>LR750484.1:0-150583 GCA_902729485.2 Mus minutoides
ATAATTTCTAACTACATTCTCAATTTTTATCCTTACATACACAGAAAAGTGTATTTATCCACCCTCATCAAAGAAGGTTCTTTTTGAAGCAGACAGAAATAATTAGCAGACAGAAAGTCAGATGATCAACACAGTTCAGAGAACAACTATGAGAACCCAGGCCCAATCAATGCATCCACTACATACCCTATACCTAAGGGTCAGGAGCATTGTGAAAGAAGAAATGGAAAGATTGAAAGAGTCAGAGGACCATAAGAAGAGCCATAGGAAATCTGATACAAGGTTTTGTTTTCTGTGTATGTTGGGGAATCCATTTCCATTGACATCTCAACAATGTGGCTTACCACAGTCTGAATAACCAAACCATGAGCTGACATACCAATGTAGATGGGGGAATTCTCAGGGATGATGAAGAGCTGTAGGCAATTAATGACTGCAGATAGAAGGAGAAACAAGTCTTCTCCAGGAATAAGATTGCTAATTGTTTATTCAATACAAAAAGGTCAGTCCTAAAAGCATATACATACATACAACCAACACTAAACAGATCCACCACATGTATGGTGTGTGTGTGTGTGTGTGTGTGTGTGTGTGTGTGTGTGTATGTGTTTGTGTTTGTGTGTGTGTGTGTGTGTGTGTGTGTGTGTGTGTTGAAGGGACTTGGAAATGGGTGAAGGGGAAATTATATAAATACAGTGCACATATATAAAATTTTAATAATTTATAAATTTGAAAAAATGTGACCAGTTCCAATCTTACCAAAACAAACCAAACAAGAATCAAGAGCTAACTTGCTTACAATGAGCTAAAATAGTGACTGTGTCAAGCAGCTCAGTCTTGAGGGAGTCTTTTAGGGCTTAGTGTCAATGAAATTGGTGACTTGCAGGTTCATGGGGAATTGTCCCCAAGCCAAGCTCATTCTAAGCTCACCTCACTGTGGTGCTTCATGGACCTCATCAGGGCACTCTGAGTGAGTTTCCACGTACTCTTCTTCCAGGCATGATTCTCTGATCCCAGTAAAAACCGTGAGTCTGGTAATCCACTCAGCCATCACTAAAGGCCATGAAAGAACCAGACCATCTGCTCATCATAAGATTGGAGACCTTCAGAGGCATACACAACTTGGTTTCTATTTTTGGTTTTTGTATTGACTAGAATATGCATTGTTAAGCATCTGAGACAAAGTTGATTTGCTAGATAATCCATGCAGGTCTTAAAGAGTTTTTAAGATTTTTATATTAAATCATAGCAAAAAGTTTCAGTATGCCTACGGAGAAATTTCTTGACAAAATGAAACCCATAAGAGATAATGGTTGATTATAACTCTTTGTCCATAGTGTATGGTGAGCATTGAATGAGCCACAGTTTGGTGGCACAGGCTGGGTCAGGTTTGACTTGACTCATATCTGGTCATTTATCTCAGCCCCTCATTTGATTTTTTTCTTTCCCTGTTTCCCACACACCCTGCCAGCTCCTTGATCCATGTACTTAATCCCTTATTTTCAGGTTTTTCTCTTGGATTTAACTTTTCCAAAAACTGTATAGCAAAGCTGGTGGCCCCATTTACTATTTTTATCTTACCTTTTCTTTTAGCACACTGCTCTTCAGTTAAATTGATGACTCCATACTCAGGAGGATTTCAGTATCAGAACAATGTCTTATCCATCATTATCCATCCATCCTAACCTGGTGACATGTTAGAAAAGCATTTGCCTAGAAGGGCCTTCATAAATACAGATTTATTTCCTACCTCTCAGAAGGAAACGAGAAGTGGGCAATTGGTGGCTTTGCTTCATGTGGACTGCAGAGGCAGATTGGCACATTGACTCTTCTGTCTTCTTCAGCATCTGTCACTTATAACTGACAGCGTTTCATCACCAGCAGCATCATGGGTAAAATATCGCATGGTGCTGACACTCACATCAGGAAAAGAGAAGGAGACAACAGCCAGGTTGAGACTTTTTACCATGAAAACTCAGGTTATTTCAAAAGTTGTAAAGGACAAGTCTGTTTTGCATCATAATTTAGAAATGGTCTTATATGTTTCCCTTGCTATATAAGAGTCTATTATAGCAAATAAAAGCAATGTATTTGTTATGTATGTTGTTCACACGTATGTTGAATAATGACACACACACACAAAGGGCATTACCATTTAAATATATCTTGACTTTTAAGAGTACTTAACTCAGATGTCATAAATACAACATAATAGTGACATTTATCAAGATGGTCATTTGTGGCAGCTATACAAAGTTCTTGGGCCCATGCATTAACTTCTTAAGGGGTGGGGATATTTAGTCATATAAGTGGGATAAAATATGGAATCCATTTAGATTCTAATTAATGGGCTGTGTATAGATGGTGTTCTAAAAGGTTATTTCAACTATAGGAAATCATTCTTCAAATCATCAGAAAGTTCATGAAGTCAAATCTATCTAACGTGCACTTAATTTTTGGCCATCCAAGGTTTTTTAAACTTTATTTTTGGAAATTTTCATACAATATAATTTGTTTATATTGTCCCAAAAGTTATGACTAAAAACACTGGGCTGAAGAAAGTGCATTTATCTGCTTTCCAATAAAGCTTTCTCAAATGGATGCAAGATGCATGTGCCTGCGGAAAGACCACGTGCCCAGTGAGGCTACTTCTCAAAAAGGTACCCAGTGGACTAGATGACACTAACGCTTTTTTGTTAGCAAGCCAGTAGCATGGGATGGAAATTCAGCGAGGTGATTTCAGCATTTGTTTCTGAATTCTTCTATCAGCTAAGGCCCTTTCTTCGTCCTTGGAGAGAGATGGGTAGGAAGATCAAAAGGATCAGAAGTGTTAGTCTTTTTGAAGGTAATTTTGAAGAATGTTGTGGTACATGAAATGTATTTATCCAAAGACAATGTGTGCTACAAAGAATAAATTATAACAATAATATGATTTTTAAAAATCAGCAACAATTACAATTTGGAAGTTGCCCCAGAAATTAAAGACAAAACATTTTTCTGAGAAAAAAAAAATGAAAACAAACCCTAAAAACAGTAAAGGAAATAAGAGGAAAAGATATAGTATGAGAGACTAATAAGGAAAGTATTGGCTAGGAATTTGCTGCTGACCTCTGAAGAGAATAGTCTGTTTTTCAAACTTGCACGCCGCCCAGTCATTCTGAAGGATTAGAGGAAACAGCAGATTTTTTTACACGTTTACTCTTCTTTTTTTTCTTCCTTTCTTTATATTTTTTACTAGATATTTTCTTTATTTACATTTCAAATGCTATCCCAAAAGTTCCCTATAACCCCCCCCCCCCAGCCCTGCTCCCTTAACCACCCACTCCCACTTCTTGGCCTTGGTGTTGCCCTGTACTGGGGCATACAAAGTTTGCAAGACCTAGAAGCCTCTCTTCCCAATGATGGCCAACTAGGCCATCTTCTGCTACATATGAAGCTAGAGACATGAGCTCTGGGGGTACTGGTTAGTTTATATTCTTGTTCCACCTATAGGGTTGCAGACAGCTTCAGCTCCTTGGGTACTCTCTCTAGCTTCGCCATTGGGGGTCCTGTGTTCCATCCTGTACATGTCTGTGAGCATTCACTTCTGTATTTTCCAGGCGCTGACATAGCCTCACAAGAGAAAGCTATATCAGGGTCCATGGAGCAAAATCTTGCTGCATATGCAATAGTGTCTGCATTGGGTAGCTGATTATGGGATGGATCTCTGGGTGAAATAGTCTCTGGATGGTCCATCCTATTGTCTTAGCTCCAAACTTTGTCTCTGTAACTCCTTCCATGGTATTCTTTTTTTCAGATTCTAAGGAGGAATGAAGTATCCACATATTGGTCTTCCTTCTTCTGGATTTTCTAATGTTTTGCAAATTGTATCTTGGGTATTCTAAGTTTCTGGGCTAATATCCACTTATCAGTGAGTGCATATCAAGTGACTTCTTTTGTGATTGGGTTACTTCACTCAAGATGATATCCTCCAGATACATCCAATGCCCAAGAATTTCATAAATTCATTGTTTTTAATAGCTGAGTAGTACTCCATTGTGTAAATGTACCACATTTTCTGTATCCATTCCTCTGTTGAGACATCTGGGTTCTTTCCAGCTTCTGGCTATTATAAATAAGGCTGCTGTGAACATAGTGGAGCATGTGTTTTTATTACCAGTTGGAACATCTTCTGGGTATATGCCCAGTAGAGGTATTGCTGGATCTTTCTGTAGTACTACGTTCAGTTTTCTGAGAAACCGCCAGACTGGTTTCCAGAGTGGTTGTACCAGCTTACAATCCCACCAGCAATGAAGAAATGTTCCTCTTTCTCCACATCCTCGCCAGCATCTGCTGTCACCTGAATTTTTGATCTTATCCATTCTGACTGGTGTGAGGTGGAATCTCAGGGTTGTTTTGATTTGCATTTCTCTGATGATTAAGGATGTTGAACATTTTTTTCAGGTGCTTCTCAGCCCTTCAGTATTCCTCAGTTGAGAATTCTTTGTTTAGCTCTGTACTCCATTTTTAATGGGGTTATTTCATTTTCTGGAGTCCAGCTTCTTGAGCTCTTTGTATATATTGGATATTAGACCTCTATCAGATTTAGGATTGGTAAAAATCCTTTCCCAATCTGTTGGTGGCCTTTTTGTCTTATTGACAGTGTCTTTTGCCTTACAGAAGTTTTGCAATTTTATGAGGTCCCATTTGTCAATTCTTTTTTTTTTCCAATTTTTATTAGATATTTTCTTCATTTACATTTCAAATGTTACCTGAAAGTCCCCTATACCCTCTCCTATCCCCCACCCTGCTCCCCTAGCCACCTACTCCCACATCTTGGCCCTGTCGTTCCCCTATACTGGGGCATATAAAGTTTGCATAACCAAGGGGCCTCTCTTCCCAATGATGGCCAACTAGGCCATCTTCTGCTGAAGGGGTCTCCAACCCTACAGGTAGAAGAACAATATGAACTAACTAGTACCCCCAGAGCTCATGTCTCTAGATGTATATGTAGCAGAAGATGGCCATTTGTCAATTCTTGATCTTACAGCACAAACCATTGCTGTCCTGTTTAGGAATTTTTCCCCTGTGCCCATATCTTTGAGGCTTTCTTCTTTTTTTTTTAATTGGATATTTTCTTTATTTACATTTCAAAGGTAACCCCCTTTCCTGGTTTCCCCTCTGAAAAACACCCTCCCCCTGCTCACCAACCCACCCACTCCCACTTCCTCACCCTGGCATTCCCCCACACTGGAGCATAGAGCCTTCAAAGGACAAAAGGCCTCTCCTCCCATTGATGTCCAACTAGGCCATCCTCTCTGCATATGCAGCTGGAGCCATGAATCCCACCTTGTGTACTGGCATCCACAACAGTGTCTGGGTTTGGTGATTGTAAATGGGATAGATCCCCAGGTGAGTCAGTCTCTAGATGGTCATTTCTTCAGTCTCTATTCCAAAATTTGTCTCTGTAACTCATTCCATGGGTGTTTTGTTCTCCCCTTCTAAGATGGATCGAAGTATCCACACTATGGTCTTCCTTCTTGAGTTTCATGTGGTTTGTGAATTGTATCAAGGGTATTTTGAGCTTCTGGGCTAATATCCACTTATCAGTGAGTGCATATCATGTATGTTCTTTTGTGACTGGGTTACCTCACTCAGGAAGATATACTCCAGATCTATCCATTTGCCTACAAATTTCATAAATTCATTTTTTGTCATGTCAATCATTATTAATGTTTTGGTTTTTTCCATACTTATAGATTTATTAGATATTTTCTTTATTTACATTTCAAATGTCATACCCTTTCCTAGTTTCTCCTCTGAAAATCCTGTATCCCCTCCCCCGCTTTCCCCTGCTTTAAGAGATTTTTTCTAATTAAAGAAAATTCTGAACAAATTTTTATCCCCAAGTCATTTACAGAACAATCTTTTCTATGAATTTTAACCATGTATACGATGTGCTAATTTGACTATTCTGTCATACACTGGCAACCTCTTTAACATCTAAAGTCTAGATGTTGAAAACTTTAGACATATTTGTCCATTATACACAGTATACATATAGTGAAACAAAATGCAAGTATATAGAAATGGCATCTGAAAATGTCTCATATGCACACACTACTACATGACTGCTCTCACTGCCATCCAGAACCTCCTCCAAACCCCTCAGCAAGTACCAATGGTCCTGGTCAGAGGAGCTCATAATTTCACTCCCAAAAGAGTTTTTGCAAAAAGATATTTACAAAGTAACATTTTACTACCTCTACATTTAACATGCGTTGGGCACATTTAAACAACTAGGTAGACCAGATCTTTCAAGTAAGAACTGTTGTCCAGTATGTACACAGCAGTCTAGTAAATGGCACACATGTAACAAGGGTAATTAAAAATTCTTCAACACAAAAGTAAAAACCAAACGTATTGTTCTATTATTTCTACTTTGTCATACACTGGCAACCTCTTTAACATCTAGAGTGACTAGATGTTGTAAATTAGGTCCCCTTTGTCCTTTATATATACTATGCACACAGCAAAGTCAAACAAAATAGAATAGTGGTTCCTTTCTAACCATGGACTACAATGACTTAGAGCTGTGGATTTCCTTTCAGGAATCAGGGCACAAACACAATGTGGTCAACTCAGGAGAGGTTTGGCTATTCATCTCCAAACAGTATTTCAAATGAATCCTAACAAAAAGGTATTTACAGGACGTTTTACTTCTCTTTATAAGATATGTCAGTACTTCGGAGCAGCTAGAAAGACATTTCAAAAAAAAAAAAAAACCTTGGCATTTTCAAACACACACACAAACACACACACACACACACACACAGAGAGAGAGAGAGAGAGAGAGAGAGAGAGAGGAAAGAGGAAGAAAATGCATATACAATCTGATAGAATAGGGAGGTGGGGAGAGGGAGACATCTTCACAGAACCAATCTGGCTCCCGACCTCTTCCTCCTCCTACATGCCTATATTTGTCTACTGGTTTAAGGCAGAGAGAAGGGATAAGAAAATGGGTTGAAGCTCAAATGGTTATATTTAGAGTATACCTCAGATAATATCCATTGCTTTGCATACAGTTTTGGTTACCAATGCCATGTGAATAGCAGATAAATTCTTACATGAAACATCTAGTCTTTCCAAATATTTGAAAGTGCTTGCTACATTTAAAGGTGCAAGAAGTAAGATAATATTTGTGTATATCATTTTTTTAAAACTGGAGAAATGCTGGGTGTAGAAATAGAATTGTTAGCGCACCTCTGAGAACAGCGTACTGGCTGTACTTGTTCAGTGGATGGAGGAGGTGGGAGGGAAGGAACGGCAAAAAGATTCCATTAGTGTGCTAGACATTTCTAGCTTACCCATCACCCTGTATGTTGTGTGCATCTCATGTAACTTTGCTTTACTGTATATATTGTACATACTAGACAAATGAGTACTGTGATATCTAGTCTCTAGGTAGTAAAGAGGTTGTCAATATATGACAAAAGGTAGTTAGGAGAGTTGTGAAAGTGTATCATCCAAGTGATGGGGGCCTGTATCATGGGACACAGGAGAGGGACTGAAGGAGAAGAAGGGTCGGTCGAAGACCAGAATGTTCTCACTAGAAGACACTTTGACACCTAATGATAGTTACATGTGTGTTCCAACACTACTATGTATATAGGGGACAAATTTATGTCTTCATCTGAAACATCTAGTCCTTTTAGGTGTTTAGAAGTTCACAAAGTATGTTAAAGATAGATATAGTAAATAATGCATGTTGTAGATTCTCCTGTTTAAACTCATGGTGAAATGCTGTCTTTTGGAACTAGAGAGAAAAAACGACTTCTGAGCAATGCAGCCTTTCTTGGGAGGGTTTGGGAGGGAGGAAGAAAGAAAATCAACGAAGGATCTAATGCCAATGTACATTTGATAATACAAGATTAGTCACTGTCCCACATATTTAAACATCTTATTTTGCAATGTATAGAACCATGCGTCCATATTGGCAGCACCCAGTCTTCCTAGACAATAAAGAGGTACCAGTGTGTGACAAAGTAGAGTTAGTGAAAAGACATGTTTGTAAATTATGTGAAAGTTTGTGGGAAAAAACTTCTTAAAACCACTTAGGAAGTGAAATTGTTAATCTCCCCACAAAAACATGACAGTTGCACACACGTGATCCCTGGGTGGAGAGAACTGGAAGAGGGGCTAGACCAGAACCTTGCTGTTTAGAAGGTGTTTTCTGACCACAGCCTTGGTTAGGGGTGCTATATATTCACTGCAGTGTACACATGCTGGGGAAACTGAGGTGCTTATTGGGAACCTCTGGCCTCTAGACTTTTAAGAGCATAGTAGACTTGATATGGTAATGCATGCCTTTAACTCTAGGCTGCAGTAGGTGGATCTCTGTGTTCTAGGTCAGCCAGGGTTGTATAGACTTTGTCTCAAAACAGTTAAAAAAAAAACAGTGTGCATAATGGACAGGACAGGTAGGGTGCCTCGGCATGTAAAGGTGCTTGTCACCAAGCTGGTGACCTGAGTTTGAATTCCAGGATGCACTTGATAGGCAAAAAGTAATTCTCAGTTTGTCTTTTAGCCTCCATACATGCAATGGCACATATGTGCATACATGTAAAAAATGAACAACATGGTAAAAATAGGGCTGACACCATTGTTTAGGATATTTTGTTATTTCATAGGAATGCTCACACTGTGGAAATGGAGGCTGAACTTGGCCTTTGAGCAGATAGATGTTCTTCTCAGGTAGTGGAGGTGGGCTAGGGCAAAGATTGGTGCTCAGAAAGGACACTGTCACTGATGGTTGCTTCAGGTTGTTTAGCCATTGGTTAGGTGTGCATTTTAGTTATTGTTGCCAAGTAGTAGAGGTAAGTTTCAGTGCCTAAAGGATGTTAGAAGTAACAAAAGAGTCACTAAAGGTCAGGCTAGTCTCTGGGGAGGACTATCTTCTGGGCATGCCTTTGGTTACTCCTTTCACCAGCATTATCTGCACTTAGGAGTTGTGCA
Source organism: Mus minutoides (assembly GCA_902729485.2). NCBI lineage: Eukaryota > Metazoa > Chordata > Mammalia > Rodentia > Muridae > Mus > Mus minutoides. The sequence continues at coordinate 8,995 of LR750484.1, forward strand.
GAAAAGAGGATGGATGAGGAAAAGACTGCTAGTGTCTCTGTTTCCCAAAGGTAGCTATACCCAGGGGCCCAATGAGCATCTTGGTAAAATACTTGTGTTCACTGTGCACAGTTCATTCCTTGTCATCTGAACACTATGTCCTAAAGGTGTACACATGGTTGAGAGTGGAGGTAGTGGGTATGGTAGAATTGACAAAAAGGCTTCCTCTTGAACATGGAACTGCTAAGCCATATCTGGACAGTGTGAGGAAATTCATGCTAGGCTGAGGAGGGGAAGAGGGAGTTTTACAGGGTGAGGTCTACAACTGTGTGGAGATTGACATCCTAAGGGCCCCTGCTGTTCCATGGGAATACATTTCTTGAGTGGAAACACCCCTTCTTCTACATATGCTAGTATATAGATCTAATGATAGGCTTAGGAATGCTAAATTTAGTGTGGTTTGTTGTTTCTTGTATCCTTGTGAGCTGAGCACCGAGCAAATGAAGAATTGTAAGTTTGCCAGTACGTCTATCTAGGGGCCTGCTGCCGTTTTTATCTTCCATGAAATTTCTGTTGCGAAGGAAGACCGGACTACAACTTTGTCTGAGAGACTGAGACAGCATAGTGTATTCTTGGTTATCAAAATCCTTGTGTAGTATGGAGTTTTTAGCTGGTGAATGTTCACAATGTGAGGAAAGCATGGTACATACTGTATAACGTCAATTACGTAAGTGTATGTACACTTGCAGGATCTAGAAGGACACATCGAGCTGAGCTGCTTGTGACGGGATGACTTTGATCTTGCCTTCTTGTGTTTTGTTTCCTGTACTGCACATATTAAAAAAATAAATGAAAGCTTCTTTTAAAAACTAGAGGGAGAGAGAGAGAGAGAGAGAGAGAGAGAGAGAGAGAGAGAGGGAGAGAGAGAGAGATCTGGTGTTCAGAGTGAAAGAGAAGCACACAATGAGAAACCAGGTTGTGGAAGGACAAACAGATGGAGATGGAAAAGAAAGCACCACAGATATGAACAGTGTAAATCCTACCTCTTAAACCAAGGGACTCCCTGTGGGCACTGATGAAGGTTTTGCAAAGTCAACACTGAACTTAATGGTGTTTAAGTAGGATGCTCATTGTTGGCCAGCGTTCTCAAATTTCAGCACAAATGGTCTTTTGTATTACCTGCTTGTTTCTCTTTAGCAGTGATTTTATGTCCTGGCTGTTACTAAGAAGCAATTCAAATATGTCTCCTCATCTATTAGTGTTCCAACAGTCCTAGCAATATTTCCAAAGAACAAACCACATTCTCTGTTTTTTTTTCCCTTGACTAGGAAAATATTAATATTAATATTAGTTAGTCAATATTAATAAATAACCAGTGGCTCTCAACCTTCCTAATGCTGCAACCCAACAATTCATGTTGTGGTGACCACCAACTATAATAATATTTCTGTTGCTACTTCATAATTGTAATTTTGTTATTATTATGAATCATAATGTAAATATTTCATTTGCAGGATACCTGATATGTGACCCTTGTGAAAGGGTCGTTCTATCTCCAAAGGGTTTGTGACCTACAAGCTGAGAACTGCCTATTTTAAGTGGTAAGCAGTAACAAAAATTAAGGGGATGTTGTAATCATCTAGGGGTTACCAAGTCTAATTCACAGAAGGTTCTTACTGTACATCTGTCGCTCTTGCTTTTCTTCTAATTCTGCTCCCTTCCTGTATCTGTCCATTTCATTTCTCCCCAACTTCTCCCTTCTCTCCTGCCTGTGCCCCAGAGGCTCCCCTGTTAGGTACCTCTGAGCTCAGGCCCTACTCCTTGGGAAGGCATTGTTCCTGTGAGCATTAGAAAAAGTTTCTGCCCTTCCCCACCCCACATCTGGATTTCTCTGTTGTGTTCAGCCATAGTGGCTCTTGGAGAGAAACGATATCTCAAAATGCCTGAAACTGGATAGTTAATAATCTATAGAGATTGGTTCCCTGTATCTTTCAAGCTGCAGAGTCTAAGATCATGGCACCTGCACATTCTGTGTCTGTTAGGAGCTGGAATCTGGTTTGTCTATGGAGCTTAGTCAATGACCTCAGGAGACAAAAGGAGGGAGGGAGCTCTCCAAGGTTCCTTTAATATGGTAACTAGCCTTGTTCTTGAGAGAGTAGCCAGTCACTGGCCAAAGGCCACACCTTCATCTTCTATAGTTTTCTTTTTGGTTTTTCAAGACAGGGTTTCTCTGTGTAGCCCTTGCTGTCCTGGAACTCACTTTGTAGACCAGGCTGGACTCGAACTCAGAAATCCACCTGCTTCTGCCTCCCAAGTGCTGGGATTAAAGGTGTGTGCCACCACACCTGGCTTTGTTTGTTTGTTTTTTAAACCTTTAAATTTTCATTTATACCATATAAGGAGATACGCCATTTTCAGGATGTGGCAAGTATAATATATTTCTCATTTGTGTTTGTCATTTTAACTATTAGCAAATGCCCAAAATAACCAACATAAAGAGAGAAAGGATACATAGGCTTATTTTTTCAGAGGCTCCCGTTCACGAATGATTAGCCTGCTGCCTTTAGGTCTGTAGTGAGGAAGCATGTCATAGAGAACAAAGGCTGGCACGTGAGCCTGTGATAGACACTTAAAAGCCAAAGTAGAGCAACATCCATAATGTTCCCCCAAAGTCAGAATTCCAAGTATGAAACAGAGAACAGAAAGTCATTTGGAAAACATTTCAGCCCGGGAAGATGAAGATGTCCAGCAACTGCACCTATGTACACCTGTGTCAGCAAGAGTTGTTTTGATTATTTTGTCCTTCTCATCTTAGCTCTGCTTATTTGCTGTGGTCAATAAGAAAATACAAATGGAAAAGCAGGGTTTTGTTTCTTAAGGGGTGATTTGCCTTGGGTAGCCCTGTCCTGGATGCCCGTTGCGCTGTTTCCACTTATTTCTTGATGATATCACTTCTTATGTAAAGTTAATGGTGTGAGGTGGATTAAAGAAAGACAACCCAGATTTCAGTTCATAGTCGCTAAAACAATCTGCTGGGTTGTTGGAACCATTAGAGAGACCCCCTTACATTTTTTTATTTTAATGAGTTTTCTATTTTCTATGTAGGGCTTGCTTGCAAGGTAATTGGTTATGTTCTTCTTACTCACTACTGTGAGACTGATACTTGCCCATGTTAATCAGAATTCATTTTTCCTCTGCTATTCTTCCTGCTATCTGATTCCTACTGATCAGTATTCCTACTGATACTTGCCCATGCTAATCAGAATCCATTTGTCCCCTGCTATTCCTCTGTTATTCTTCCCTGCCATTTCTATATATATATATATATATATATATATATATATATATATATATATATATATATAGAAAATAATTAAAAATATAGTTTACCCAAAGTATGAATTACTTAAAGTCTCCCCAAAGCTCCATCTAATTACCTGTGAAAGTCCAAGCTAGTCCTCATGTCTTAAGAAGCCAGTGTCTTTGCTTCCCAGGTATGTACCAAGAAAGTAAAAAGTGGCTCTCTTGACAAATAGGCCAAGACATCCCCTGCTGAGCATATGCAAAACTCACACTGCATCTAAACAAAATAAACACAAGACCATTTGGGACTGACAGCAGGTGACACTTCTGAGAAATGAATGATGGTTGCTTCTTCACCAACAGTACATTTGCTTGGATCCAGCCTCCTAGAGTAGAACTCATCTCAGATAACCCAGTTTCTCCCCAACATCTTAATCACAGCTGGCCCTATTTTCTTATATGCTTACAAACTAGAACCATGTGTCCTACACTACTTATATATGAATCTTAACCTCTATGCTAATAGTATTAGGAAGATGAGCCTTCTTGGGGGGGGGGGGAAATGGATCCTGGAATTAATTCCTTTATAAAAAAGGAGCTCAAGTGAGTTCACTTGCCCTCATATGACCACACAACCAGAAGGCACTAGCTATTAGAGATAACACCCAACCAGACACTACATCTTCTGGCACCTGCATCTTGGACTACCCTCTACAATGTGAGCAACAAAATTCTGTTATGTTACTGTAAAGACCAAATGGTCATTACAGAAATAATCCCAAATCCCATAAGAAGCCCTTTTCAAGTCCCTTATGAAGAGCATGAGGAACTTGGGAGTTTATGCTGAAGCCCTCCTTTTGTTTGACTCAAGTGTGTCCCAGCAGTGATGAGAAGGTTCTAGATAAAGGCTTCATTGACTTTCCTTTTTAATACCCAGTTAAGTGTCATGAGTGTCTTCCTTCCCTACTCTTTCTAGATCAATTGCATGGCATCATTCTCTTACCATCTTCCTACTGGTCCCTAGTCTTTTCTGTGCCTTTCAGTACTTCTACCATTGAAGAATATATCCACTGGTCTTTTCCAAGTCAAAATGGTTACATTGCAAGTGTTGGAGATTGCTAGCTCCCACCAAAATCTATGTGCATTTTCCATAAAACTCATTTACTATTAAAAATATTNTATATATATATATATATATATATATATATATATATATATATATATATGAAAATAATTAAAAATATAGTTTACCCAAAGTATGAATTACTTAAAGTCTCCCCAAAGCTCCATCTAATTACCTTTGAAAGTCCAAGCTAGTCCTCATGTCTTAAGAAGCCAGTGTCTTTGCTTCCCAGGTATGTACCAAGAAAGTAAAAAGTGGCTCTCTTGACAAATAGGCCAAGACATCCCTTGCTGAGCATATGCAAAACTCACACTGCATCTAAACAAAATAAACACAAGACCATTTGGGACTGACAGCAGGTGACGCTTCTGAGAAATGAATGATGGTTGCTTCTTCACCAACAGTACATTTGCTTGGATCCAGCCTCCTAGAGTAAAACTCATCTCAGATAACCCAGTTTCTCCCCAACATCTTAATCACAGCTGGCCCTATTTTCTTATATGCTTACAAACTAGAACCATGTGTCCTACACTACTTATATATGAATCTTAACCTCTATGCTAATAGTATTAGGAAGATGAGCCTTCTTGGGGGGGGGCAAATGGATCCTGGAATTAATTCCTTTATAAAAAAGGAGCTCAAGTGAGTTCACTTGCCCTCATATGACCACACAACCAGAAGGCACTAGCTATTAGAGATAACACCCAACCAGACACTACATCTTCTGGCACCTGCATCTTGGACTACCCTCTACAATGTGAGCAAAAAAATTCTGTTATGTTACTGTAAAGACCAAATGGTCATTACAGAAATAATCCCAAATCCCATAAGAAGCCCTTTTCAAGTCCCTTATGAAGAGCATGAGGAACTTGGGAGTTTATGCTGAAGCCCTCCTTTTGTTTGACTCAAGTGTGTCCCAGCAGTGATGAGAAGGTTCTAGATAAAGGCTTCATTGACTTTCCTTTTTAATACCCAGTTAAGTGTCATGAGTGTCTTCCTTCCCTACTCTTTCTAGATTAATTGCATGGCATCATTCTCTTACCATCTTCCTACTGGTCCCTAGTCTTTTCTGTGCCTTTCAGTACTTCTACCATTGAAGAATATATCCACTGGTCTTTTCCAAGTCAAAATGGTTACATTGCAAGTGTTGGAGATTGCTAGCTCCCACCAAAATCTATGTGCATTTTCCATAAAACTCATTTACTATTAAAAATATTAGATACCAAACATACACTAAAAAATAAAAGTTAAAGTACCATCCTCTACATACCTAACCCCTATATCAACAATCTTCAACTCATGGCAAATCTGCATTCATTTGTGCCTGTTATCTCAAATTTGACAGAATATTTTGAAGCCAATACCAGATATACAAACATTATTGTTATATTACTTTACTCATAAGCAACTCAGTCTGTATTTTTAGATCATGAGGAATTTTCTTCAAAGTATCATGTTTGAACATGGTAATAGTTAATATATCTACCATGTTTTCATCTTTGACTTTCTCAGATGAGTCAAGATCCAAGTAATCCGGCCACCATAGTGCATACCTGGTGCCACCTATATCCCACTGGGAGGAAAAGGCAGCATAACTTCAAATTCAAGGCCATCCCAGACAACTTAATGATGCCTCAAATCTAGTTTCAAAAGTGTGGACACAACTGGAGAGAAGATTCAATGATTAAGCACATACTGCTCTTCTAGACAACTTTGGGTTCAATTCCCAGCACCCCAGGTGACGGCTAGCTTTTGTCTATAACTCAAGTGGCAGGAAATCTGATGCCCTCTTCTGATCTTTTTGGGTACTGCACACATGTAATTAATACCCAGACATACAGGCAGGCAAAATGCTTTTCATCTCTGTATGCTTAGGGCTTAGCAGACTCCGTGGTATATAGCAGTTCTTCAATAACTAGATATTAGGGACTGACGCTGAGTCACAAGCCCTCCTTCCTGAGGGAGCTTCCGACCTTCTGCAAGGATAATACTACTGCTAATCTTCTGGATAAATCACAGGATGTTCCCTACCCCCAGGCTGAGGCACGGGCCGGCTTCTTCCTCCTTCTCACTGCTTTTTATACTGTAAACTTGCCCGCAATAAACCAGACCTTGACAACTCTTTGCATGTTCTCACTCCCTTTTCTCGACCATTTCTTTTTCAGGCGTGGTCCCCCTTGACCCACGGAATAACTAGGTCCCGCAGGATGGGACAACTAGACGCTAGGACACTCATCAACTGGTATCAGGTACAAGTTTCTGTGCACAACTAAGAGAGATGGCAGTGTGGCTCAAGAGTAGAGTACTTGCCAGACAGGACAGTACCCTACGCTCAGTCCTCAGCACTGACATAAACAAGAGTTCTATGTGTATTAGTTAAACTTCCCAACTCTCCTTCAGTGCAGTCCTGTGAGTTAAGTATCATCACTCTCATGTTACAGGAGAATATACCAAGGCAGAAAGTAGCCACATACTAAATATTGTTTCAACTATGAAGAGAAAGAATCCATAATGGATCTCAAGTATGTACTGAATAGGTGAATAATATGAGTGGGAGGCAGGCATGTTGGTACAAGCCTTTAATCCCAGTTCTAGGAAGGCAGAGGCAGGACAACTTCTGTAAGTCTGAGACTGTCTGGACTATATAGTGAGTTCCATGCCAACAAGGCTTTCATAGTGAGACTGTGGAGAAAGAGAGAGGGAGAGACAGACAGAGAGATACAGAGAGAGACAGAGACAGACAGAGACAGAGGCACATAGAGTCAGAGGGGAGAGGGAGGGGAGAGGGAGAGGGAGAGGGAGAGGGAGAGGGAGAGGGAGAGGGCACATAGAGTAATATTTGGAAAAAAAAAATCATCCAACCCCAAAATATATTCTCAGCAATATTTCACCATAAGAACGCAGCATCAGCCATCTTTGAAAGAGAGGTTCTAGCTGGTGTGAATTTTCCTGCTAGGAAGCAAAGCTAATGCGGGAAGGACCATGGCAATGGTTATCTACTAAGACAGCTGGAAAAGAAAAAAAAGGAATTCTGATTATAATGGTGAGACATAACAAATACTAATTTTCCTTGTGTCAAGATGCGTTTTTGACTTTTTATTGTTGAATACTTACTGGTGTTTATGTTTTTTCTATTTTTTTTTTAAATAGAAAATTTTAGATGCTAGAAGTAGAAAAGAAAGATGAAAACATGACCATCTATAAGCTCACTGAGGATAACTGAAACAATCGCAACACTCAGACTTACACTTACATAATTATGTAGACAGGGCCTGGCTACACACCAAGAACTTTTCATGCTCATGCCTGGGTGATAAATTATACCATCATTTTCAGGGATCATTTGCCATAGAAAAGCAAATTAACCCAGTAATTTTTAAATTAGACTTCTGAGGCTTCACAGAGTCACATAACAGTCTGGTTAGAGTTTGGTCCTCAGGCTCTGGCTTCCTGAGTCATCTTAGATTGTACTCCATCTGCTGCTTGATTTGCAAAGAAGTTCCATGCATTTTGCAGGCTTGAAGCCCCTATTGATGGAAGGTAGGCATAAGAGCAGGGCAGGCTTGACCTGGCTCTTAGTTTCCCCATCACTCTGTGTTCTACATGTCAGTGTTAGGGATTCTTGAACCACACTGGCTCTGGAAATTATATGTATTTTAATAACTTGGGATATTGGGGTTTATTGGCTGAGCTACATCCATTTTCATAGGAAAGACAGACGGCAAGGGCTGTCATCACTGAATATTCTATAGTATTATTTGATGGCTATTTATTGAAAATATAGTGTCTGGATTAACACTAAATAGCTTTAAAAATTATCATATGTATTTTAATAGAATGCCTTACACCACTTTTATATGGTTCTCTCTCTCTCTGTCTCTCTCTTTCTCTCTCTCTCTCTCTCCACTCACTCATCTACCATTCCTTTCATTTATTTAATTAATTCATTTATTGGGTGAACATTTTCACTGAGCACTACATATACCCAAACATTCCACTAGATGATATCAATAAACTAGGGGGAAAGGAAATCCCTTTCTCCACTTTCCAAGGACCCACGCAGGTGAGCCAATATCACCCCTAACTCTCTCACTCTCTCACTCTCTCACCACTCTCTCACTCTTTCACTCTCTCACCACTCTCTCACTCTCTCACTCTCACACTCTCTCACTCTCTCACTCTCTCACTCTCTCACTCTCTCACTCTCTCAGGGGCAGCAGAGATCTTTGTTTTCTAGCATTAGGATTAAATTGTTTTGATACAGAGATATTTTCTGATAATCAGAATACTGGTTACATAGTAGGGGTCAGTAACTGGAAATCTGAATCAATGAAAGCCACAAACTCTCAGGCCACATGTTAGAGATGCACCAAATAAAGGTCAAACTTCAGGATGAGATTTACTTTGTGTTTGGCTTGACTTGCTTTAAATAAGCCAGACCTTCATAACACACAGAGTTGATTTGTACTAACACGTGATACAATAATGTCCAGGGGATAAGACTGGTTTTAGAGTCAGATCATTTGTTTTCAAAACTATTGTTATTTTCAACTCTGAAACCTTGGATATGTTGGTCCTCTAATGTGGTCTGTCTTTTAAAACAGGGTAGTGTTGAGATACATTTGTAGTAAGCCTGAGAGTGGAAAAGTTCACATGATTTTAGTCCCCTACTTAGAAAACAGTATGTGATGAAATTTCCTGTGGGTATATTGAGTATCTGCAACCAAAGGCTACAGAGCCAAATTGCCATGGAATTCCTGGCCAGCCCATGTGTACAAGAAGGGACCACTGGGCTTGGGCAATAGCTGAGGCAGAGACAGCAGTCAACAGATAAGATGTGAACTTGATTAAAAAAGAAAAGAAAAGAAAAGAAAAAAGGCTGCAAGTGCTATGCAATGATGCCTAAATATCCAGAGGTAGTAACTAATTGATGGTGTATAGCATGTTTTCATTACATATTTTATTAGATAAAGTCACATTTGCTCAAGGTGGAGATCGCCTTAGGTCCCATTCTTTTGGCATTAGATTTTCTTCCTGTACTTCATCAACTCTTTGAGAACTATATCAAAGCTTTTCATTTTCTCTGAACAAAATGCATGCATGCCCCTAGTGAAATTTCTTGACTAGATTAGTGAATGCAGTGAAAGGAAACATTAATTTTTAAGATTCTGTCTTGCAAGCAGATTTAAGAAACCTTGTTTGCTTAAGAGATGTTATAGCATTTAGAATGCTCTTGACTGTAGTGTTCTAGAATTGTCCCATGCATTGACAGTCAGGGAAGGGAGGTGGATAAAGAAATGGTACAACTGCAGAACATTCACTAGACAACTGTAGGCCTGTGGCTATCTATACACAGATAAGGTAATAGGTTCCTATCTCTTTATGAGATTAGACTTTAGGTGATTTTTATCGGTGCTAAAGGTTTGTTTCTTATTTTTGGCCAAAGGCTTGTTTTGTGATGAAAAGAAGAAAGAAAGAGAGAAAGAGAGAGAGGGAGAGAGGGAGGAAAGGAGGGGGAGAGAGAGAGAGAGAGAGAGAGAGGAGAAAGAAAGAAAGAAAGAAAGAAAGAAAGAAAGAAAGAAAGAAAGAAAGAAAGAAAAAAAGAAAGAAAGGAAGGAAGGAAGAAAGGAAGAAAAGAAAGAAAGGAGAAAGAAAGAAAGGAAGAAAGGAAGGAAGGAAGAAAGAAAGAAAGTGATAAAATAGAAGACAATGAGAGATTTCTTAGCAAACAAGAGCCAGGCAGACTTACCCCCAGGGGCTGGTTCCTTGGGTGTCTGTGGATTTAAAACATGATTCCTTCTTCCTGTTTTGTTTTCCTGTCTCTTTGACTCTTAGTATATGAAGAGAAGCTTGCAGAGGATGGATAAGTGTTGGTATGTTGGCCTGAGAGCTGTAGAAAGCAGCAGTTTCAGGCTCATTTGCGGACGGTTTGAGTAAGGATGGGCTGATTCCTTGCTATAGACTTGGATCTCTTCAGAGTTAGGATACAGAAGAGCAATTGCTTATGTGTCTGTGTGAGAATATGTTTTTCTGATTGTCAGTGAGTTCATATAGAAAAAGTGGGTATAGTAAAAGGTTAAATTCAAAGTCATCAGTTCCTAAGGTTTTGAGTATTGCAGTATCTTCCCCTGAGACGACCACTCACACAATAAAAAGTCTTTATTAGCTAGCTGGCAAGTACTCTCCATGTTTGGAACCCAGGATGAGCTTTTAAGCACAAAAACTACATCATTCCTGATTAACATCAGTTAGCAAGAATAGTTAGCCAGAAGTGGAACTACAGAAGCCAAAAAAAAAAAACCAAAAAAACCAAAAAACAACCAAGGATAGTACATGTAGGCACTTTCTCAGAACAATTGAGCTTAACAGATTAGGTCTTTGCTCTCTTTTTGGCAGATGTTGCTGCCTATGTGCTAGATACCAAGGCCTGAATGGTATATCCACCATGGCATCAGTTATGTTAAGGTCTGGGGTCCCTTTCCAGTTCATGTGTGATGCATGTGCTTGTGTCTGAGAGAGAGTGCACACATACATACATGTCACAATCTGGGTTTAAACATCAGGACAAACTCTGACTCTGGTGATGGTCTCTCTCCTTCTAAACCTTGTTAGAGTCAGGTTTTTTTGTTTTGTTTTGTTTTGTTTTGTTTTTATCGATGTTGATGTTTTAGTTAAGATGGGTATAACAATCGAGCTTAACAGATTAGGTCTTTGCTCTCTTTTTGGCAGATGTTGCTGCCTATGTGCTAGATACCAAGGCCTGAATGGTATATCCACCATGGCATCAGTTATGTTAAGGTCTGGGGTCCCTTTCCAGTTCATGTGTGATGCATGTGCTTGTGTCTGAGAGAGAGTGTACACATACATACATGTCACAATCTGCGTTTAAACATCAGGACAAACTCTTACTCTGGTGATGGTCTCTCTCCTTCTAAACCTTGTTAGGGTCAGTTGTTTTTTTTGTTTGTTTGTTTGTTTGTTTGTTTTGTTTTGTTTTTATCGATGTTGATGTTTTAGTTGAGATGGGTATTGTGTACACTAGTCTAACTGGCCTCCAAGTTTCCAATTCTGCTGTCCCTGGCTCCCATCTTTGTGTATAAGCACTAGGACTGAGATATGAACCACTTTCCCAGCTTTATGTGGGATCTAGAAATTCAAACTCAAGTCCTCACACTTTGAAGGCCACTGAGACATCTCCCCAGCCCCATAGTCTCTAAGTGTTTAAGGATAAGACTATGTAGGGAAAGTTTTTAAATGGAGACTTTTGATGGTTGAATCATCTCAGACCTCATTGTATGAACATCAAACCGAAAATCGTGCTGAGAAACACCTTTTCCATCAATCAGGTACATCATGTGATACCACCTGCACTGCGTTTGTGGTTCGGCCGTACATGGAAAGCCCCCATCCTTACCACACTGGACTCAGAATACAAATGTATTTGGTTTGAGGATTTGACATGAGATGCCCTCTTCCACTGAAGTCTTCAGTGTTCCAGCCACCCCACACCCCCCAAAAAGGCAAAAGACCTTATATGAAGTTTGAGTCTCAGATTGAATCAAAACATAAGATCTTTTTAAACCATGCCAAGAGGAGGGATTAGATTTTCTGATTGAAGAAAATGAAGGAATGATAGTGTTAGAAGACAGAATGTGTACATTCTAACAATAAATGTAATTAATAGCCTAGGTGTTAGTTACTTTTTGGATAGCTATGACCAAAAATGACTGAGGGACACAAGTTAAAGAAGAAAATTATTATTTTAGATCCATAATGTCAGAGAACAGTTTACTAGGAAGGGAGCCCGTGGTAGAACACAGTAACTTAACTATAGTAACCAGGAAGCAGAAACAACGCAAACGGAAGGATGGCAAAGCATAATGGAGAGTCACGGAGAACACACCACAGAGACCTCCTTCTCCCAGGAGGCTCCACCTCTTCCTATTATTCACTCCCTGCAATGTCCTCATCCTAAGAGTCATAAGGGATTATTTCATTGTCTAGTTCAGAACCCACCTTTTACAATAATCTCTGGAGTACTGCTCCCTCTCCCCCCGCAACTGATATGCCAGACAGTTCTCTGTTCGACCAAGTTGATAGTCAAGATTGGCCATAGCCATCTATGTTCTACTTCCCAGTTTAGGGAGGACAATAAAGAAAGCAGATGTATACATCTGTTTACAGAACAGAACTGTTGAAATATTCTCAATGATTATTATTAGTCACTGTATAGTTTCATTAATGTACAAATGACAACAGAGGCCGCAGACCATCAGTCATATAAGCTTTTTATTGTGAACGCTGAAGGGAGCATCCATCATGTAACCTCATATAAAAAGCACGATTTATTTATTCCTAAAGAGTTGTGTAACAACTATTAAACAAAACATTCTGGCAATGTATTCTTCATTTTTTTTTAAGTTATGTAAGTGGGCGTCCTATTTTATAGCTTAAAAAAAGAAGACCACCATTGATACTAATACTGTAAAAAGCACTTTGTAAATATTTAAGAATGATGTGAACCTGTTAGCAAAGGCCTTCAAATGCAGCTGTATCTTTCTTTTCTGAGGCAAGAAGAGCTGAACAGTGAGAGTGAGGACTCCCCCCTCCCCCACTGCTTAGCCTAACCCAGCTTAAATCTTGAAGAGCTTAAATCTTTCTCCAGGGTAGGGGTAGGATAGAAACACAGACACCTAATGAAGTGTGTTCAATATGTATAGAAGAGCAGGCTCCCCTACTGAATAGGCCGAGTGTCCCTTTATCAGGGAAGAATTTTGTCTGAATTAACACAACTACCTTAAAGGAATGCTATTTCCTTTGATGTCAGCGGTTCAAGACAAGTTCACTCCCTGAAGCCACTTCACCTGACGTTTCTTTTCAAGGTCTCAATAATTTAAATGTCAAGTACCATGCAGTGTAGCTACTGAATAATGCTCAGAGAATTTTGCTTTACAATGTACCCACTGAGCCCCTCTAATCACAAGGATATTTTTCACTATTTATTTATTTATTTATTTATCTATTTATTATTTTTAGGATTAGTACCCAGCTCCATACCTAGGAGGATAATGCATGCAATTTTGGGTCAATCCACCTAATTCATCAAAACAAATAGAAGAAACTAATAAGGTGTGAGAAAATCATGATCAGTCAGCAGTCGAGATCCCAGATGCTGAACTGCCCTGGAGCTGACGTGAGTGCTCAGACTGCAGTTTTGTATCCTTGAATAAATATTAATATTCACTTAAAACTTAGTTTCGCTCAATTAGAAGCAACTGTGGCTTGAAAGCATGTTAGAGACACACAAGAGTAAAGAAAACATGGTATAGTAAATTGAATAATCCAGATATATTGTTAGAGCAAAAAAAGACAGATACGGGTGTAACTAAATACTGAACTAGGCCTTGAAGTGTTAACTCGGCCGCTCTCATTTTCTACCAAGGTTCCCAGCACAAAGCCACATCTCAGTGGACTGGATCCTGTTACAGCAGTGCTTTGTGGCTGAGATTTCAGGGCAGATCTACATGGCATTATTCCTCTAACTAACTGATTATAATAGTGTCTCCTTTACTCAGCAACCCAGGGCAAATTAAACCTTCAGATAACAGAATTCTCTCCCTTTCATCTGCACTTTTCTTTCTTTCTTCGCCTAATGTTTCTCTACTTGCGGATAAATGGTCCATCATCACTCAGAAGAACAAAAGGCTGGCACTTTGAATAGTCTTGTAATGACTCCTTGTCTTTTAGCATCCTGCTTGCTGAACGTTAAAAATCTATGCCCCAGCCATGCAAATAGGTCTTTTATCACTGTCTTCTCTCACACTGGCCCATCTTACTGAAATAATTGCTACCCACTCCCTTAATCAGGCCACAGCACCCTAAGAGCCCCCAGAGCAGCTCAGTATCTGTTTCCCTCCCCTGTCTGTTCCTTTTTTAGCCTTTTCACACTTTCCTATCTCCAAAACAATAAAAGCAAAGCTCGAGCATCATCAGACTCACAAGAAGCTTAGTGAAGAGGGTTGATGCACATTTCAGAGCTTCTGATTCCAAAGGTCAGGATGGTCCTGGGCTCAGCACTTGCAAATCCCTGGTACCTACCTATTCATAAGGCAAGCTCAAGCATAAATGTGGCCTTAATGTCAGGAAGCCACTGTTCATGTAATGACTTGCAAAATTCCTCAAGACTTCGAAACCAGAGAAATAGTCTACCTACACTGGGACACACAGCTGAAAACAAGCGCCAACAGTTTCTGTAAGATAATTTTGATTTGTGAACTAATTAGCATTTATTTTGAGTTCGCAGAAATACTATGTGTATCCCCAATTCTACAGGCAATTCTGACTGGTTACAAGTTATAGAAGAAAAGACACTAAGCAAGGATGCTCTCTCCTCCTCCTCCTCCTCCTCCTCCTCCTCTTTCTCCTCCTCTTTTTCTTCCTTCTCTCCTCCTTTTCCTCCTTCTCCTCTTTTCTTTACCACCTCCCATTCCCCTCCTTGTCCTTTTTCTTCTTCTCTTTTTCATTACTAATTGTGTCTCTCAATCTTTTTGCTAATTTGACAGTTAAAATACATGCATTTAATGAATTTTAAGCATTTCCAATCACTCTCACTGATCTCCTAACCTCTCCTGCTAAAGCCCTTAAAACAAACAAACAAACAAACAGGTCCCCTTTCTCCTTTCATCTCTTCGTGTCCCACTAAGTTTAACTAGGTCACTTACATAAATCTGTGTGGGGATCCTTGAATGGAACATAGATACTTTATCAGTGGCTACATCACAGAAGAAAATGGCACACACTCCCAGAAATCCTTAACTGTTAACAGTCTCTTGGGGGTGGGGTGGCATCTCATAAGCCTCCTCCCATTCATGAGGAGATGCTGATTTGCCAACCTTGTGTGGATTTTGTACAGATGGCCGCAGCTGCAGTGAGTTATGAGTGCAACAGCATTGGCTGTTTCACATCTCCTTTCCCAGCACAGCCTCCCCTATCTCTCTCCCCTACACTCTTTCTTCAATATTCCCCGAGCCTTGGTGTGGGTAACTGAGAAGTTCTTTTTAGAGCTTGTCATTCAACATCTGCTTCTAAATACTTTGAGAAGCACTTCTCAAATACAAATACAAAACAAAACTTAAAAACTTTAAAAAAAAATACAAAAGGTATGTCTTGGGACTGAAGAGGGCTCAGTGGTTAAGAGCACTGGCTGCTCTTCCAAAGGTCCTGAGTTCAACTCCCAGCAACCATGTGGTGGCTTACAACCATCTGATCTGATGCCCTCTTCTGGAATGCAAGGTATATGTGCAGATAGAGCACTCATATACATAAAATAAATAAATAAATATATCTTTAAAAAAAAGAAGAAGAAGAAGAAGTATTTCTCATTACTTTGGCCAGTTATGAGTCTCTGCATTAAATACTCCCATTGTAAAAAAAAAAAAAAAATTGCCTGATGAAAGTCAAGGAGCACCAATCTATGCAGATTTTATATCTTAGGTTTGTAACTATGGCTCTGTCTTATATAACCAAGACAAGTCTCAAACTCATGATGCTTCATCCTCACCTCTTGAGTGCTGAGACTACAGAGACTGGCTCATTATCAATCAGGAAAATGTGCTCATGTGCCTTGAATATGAAATGTCTCCCATAGACTCATGCATTCAACATTTGATTTCTAGTTGGTGATGCTATTTAAGATTGTTCTGGAAACCTTAAGAGGTGGTACCTAGCTAGTGAAAGTGAGTCCTAGTAAGCATGCCTTTGATAGAAATCCTGATCTCCAGTGCCTTCCTTATTCTCTCTGTTCATGTCTTCCATGAGAGGAATAATTTATACACTCCGGCTCCACCCACCATGATGTCCTGCCCAAACATATAGTACCAAGCTACCATGAAACTGGGAGCCAGAATAAATCCTCCCCCCTGTGGGTTTGAATGGGAATGGCTCAATGGCTTTTACCTTTGAATGCCTGGTTCCCAGCTGGTGGGCTGGTGGGAAGGATTAGGAGGTGTAGCCTTCTTGGAGGAGGTGTACCGCTAGGAATAGATAGACTTTGAGGTTTCAAATACACTTACCATCCCACAATGTCTCCCTCTCTCCCTTTCTCCCATTCTCCCACATCTCTACCTTCTGCCTGAGGACCAAGACCTAAACTCTCAGATATTGCTTCCGCACTATGCCTATCTTTGTGCCACCATGCTTCCTGTTTTGATGATCATAGACTGTAACTCTGAAATTGTAAGCAAGTTCCCAATTAAATGCTTCCTTTTATATGAGATGCCTTGGTCATTCTAGTTCTTCACAGCAATAGAACACCAGGACATGTCCCTTGTTTATGTAGGTACCTGTCATAGGACCCAAGTGTAATTAATACAATTACTGAAAGGACTTCCTCAAACTAATATCCTTGAATTTTCATATGCTTAAGAATCTCACGGCAAATAGAATATGAATTCTGATTCATCTGGAGTAAGACCAAAGATTCTACATGTCCAAGAAGCTTCCAAGTGTAGTTGATACTGCTGGACCATGACTCATATTTTAAGGAAGAAAAAAAAATAGATTAGATGTTCTTTTTGGAAAATCTTGACTAGGTGCTGTGAAGACACTTAATATATACTCCAGAAACTTTAAACATTTGCAGATTAAAACCATCTTTTGGTTTTCTGGTATATGGCCATAATCTCGGCACCCAGGAAGCTAAGATAAGAAAATCATCATTAGCATTTAGACTCTGACATAATAAGATGTCACTTCAAAACAATATCTTTGTGCAATTCTTGTGATGGCACTGTAGTTTACATGTTTATGTTGTAGTCATTAGGTGTCATTTACCCACAAATTCAACCTCACAGTACTCTCTGACCTTCAGGTAAATGTCAAACATCTGAAACCATCTCTTTGAGGAACAATAGCCACTCACTAGTGATCTTCTACAAGGTCACTTCCTGTCATAATTTTAGCAATGAATGAATCCATTTGCAAGAAAAGAAACTAGCCAGGTATTCCCTGATCCTTAAGGTAAGCTGTGTCCCCAACTCTAGAATCAGAGCCTGTTGTCAAGTCCTCTAGAAACACAGTACAGACTAAAGCTCTTTGGATATGGAGTCAGGATATGCTGCCAGACAACTTTCAGGAGATTGAGGGAATAAAGCAGAATAGAGAAGGAGAAGGAGGCAAGTAAGAGTGTAGTCTCAAGAGAAAGCCTTAACACCATAGCCTTAATCTGGTCCATGAGGCCTGGAAACATCAGTTGCACTATGGGATTTTCTAGTCTTGGGGCAAAAAATTAGGCATAAGTTTGTCCCTCTTATTGATTAGTCAATGAATATAGGACTAAGGTACAGAAAACCTGTCAGGCATCTCCAAGCCAGTTGACTTCCATCGGCCAAGGGCAATGTTCCAGGCAGAAGCAAACTATCAACAACACCTATCGTTACAGCTGAAAGGACAAGGATACAGGTTGGTGAGTTGGGTCTGAGCCCAACATTACTGCCTACTGGAATACAAAGTGACTCATCAGTGTGCATTGGCTGCTGGCCTCTTGAAATGCAGACATCTTCCCCTGGTGGATAAACAAAGCCTTCCTCCATCCAGAGCACTTAGGAGGGATATAGAATAAAGGTATGCATTGTAGAGAACCGCTGCAAGAGAGATAAAGTGTCGACCTGATATACGGCAGAAGAAA
The DNA here is from genome assembly GCA_902729485.2 of Mus minutoides. Lineage (NCBI taxonomy): Eukaryota > Metazoa > Chordata > Mammalia > Rodentia > Muridae > Mus > Mus minutoides. The sequence continues at coordinate 27,084 of LR750484.1, forward strand.
TGTGGAGGTAGTTAGGTCTCAGACACAAATCTCTAGCTCCTAAACAAGGCTCTAGGTGGGAACTCAGCAAGGAGGAGTTAAGTGGAAATCCCAGGCAGCTAAGTAGCCTCACAACATGGTTCCTGTTCTATAAATCCTTCAAGAAAAAGCTTGGCAGCCCTGGGGCTATTTCTATGGGTTTCCCTTTCCTTTTCTGCAGGCTGCACATTCTCCAAGTTTGTGCTCTCCCAGGAAATCAAAGAGGCCTTCTGTTCTATCAGATGACAAACATCTCATTTTCTTGGCACCAATTCAACAACAAGCAAATGCCAGACTTCCAGACTTCATAAATGAACGAATCCAAAACCTAGAAAAATCCTTGCCAAGGCTAAAGAGGAGGTGGGTGTTTTCAGCTATCTATTTAGCATTTCAAAGTTAATTACATTTATTTTCCTTATCATCACTTTCTGGTTCTAAAGAAACTTCCATAAAGCAGAGATATAGTTACCTTTAAATGTTCTCGCTAATAGTTTATAATTTGTCTCCAAGAGGGAAAAATCTGCAATTTCTTTTATACTGAAAGCGTGCAATGTTTTCTAATTGTGGCAGGTAACTACCTAAGGGAACACACAATATATTCTATTCATCATGTTGAATTAAAATAATTTTTAAAGCAAAAGTGTATTAGTGAGGAATGAAAGACACTGTCTAGACAGCTTGCTCCAGGCGGAATACACAGTGACTGGCACAGCTGAGTGGCTTGCCCTCTGAGCAATGGGCAGTGATAGGCGGCTGGGCACTCTGGGTGCACAGGACATGGCTGGGGACTGCCCAGGTCCTGAGAGATCAGAAGAGCCAGCTGCACAGCACGCTGTCTTTGCTTGTTCTTCTGGGTAGATAGCTGGTATACTAGGCTACGACCAGCTCCTAGAGGTTTATAGGGCAGATTTGCTCTTCACTACCGATTTCAGTTTCAGCTGATGACAACTGAAGTTCCTTGTCTGGCCTGCAAAACTGCTCACCCACAGTTCTTCTCACACTAGTAAATTATAACACCATCCTTCCAGTTTCACCTCTGTCTTCATCTCATCTCTTCTTCACAAACCATAACCCATCCACTATCCAATGCTGCTAACGTTAACTTTAGTCCCTGAACTTGACCATTCCTATCACCTATGGTGGTTACCTTTGAGAACTCATTTGTGAAAGACAACCCTCTAGTTACTGTGCTGATAACATTTGGGGATTGGACTACCGATAGGTGACTGTCTCTTTGTCGCTCTGCCCTCATGGATGGCTTCCTTAATCCATCAACAGATTATTTAGTTATTGGAAGAGTGGCTTTGTTATGAATATGTCCTTCTGGGGTATTTGCTATCTGAACTTGCAGCATCCTCTACCATGTCACCCTGTGAAGAAGGCCCTCACTAAGAGCTGGGGATCGCTGGTGCCTTGCTATTTCTATATCTAGAACTGTGAACAAATCCTTTCATGCTGTATAAATTTCTCAATCTGTTTTATTCAGTCACAGAAACAGCACGTAAACTTAGAGTCTGGGGGACATGATTCAATGATTGCTTGGATTATGTGATGCCTTAGGTGGGAATAAAATAAAGAAAATAGACTAAGATATCACTTTCACTGTTTTTACACTTTGAATCATCACCATGTCCTGCCTGGTAGTTAAAATATCTCCATCAGCACCCTCAGTGGTTCCTCTTCGTCATCAGCCCTTGGTTCAAAGCACAGCAAGAGGGATCCTTTGGAAAGCACAGGTGAGATATGTCGCAGATAGTTTGTCAAAACTTTGCAACTCAGTCAAGGTGAAGCTAAGGATGTTTCTAATAAACCACCCACGAGGCCCCCACATATAAACTACACTGCCCTTTTATCAGCCTTACTTGTCACCCCCTACTTGTCACTGTTGCTAGAACCTTCAGGTATGCTCTCACCTTCTGTTCTTTCACAGCAAAGCTGATGTCTATGTTTCAGATAAGTCTTCAGTCTTACGTTGTCTTCCTGTTGTGTGGTCTCTGTATCCCAGTAACAAGTCCTTAGCTTTTCAACATACCAAAATATTGCTCGTCTACAGTGTTTTACCCTGAAGAACCAAGTTCTATAAGAACAATTTTGTACGCCCCATGTGTTCACAAGGTGGGGCCCTGACTCATTAGTGACCCGAGAAAGACTTATAGGAAACTTGCAACCTGGTGACTTGGCACTGGTTCATGAAGCTGGGAGAACAGACAAACATCACTCAAGGCAGACAAGGCTGCTATTTTTATAGGTTTTAGGGTCCAGAGTTGTACTGCCCTGTATTATTATCACTAGCCACAAGAGACCATTTAAATTTAAAGTCATTAAAATTAAGTGGAACAGAAGAATCAGTTTTTCAGCAGTGTCAACCATATTACATGTGTTCCATAGGCTCACTGGGTGGAACTTTCTAGTTAGTTGTTTCCTTTATCCAAGCTAGTTCCAAGGAAAGTAGTGATTTTTTTGTCTCTGTCAATTACTGTAGGCTTCATCTACCCCAATTCCCTTGTGAAACCCCTAGGGTTCAAGGAAACAGTGACTCGAAGAGGCTCATACAATTGTTCAATGACAAATCCAGTATTGAATCCAGTGTCTCCAATTTCACAGATTGTTATGGGTAAACAGGATGTGGACGTGCTATGGATTTCCTTACAATGTATCAGTGTAGGAGACAAGCAACCAAAACAACTGATTTCTCTCTCTGTGTGAATACAGTCAGTTACACAACAGAACAAAAGCAGCAATTTGGTTAGCATCTATCTCTTTTCTCCTACCTCTGTCTGAAAACCTTTTCTTCCCGGCATGTATTTCTTGCTGTGTAAGGCTTGTTGAAATATATAGAGCTTAATTTCTTTTTAGAATCTGGAAAGAAAAAAAAAAGATGACCCTTTTTAATTTTTCATCTTGCAGCTGGGAGATGGATTTGTGAGCAACCCTGATTAATCCAAGACATTGTCAACGGGAACTTTAGACACAGAACATGAAGGAGAGAGGTCACTCCTGGCCCTTAGGCCACTGCCTGTATGCAACACTAGCTGGATTCCCCAGGTTTTCTACTTTATTTTATTTCACTTGTTTGTTTGTTTGTTTGTTTGTAGGCAGGTTCTTACCAGATATTTCTTGGATTCACTTATCTTACCTTAGTCCTCACAATACTGAAATTATGAGCACAATCTACCATGCTTACTTTCTTAACCATTTGAAAATTTTAGCTGTCTTTGTTATCATCTGAATTGGGCTATTTCATATTCCTAAATCATTCTTTTTTTTTTTCAAGTCAAATAATGCAGAGTTTATTTCAGTTGCTTGCAGCTAAAAATGCTACCTGATAAAAAGCATTAATCATATTAAAATTAATTTGATTTTATAACAAGATAAAAACTGTTTTCCCTTAAACCTCCCCTCCCCTGTTATTACTCCCTTCCCCCATTCCCACCATCTCTATTCTATATCTCTCCTTCTTTAACACCCCCCCCCAAAGTCCTCTTATAGTCAGCTGCCTGGCTTCTCCACATACTCCAATTTAAATATAAATCTCAGTAAGAGAGAAAATAGATGGGCTACCTTACTCAGTATCATTTTGTTTCCAGTTCTATCCATTTACCTGCAGATTTCATAATATCAGTTTTATTTACTGATGACTGAAAATTCCGTTGTGTGTATTTACCACATTTTCATTACACTTTCATCAGCTGAGAGATATTTACTCTTTTGTTCCATACCCCTCCCATCTCATATTGTGACTACAGCAGCATTGAACTTGGATGAGCAAGTGTGAATACAGTGAATATAGTAAATATAGTGAATACAGTGAATATAGAATCCTTTTGGTATATGACTGGGAGTGGTATAGCCTGATCATATGGTAGATCCATTTTTGGCTTTTAAAGGAAACTCCCTAATGATTCCCATAATTATTACACCAGTATTAGTCACATCCTCACTAGCATCTCTTTTCTTGATCTTTACCACTCTGGCTGGAATAATAAAAACGTGGTGCTAATTTGTATATCCCTGATGGCTATGATATTGAACAGTTTTTTTTTTTTGGGGGGGGGGGATTGAGACAGGGTTTCTCTGTATAGCCCTGGCTGTTCTGGAACTCACTTTGTAGACCAGGCTGGCCTCGAACTCAGAAATCCGCCTGCCTCTGCCTCCCGAGTGCTGGGATTAAAGGCGTGCGCCACCACGTCCGGCTGATATTGAACAGTTTTACATATATTTTCTTAGCTTTTTGCATTTCTTCTTTTGAGAAATTCAGCTCCACAACCCACTTTTTAATTTTTTTTCTTGGAGTCTAGGGGTTTTCACACGCACACACACACACACACACACACACACACACACAAGTTCCTTTAAATTTTTCGATACTAATCCTCTGTTAGATGGATAGCTGAAAAAAAAAATCCATTCTGTAGGTTGCCTCTTCACTTGATTGGTGGTCTTTTCTGTAGAGCTTTTTAGTTCTATAAGTTCCTTGGTTGACTGTTGGTTGTTATTTCCTTGTGCTATGGGATTCTTATTGAAAAGTCCTTAAGTGCGTCTATAAGTTGAAGTAAGCACTCTCTACCCTATCTTGTCCTATGCTGAGATCCTTGATGTATTTGTGGTTGAGATTTTGGGAATGGGGTAGGGGGTTGGGAGTGGTGTCAGGAATAAGAATCAAATTTTATTCTTCTGCATGTTACTATCTAGTTTTTCTAGCACAATTTGTTGAAGATGTTAAAGATATTTAATGTGTATTTTGTCCAAAGTTGTGTTTTTGTAGGAGCATGAACTTATTTATGGGTTATTCTATTTTATTGATTCATGTGCCTATTTGGAAAAAAAATATTGTAAGAAACGTTAAATATTAGTCTTTTTATTGATCACTGTAAAACTTCATCTGATGATAAACATTCCAATCTTCATATCTCCTTCTCCACCTTGTAAAAAAATTTATGCAAATGTTTTAATCCCCACCCCATACCAGTCAAACCGGTTGTTTACTGGAAAGACTGGCAGCCTTTCCAGAACTTGATGAATTTGATGGCCTGGAGTAATGACTCCTTCGCTAGCTTTCTTTCTTTCTTTCTTTCTTTCTTTCTTTCTTTCTTTCTTTCTTTCTTTCTTTCTTTCTATCTTTTTCTTTACCCCAATTTTTGTTTCTTTCTTTCTTTTTTTTAATACCTAGCCAATCAGGAAAAACTGATGTTGGAACCCAGTCAACAGGGAAAACCATAGTCACCACCTTTGTTAGAGAAACAACAACAACAAAAGACAGATGGTCCCAGACGGTCCCTGCCCTTCTGCGCGTTCTTGTGCCTTTGTAGCGCACCCTCTTTAGATTGTGGAGTTATCAATCTTTAGATTGTGGAGTTATCAAGCCTTACTAGGTGAAGCTTTTTTTTTTCCTTTTGTTTTTTCAATGACAGTAATTAAATCAAAGACTCACAACTGGTCAAAGGGCAAAGAATAAGGGGCTGTGGCTCGTTCAACCCCAAATGGGATTTTTGTATCACACTTCTTCCCTTGAGGCTCAGGGTATATCACAGAAAAGGATGCAAAAATGATTTTAAGAGATAGAAGTTGTGGATCTGCACAGGACATGAACGAATGTGGCCGCATCTGAATGCACAAGACTAGCACAAGTCAAAGCCTGTCAAATTCTAGCATAGATGGAGAAGGGGCCTGTGAAGGCCCACCACAGGCTGCGGAGCTATTGGTAGTAAATAGCTTTTGTACACAGTTTTTATATCTGCAGCTTCAGATACGTGCTTAATACCTGCACAAGACCAACTCTGGCACAGACTGGTTAGGGACTCGTGAGGTTTCACTTCTTGTTGAGGAGTTACTGGCAAGTGATGACTGCTGAGGGGTTTTCAGTATTTAGGGTCACAATCTGTTCCCCAGTAGGCCAGGTTTGACCATTCTCAACTAATTAAAAGAGCCCAATTAAAAGTGAAAAGCAGAAAAAGGAGATTTATGCAAAACAGCAACATTAAGAAGAGAGGCAAAAACATGCAGAGGGATGTCTCCCGCTCTTCATAACCTAACCAGAAGGTAAGGTTTAAAGAGGAGCTAAGAGATATGTGTAACCAGCTAAGGTCTTGTCTTTTACCTACTGTTGTCTCAGCTTGGATCTCTCCCACAAAGTCATCAGACAGCTTGTACATCTTTCTCTTAGATACAAGTTTCTACTCTGGCTGCCCCAGGCCGTCAACCTTTGCTTTCTCCAGCCAGAGATTCCTGTGGAATTCTAGCTCTTGGGGTCCATTGTTTCATGAGTCGTAGAACCAAAGAGCAGTGCAGAAGGGACTATTCAGAATATATTCATTCCTGCTAACAGACGAGTTACATAGGCAGTCACTTTTCTTCATGGGGATGGCCTGTGGTTGTTTATGAATGCTCAAGTGGCAGCACTAATTATACCCATTGACTGGAAATATGAATAAACAAATAAGAAAACAGAGAAAGACGTCAAAGTGAGAGAGGGCTGTACTGGGAAGAAGAGGAGAGTTGAGGGGAATATGATTAAGAAACATTTTACATATGTACCGAATTGTAAAAAATAGCTTTAGTTGAGCTAGAATAAAAAGAGCTCGTTTTAGGCAGATCCATTCTATATGTCCCTCTAATGTCATGGCCATGTCTGGGCTAAGAAGGATCTAGAGTTAGAGTTTATTCCTACTGCAGGAAGGGTGGAGGTAGGACAACTTCACAGTGTCCTGCTTTTTTCCTTAATTGCTTTCAAATTAATCCTGCTGCTGCAGTGGCATTGGGTGTCTTGTTCTGTTTCCCCCTTTTTTTATTAAGACGTATTTGTTATTTTTTATGTATATGAGTGCTGTATCAGCATTATACACCTGCGTGCCAGAAAAGGGCATCAGATCACATCATAGAAGGTTATAAACCACCATGTGGTAGCTGGAAATTGAACTGAGAACCTCTGGACTAGCAGTCAGTGCTCTTAACTGCTGAGCCATTTCTTCAGCCTGCCTCCTTTTGGTTTTAACTTGGAGTTTTCTGGTGTTTTGCTGTAGTGACCTTTAGCCATTGGACTGTCACTCTGGCTTATGAGGAAAATGGAGCACACAGATGAACATCAGTGATATAAGATGGGCTCGAACCTATTGTTTGTTTGGAGTGATTAACCAATTTCCACAATTAAAATGAGCAAAGGTAAATATTTCCAAATCCATAGGTCAGTCAAGCTTTGTACAGCTCTTCAGCAGACACTTGGAAAGCTGAGGCTTAATATGCCATAATACTGAAGACCAAGGTTTCTTTGTGGTTTGTACAATATTAGGCCTTAATAACTATCTCTGGACAATCTCATCCACTTAGGACATGTTTCTAAAAGAGAAATGCAGAAAGCTAATGAGAACATTTGCCATATCTGAGAGTCAACAGAGTAAAAATTTCTGAGTGCTCAGGAATAAAATAGCTTTGTATATAAATTTACCATACTTAATTTCTATTCCCCAAATGATTAGGCATTTAATTTTTTTCTAAATCTGAAGAGTCTGTATCAACCACCTTGACCCAATTGATATTTATAGACCATCTTACCCAATAACTGCAAAATGTATTCTTTTCAAGTACAAGCAATAGGTTCACAAAGATAGACCAAATGTTAGGATATAGATAAATCCTCAACAAATTTCAAGGGATTCAAATTCTACGGAATGTGCTCTTTGCCTACGATGGAAGTAGATTAATAACATGTCCTTAAAAATCAAAATATTTGAAATTTTTCTTCTAAATAATGCTCTTAAGAAATTATTAAAATACTAAGGATTGAAATTTTACGGAGAATATTAACAATATTTCTACATAATGATATCAGCAGGGTCTGATGAATTTCACCCAGAAGAGTCTTTAGTGTCATTGGCCAAAATAAGAAGACTGACTAAAGCATACTTAAGGCTTGTATAGTAGTTACAATATTGTTTTTATCTTACCTTACCCACTGGAGAGGCCTTAGTTTGCCTGGGTGTCATTATGTAATTGCCCTAGCAGAAATGAAGATTTTTCTAAAGACAGTTGTGTCTCTCATTCTGACTATCAACTATTGAAACAATGGACCCCCAAAGAAATGGAAATTTACCCAGGAATCTCATGCTAGGAAGAAGGAAAAAAAGTGATAGGTCAAAGGGCAACTTGCTTTCCTAAAAGGTTTCACCCAATCCTCACAACTAGTGACCATTTAATCTCTATAACCATAAACTAAGTAAGAATAGTGCTTGTCATAGACAACATACACAATATATACGCATTGAGGATTTTGAGACTGAGAGATTGTCCTGGGTTATCCTTGAAAGAAGCAGGCCCTAGGATACTCCTTCACACAGAAAAGACCATGAAGATAGAAAAGAGAGGGATTTGAAGATGCTAGCCTTGAAGACTGGAATGATGTAGCCACAAACAGCTTAATGCTTTATCTGATCATACACCCGGCTCAACCCTGAAGTCACAGGTGATGCCAAAGAACATTGTATTCATAGTGGTTAGTCACATGACCTATATTTAAAAAGGTAAATGACCAGAAAGCTCCTATAACACATAGCAAAGACTGATCTTGCAGAACAAACAAACTTCCTATTCTAGAAGGGAACACAGAGAGACATGAAGCACTTACAAAATCCCACTGGGCACACAGTATGTACTGGGTACTACCTCAAAAGTAGGGAACTTCCTTGACAGATCATGATTCTGCCCTCTGGGAAATTTCTTTGCCCTTTTACCCCACACCATTAGTTCTGCCCTCAAGTTCTTTTATGTCCATATGTCTCTGTGTCTATAGAGCACAATGAGAACTCTATCTTCCATGAGGGATACTCCACTTTCATAGTCAGATTCTACCTGCAAATTTTAGATCTCTGAAGACTGTTGTGGGTTTCTTTTCCATTTTTTTTCTCAATACACACTTATCAAGCATGTGTCCTGTATAAGAACCTATATTGGCCATTGTGTATAGTGGTTGAAAACACAAATTCCTTTTTCTCATGTATCTTATATACAATGAAGGAGACTGTCTCTTGTTTCCAGTTTTAATCATGTGCTTCAAACATAATTTAGTACGGTTATATCATTATCTGATCCTAAGCATATGTCTCAAGTCCTGTGGCTTTCCTGTTTGGTTGTTTGTTATTAGTTTATGTCCTAGTCTTGATGTCTTTCTGCTGAACTGTGGCAGTTACTCTGAGAACCTGTAAAAGAACAGGACCAGGTTTATCTGACCTTTGTCTTGGGCTAAAGCATTCTGTTCAATATGAAGCTTTCCTGGAAGTTTGTCAATGGAAGCCTTTTCAGTTTGAACTGTTGCTATGTGAGGGTTCAACCCTGTTCTAAGATTCTCTTGATTTTTCTGTGATATTTACTTCAAAACCAGCTGTTTCTTCTTTAAGTCTCTTGACCTTCCAACACCTTGCTAAAGCTTGCAGGTAGCTATCAGAATGCTGGCAGGCTGCCTTTTCCAATTTCCCTGCTCCCTAGAACAAAGGTTCTCAGAATCCTGTTCCCAGGACAGTAGCATCTGTATCATGTGGAAAGCTGTGAGAAACACCAATTCTCAACAAAGAATCAATAAATATAAACTTCCATGTGTGGTACCTAGGAATATATGTTTTATGGTCCTCCCATGCCCACCCAAGGTGAGGCTGAGCACACTGATCTAAGAACCACTGTTTTGGGACACTAGGGCTGATCTGCCAAGCTATGACACAGGAAAGCAGATCTATTTGGAACAGGGAGAGCATGCTGGTGAGTGGAGTTTACCAAAACATACAGAGGACAGGAGCCAATTAACCACTAGGATGGGGTATTAATTTTTAGTCACTAGTAAGGTTACCACAGTTTTTCTGACCAAAGAAAAGTTTTTTAAGGAAGAATTAAAGTCTCTGTCAGGACAACTGTATTCTTTGTTAGTGGTTATTTGTGGTTATTTATTGATGGTTTCAGTTTTTTACTTTAGATGATGTCGGTGCCCTATTTCCCTCAATTGACTGCTACGCCTGTTTCCATTGGGGATCTGTTTCTATCTATTATCAATAATACTGTTAGTGAGGTTTGGGTTGCGAAAGAAGCTGTGTGAGAGGCTAGAAAGACGGTTTGATGGTTAAGAACACTCACTACTCTTCCAAAGGATACAGGTTAGATTCTAATACCCATATGGTGGCTCACAAGCATTTGTAATTCCATTTCAAATAAATCTAATACCCATCTGGCCTCCATGAGCACCAGGTGTGCGTGTGATGCACAACGAGATATCTAGGCAAAATCTCTACATGCACATTAAAAAGATATATTTTAAAAGAAAAGCTGCCAGTCAGGCCTGGCTGATTGTGGTAATTTACACCTGTTTCATCAGCAGGTACTATAATCAAAGATATTGTAAATCCAGTGAAGTCAATCAGAACCAATGACTAAAATGCCACAGTTGTTGGTATGGTATACATGACCATAAGAGAGTACCTTGTTAGTTAGGGTAAAAAACACTGGTTGTAACATACAACCACTCAGTTTTGGTACCTGAATAGAAAAAAAATAGAATCTTTGCTCATGTAGAAGCCAAGGTGAGTATTTTAGGACAGAAGGCAGCCTTTCCCACAGCTAACTTTAGGCTCTGCAGCTTGGGTCCTAATGTCTGTCCAGCATAGAGCTGGAGGGAGAACATCTGAATAATTCTATATTCTAATGTCTATAATACATTCAACATGGCTAAATCAAAATATAAGGAAAGAGGAACATGGGTTCGTGGCAGGAGGCAAGGGAAAACATGGTCAACTATAGTAGTGTATACCACCAATCCTACTGACAGTGACTTATACACATGGCAGATATATGGCTTAAAGTGCTAAGCAGACGTCTTCCCCAGGATGTACTAAGGCTGATACAGCAATAGTGTAAGAACTTCTGCCACTCTTCTGCATAAGTCTGTACTTGTTTGTCAACCATATTTATTTCCACCCTGAAAAGAGAGAGAGAGAAAGAGAGAGAGAGAGAGAGAGAGCCTAACACAGAGAACAAGTGCCTGTGTACTGAATAAGTCATGACCACTTTGCTTCAGGTCTTGTATCCATCTATCTTTCAGGATAACTCTAAACTCATGCTTTCTAATGACCTCAGCTCATATGGTCCATCTTCTATTAAGTGACTTGAGTCCTGAACTAGACAGTCCTGGACAAATGCTCCACTTTTCCCAGGCATGTCTTATCAGTAAGTCCTAGGGATACTGCATATGATAGAGTGAGAAGAGAAGGGGAAGACAGATTTGCTTTCTCACTAAAAAATAGATAGAGCTTTTCTTGCTCTTTGTGTGTGTGTGTGTGTGTGTGTGTGTGTGTGTGTGTGTGTGTGTGTTTGTGTGTGTGTGTGTGTGTGTGCGCGCGCGCGCACGCGCAGGTTGCTTTAAGTTTTAAAACATATGTTTATAGTACAGATAAATGACAACAAAAATATAAAAATATTTGAATAAAATCTGTACATACTATTTCCCCAAGTCTCATAAGAATTCTTCTGCAGTTGCTAGTTGAGGTGTTCATCCAAACTCCCAGCTGATGCAGTGTAGGAGTGAAAGCCTATAGTTATGCTCTTGCCTCAGATGGCCTGGGAAACTGACTTCCCCGAGAGACATCCCAGTAATCACTAATAAGGTAGTAATTGCCCCAACCCCATTGCAAGACATTCTGCTGGATCATTCTGAGGCTTGAATTTAGTTGATACACAACCCAGTTCCCTTCTCTCCTGGAGCTCTCTGGAAACTTCTTCCTGAGGAACTCTCCATTTCTGTTCCTGGGGAATTAATTGAAAGCATCATCTTCTCTCTTCCCATGTGTCAGTCTTGTCTTCCTTTGATTTCTATTGAAAGTGTCCTTGTCCTCTAACTTCTCAAATTAATTCTAGTCTTTCATGTATAGAATAGGCAGATTTAGCATACTGTACTTGTACTAAAAACACTTTCAATGGACTTGGCCCTGTAAATGGCGTCATAATGTATTTCTGATTATGTCTTTCCTTTCCCCAACCAACCCAGCATTCTGAAGATTCTGGGTTTGATCCTCATTCTAATCTGTATTCATTGTTGTTAGGGATTTACATGCTTGTCTTACTAAAGAGCTTGGATATATTTCAAGAAAAGAGACAACCCTCCATGAGAAGATGTTAGTTTGGGTTTGAACTCCTAAGAGGAAGGCTTTCTCAATAGTGTATGCAATTGCAAAGTGTTGTGTGGACACTCTGTGATTCATCCACCAGGAGCAAGAGACAAGTCCAATATTTGCAATAGTAATTAATCAGGAGCCTGGTATTTTGAATATACATGATTAGCAGTTTGCTATCACAAGTTAAAAACCAATCTTGAGGGTCATATTCTTCCCAGTTATACTGCTGATTAGAAGACACATTATAATATTACTTTATATAACTCTTAGTAAATGAAATAATGGCACTAAGACTAAGAAATTATTAGTTTAGTTACATTCTGATTTCAGAGATACATACACATATACATACAATCTATCTATCTATCTCTCTCTCTCTCTCTCTCTCTCTCTATCTATCTATCTATTTATCTATCTATCCGTATATTTATCAATCTATCACAAATTAAAATATTTAAACTTTGGTGAGAGCCTTGGCTTGGGAAACTAATTTTGATTCAAGGTTTTTAAATTTATAATTTGAATGATGTTAGAGATTTTACTCCTAATTTCCAGAATGAAATCTAAAATTTAAGTCTACTGTCAAATTTTTATGATGTAGTCATGGTCATATTTAATAAATTGATAAGTGCAATATAATGCAAACACAAATAAAGAAGTTGACAGAATCATCAGTTGTCTAACCAAACCAACCTTTTCTTTCTTCCTTATTAACAGAACAACAATTTGATTTAACTATCTAAGGAATCCTGTCTGTTTAGAAGAACAGAAATTTCAGAAGTGTAATATGTAAGAGGATGAGTCATACTCTTGGCTAAATTAATTTGAGTGGTTTTCCTCTTTTCAAACGATGTATTAGATATGACTGTATGATGTAATTGTAGCCAATATGAAATCAGGATTAGTGTTATGTGTAGACTGTACAAATGGGATATCATAAGAATATAATAGAGGTAGTATGCAAAAGGCTGCCATCGCTGCAGGCATTTTATTGCTGTGAAACGTATACACATGAACTCCCTAAGTGAGAAAGGCAGGATAAAAACAAGGAAGACCTTGGATCTCAGGAATGATAATAATTTACTGGAAACCAAACTTCAAATCCCCTTCATAAAGACCTTTTGACCAGCATGGAGTCAATGCTGTTGTTAAAATATCTTAGGGTGCATTTTTCTATTATTTATAACAGAAAAGACCCGAAACATATAATATTCAATAACTATGAACTCTTTAACTATTTTGTTACTCTTGTAACCTGCTGACCTGATGTCTCTGTTCTTAAGCGTCTCTGTCAAGTAGAGAAGCAGAGAAAGCTGTTTGCAGTGACTAAGAACTGTGTGAGGTGATGAGTGCAGGATGCTTAGTCTCCTGATGAGTCTGAAGGAACCACTCCTACGGTCTATCTCCTCCTCTTTCCCACTCCTAAAGTCTATCTCCTCCTCTTTCCCCTCCTATCATTTCATCTTTATTACAACTATAGGCCAATGTGGTCGGTTGTGTTATTTGTGGGCCCTTTAATGTTCTGGGATATGTTGTGGTTCACTCTTAGCAAGTCAGACTATTCTGCATCTTGCATGCTCAAAAGTTCTGAATACACTTTCATAGTTCTTATCATTTTCTCATACTACCGCCATTTGATGCGAGAAAGTATGTCCCAAGTAATCTTCCTTGAGTCTGGGTTGAGGAGTGAGAACCATCGGGAGATCTCTAAAGGCAATGCACTCTGTACAGAGCTGGTGCAACCAACATGTGGTTGCTTGTCCAGAAAGTTTCAGGGGAATCATCTAATTAGAAGTACAAGTGTATGTTTCTGTTTGGAGATGCTGGCCTTCTATGAGGGTAAAGACCCAGGCTACTGCACAAAGCTTATCACATACTGTAAATGACCCACGTGGCCAGATTCCTTCTATAGCAAAATTTTCAGGGCTCCCAATAACAGCCAGTGAGACAAAGTTAGTTGATGTTGACTCCAGAGGAGGAAAAATGGCTTTGACACTGTCAAATGCGTATGCTGAGTACTCTGCAGGCAACATAAATCACTCCAAGGAGAATGAGTCTTAGAAGTTAAAGCCAAGCGTGGAGAACAGGAGGAAGAGTCGATTGATGAAAAGCAGGACAGAGGGAACAAGAACCAAAGATTAAGAGCCCATGGACCATGTTAGTGAGCATCAAGACGCTTCTAAGTGACACACTGTAAAGAATGAATTAAGTGTCAGTCAGTCATGAGGAATAGGCAGTAGACAGGGCAAATACAGCAAGAACAAATTTTGCCTCCCTTGTCATTTTGTCTAACTATTTATTTTTGGGGGGTAAGCATCAACTCCTCTCTTGCTAAAACTGCTGTACCTCTTTGAGGCAAGACTTCAGAATTTCTCCTCCTGCATTTAACACAACTTGCCAGCCCAATAGAGTATGTGTTTCCTGGCATTCCTCTCTCTTTGTTTGGATGTCTGCAAATTGCCTTTTTTCAGATCCATCTCATGCCTGTCAGAACTCCTATTAACTTTCTTTTGCTGGTCGTCCCCTTTGCTGACTTCTGAAGGAACTGAACAACTGACTTCCACCTGCACAGGGACCTCTCCATACACCTTCTACCTCATCCTTTAGCTCTTCAGCTACAGTCATCTAGGAGTAGTCACAATATTCTCTCTGGTCCTCGGTCACTAGTTACCCCCTTACAGGCCTTGCATACTCCACTACCCATGATCTGACACATTCAAGGCCGAGAAGGGCCTACAGCCTCCTTGACTGACCTTCTGTAACTTAAATTTCTGATCCTTGAAGTTATACTTTTATAGATGTGGTCCTTTGGTTCACATTAAAATATAAATTCCCCGTGGGAGAGACCCTATTAAGCCTTGCAGGGAATAACTAATTTACATTTTAATGTGAATGAGGTTATTGGATCCCTCCCCTGCTTAAAGCAATCTCTGGTAGGAGACAGGGAAAGGTAGAGGAGGAGTAGTCACCTGTGGTGACGTAAGAGGGGTTAGGAAGACATTTGTAAAGGCAGGAAAACAGATCGAGAAGAGAAACGTTGATGCATGACATTGTTTGAATAATGGTACTATTTTTTTTTTCCAGTATGCTTGAAGGGTAAACATTTTGTTGTGTTTTTTTTGGGATTGAATTGAGTTATTCTGTAATGGAGTGCCATA
Organism: Mus minutoides; assembly: GCA_902729485.2. Taxonomy (NCBI): domain Eukaryota; kingdom Metazoa; phylum Chordata; class Mammalia; order Rodentia; family Muridae; genus Mus; species Mus minutoides. Next base: position 42,400 of record LR750484.1, read on the forward strand.
GAGCACTGTAAAGGAGGAGGGGTTAGTGGTGTCTTACTCATTTTCTGCTACTGTAATGGGATACAGACAGTCTGGGTAAATTATATACAACAGAAGTTTATTTGCTTCACAATTCTGAAGGCAGGGAGTCCAAGGTTCAGGGACATCTAACAAGGACTTTCTGACATGATGAACGTTATCACACCCCAGGGATGGAAGGTGAGAGGAAGAAAGAGAACTGGGATTATTGTTTTCATCAGGTTTTCATTCCTGTTATGATGTCATCCATCCAAGTCCACTCATGAGGTCAGAACCCTCACGACTGAATCGCTTCTGATAGCCCCTCCTCAACAGTGTTTCAAGGAAACTTAAATTTCAAAACAAGTTTTAGAAGCTCCACTTTTAAACAGTAGCAAAAGGCAACTATGGATGTCTCTTTATTATGAATATCAGCCTGCACTGACAGGAGGATGATGGACATACAAGAACCATAAAACTTTGTGGCTGCTATGTCACGAACAGCTGAAGTAACGCAAGAGAATGGATTTCTCTGGGAAGGCCCATCTTTCTGTTGTCATAGATAATGACATGTCTTATTTTGCTATTATAATTTGACATCAATCCTCAGTGTGTATTTCAGAATTCAGCTGTGGTAGGGTATAAGTAGATCATCCGCATAAGACTCATGCACAAATCCCAAACTTGTGATGGAGATACCCTTTCTAACCAGCATACCTCCAGTTTTTCCCCCCAATACATGACAAATGCAACTGAAAGGGTGCTTATTTTTGACCCATAGCTTAAGAAGAGATGTGGTTCATCATACATGGAAGCCATGGAAGCTGGATTGTAGAGTGCTTTTGGAGACAGAAAAGGAGAAGTGTAAAGAAAGGAGAAGCATCAAGATGCTTCTAAGTGACACACTGTAAAGAATGAATTAAGTGGCAGTCAGTGCTTGGCTATGAAGTCTCAAGACCCACTCTCAATGATTGATAACTTCCAGTGAGTCTCCACAACCTCCCAGAACATCACCACTAGCTACAGACCAAGTGTTCAAACTGGAGGCGTTGAAGACTATTTCACATTTAAATCACAATGCTGAACTATAATTTCTACCACCAGCAAACCTGATGGCTGGTTAAGGGATCGTGGGAGTGCCCAGCAGCAGCAGGATGCCAGCCTGCTTGGAAATAAGTGGAAAGGCTTCTCATCAATGCTACTACCGGGTTTTAGGTGTCAAGAACTATGCTGAACACATTATTTCTTATTTAATTCTCAAAACTGCCCCTCAGCAAGCGCTTTCATTACAGATTAGTAATTGCAGCTACAATAACATAAGCTTTACTTACTCCGGGCAATGGGGATTGAAAGGGCTCTATTTCATCTCTAAACCAATAAAACCAACTAATCTCAGAATGCAGGGAAGAAATAGAGTTCGATCTGGCTATGGAAGAGTGGGTAAGATGTGAGCCCACAAAGCGACGGGAGCACAGTCCATTGCTTCCATCATAGTAAACCTAATAGATGTCAATTCAGGGGTCTCAGTTTATATCTCAAGGCTGATAAACCTGAACAGGTCTAGTAGACTGAAAAAGGAGTTTCCTTCTGTCATACCTCCAGGTCACATTTTATATTCGTGAAACAATTGGGAACGAGAACAACTTAGGGCTCTCTAGAGGTGAGTCTATAGTCCCTAACGTCAAAGAGTTGAGGTTGTATTTTTTTAAATCAAATTTGCAATTGCTTTTTATTCTGAAAATTATAAAGCAAACTTTATGTTATAGTTAGGAAAGCATAATACTAAAACTATCAAAGATGTGAAATAGAATAATCAACCAAGATTTCAGTTATTAGTGGATTTTTGTGTCTCTAGCTATTTTAGATACCGGAGTAGTCAGGAGGTTCTTCACAGCTGGGAAAGAAAACCATGGATGTGTCAGTCATAAGAAGGAGGCTTCCAAATAGTACCTATTCTATACTGTGAAGTGATGTGAAGGTCCTGTACCAATTAGAGGAAACAAATTTATAGTATTTTCCAAGCAGGGTAATATGTCCAAGAAAGACTTATAAGGACGTTTTAAATCATTATATTATATTATATTATATTATATTATATTTTATTTTATTTTCATTTTTCAAGACATGGTTTCTCTGTATAGCCCTGGCTGTCCTGGAACTCACTTTGTAGACCAGTCTGGCCTCGAACTCAGAAATCCGCCTGCCTCTGCCTCCTGAGTGCTGGGATTAAAGGCGTGTGCCACCATGTCCGGCTAAATCATTATTTTTTAATTAAACAGTTACTTTTAAAAGAATTGGGACAAATAGGCAAAAATCCAAAGGTTATCTTGGTGCAATGAAATGTATGGCAAATGAGGAAACCCAGCCAAAAAAATGAACATTCATTTCCATGCGGAAGTGTCTATTATGTACATTTCCGTTGAAATTAAGCCTGTTTTCCTTTAACTAAATATCAAGGTAGTACTTAGAAATTGGAATGTGTTATCTCAATATATATTCATTATAATAAAATGTAAAAATAAATTAAAAGAAAAATATGTGTGTTTAAAGTTTACATTTGGCTTACAGTAGAAACTTCTCATCATTTATACTTGTTTTGGTATTTCCAGGACATTGGTATTCTGTTTGTTTATTTGTTTGTTTGTTTGTTTGTTTGTTTGTTTTTCACTCTGAATACAATAAGGGTCTGGAGGAGCAGAGTGCAGGAGCACTTTCTTAGGCGATGGAAGCTTTCTGTCTCTGCCGTCCAGTGCAGCTGCCACCGAGTGTTTGCACCACTACGGGTGTGACTAATTTAACAGTTATTCCTGGCTTATTCAAAGTAACGGTTGGGTATTGTAGTTCTAGGAAGTAAAAAAAAAATATATTCTTTCTTAGAGTAAGGGGAAAGTGGAGAGAGTGCAAAAATAAAAAATAAAAAATAAAATAAAGTCCTTTTCATGTCACTGCTGAATGCCTCAGATATAGTTGTTACTTATTTTTCAGACGAGAACAGTCATTCTCAGAAGAACTAAGTATTGTACCCAATATTTTTGTTTCAGCTCAACTGTGAATCTAGGAGAGTCACAGCAAGAAGATTCCATTTCCCCAAGAATTTGGATTGATTGATAATGCAACTATTAATAAGGCAGAGAACGCTTCTATTTTGTTGATTGAGTTTCTTGTTTTTCAGGACTTACTATTCAAATTGAAACAAATAAAATATAAAACATAAATATAAAAATAAACTTCTGTCTGGAGATGGTATCTTGAGAGACTATCATGTATTGGCAAGTGGCAGACTATGCAAGACCTGGGTTACAGAGCACTCCATTCGTTTCTTTAAGTGTGAACATTTAGACTAATTCAAAGACCGAAGAATGGACTGAGTGTGTAGCTCACTGCCCAAAACACCTGCCTGACATGTATATCGCTGAATTTGATTTGCCCATAGCAAAAGAGGAAGCTTGTAAGGTATTTCCCACTTAGGTATTCAATAAGGTGTCTATTCCTACCTCTGTGTAAAAGGTTTTCTTCTCCTGGTTTTTAATATTTATTTTTGAGAATTTGATGTCTGAGAACTATATTTACATTTATCTCCTTTTGCTCCTTTCATCTCTTAACATGCCCCCTCCTCAAATTCATGGCCTCATATTCATTAATAAACATTGTTACATATATACATCAAAATGTAAAATGCAACCTGCTGAGTTCATTTAATGTGGCTCTAAGGCTGAACATTTGTGATTAGATTGCCTATCAGAAGCCTTGTGTCTTATTTTGAGGCCATATCTCTCCACATGTTGAGACCTCCTGGCATACTGAACTTCAGAGGCTCCAAATTATTATTCCTTTTTTTTTTTTTGAAGAAAAAGCTTGTTCAAGTGGTATCAACTACAATGTTTGGCATATTGGCATATGCCCACAACTCTTCAGCTCTGACCAAAGCAGGAAGAGAAGAGAAAGAATGTGCATGTGCATGCAAGTATACACACACACACACACACACACACACACACACACACACTCACACACACACACACACACACTCACATACACACACACACACACACACACACAAAAGCACACAGACATGGGGTCAGGGGACAGATTCAAAGACATAACCTTTCAAAAAGGATCTCTTTGGGAACTTCTGAGGATGCCCATATGTTTAGGAACAATGACGTGTTTATTTGTTTCTGTCTGTTTGATTGGTTGGTTGGTTTTTAATTCTGGGATTATAGTAAGTAAAGATTCCTTTTATTTTATTTCGCTTTTTGGAGTTGAACCCTCACAACTTCTGAAAGAGCTTAGATATACACAAACTCAAAACTAAATAATCAAAGTAAAAAGCCTTTAAAAAATATCAGCAGAGACTGTTGGTCCTACCACATAATGAACAAAGCCAAACTATTCTATGTATTTGCAGCTAGTCCACATGCTGAACTCCTTGACAGATAAATTTAGGGATAAAGAAATGTGCACGCATAAAGTCTAATGAAACCAGGATAGGAAGATAAAATAGCTCAAAAGCATGAATATGCATTGACAGCAAAAGTCTTCAGTTCGTAAAATACTTCAGGAAAGACATCCCTGAGTGACATAAATGGCACCTATCGACTCAGATTCTGTGGGGACGATAAGGGTGAACTTCACCCTGGGAGTTCACAGCTAATTAGTGACTCTCCAGTGATAAGTACATAAAGAGCAAAAAGCAACAAGAACCTTTCTCACCTAGCTTCTCAAATGTCTCAGCATGAAGTAATATTGGGTTCCACCACCACACTGGTGTCGTGAGAGAGGGAAGGGAAGAGAGAAATCTTCGTGTCTAAGTAGCTCATATGCGTCATCACGTCATCAAATTTATGCACAAGGAATCTACATTTTAGACCTCCTGTGGTTCAAGAGGAAAGCATATCCAGATTTAGTTATATGTCTTGTGTTATATTTTTTTAAACATTGTATAGCAAGTCCCAATATTCTTTTTTATTAAGTTTTCCTCTCGGTCTTTTAATAATATAGACACAGAGTAGCGGAAATCCTCATTATTGCAAGAAGGGAGACGAGTCTAGCCACTTCACAAGACAGATCTGGAAGTTTAATATGTGAGCGCAAATAGAACACTGAGTACTTCAAAAGGAATAGGGGGACTAAAGAGATCATTCAGAAGTTAAGAGCACAGTTGATTTCTCCCTGTCTTTCTGTCTTGCAATAGGGCATAAAGAGTACTCCAATTTATTCTTGTCTTGTAGTGGTCAAAAGAAGCCCTTTATTCTAGTGGGGCCTTATATTTTATTGTAGAGAAGGTAGTCCCATTGAAAGGCCAAAAAGGAGCTGTGTGGACAGGTCCTGCTGATTTATCTATTCAGCATTACGGTAGAGAACCCATTTCTCTCTGACTGTACTCCAACTTGATTGTGCACCCTTCATTCACACCTACATAATGAAGTGACCAGAAATCTCAAAAGAACATGGCCTGGGGAACTAACATTCATTTAGCTGAACATAGGAAGGTTCCTGGATGGTTCGGCCATTTAAAAGTAGCCTGGTAGCTATATGTCTCTTCTTATCCATCTCTTCAACTGCATCCTTTTTATCATGTGTATAACAAACAGGGAAAGTGGTCATTTCTGAGTTCTGTGAGCTACTCAAGGAAACCAAGTGAACTCAGGGCAAAGTCATAGGAACCCCAGTACAACATAGGTTAAACTGAAGTACAGGCAAAATAACCTGGGGTTTATGGCACGTATCTATAGTATAAGGAGGGGTGATTTGGAGAATTGTGACCTCACTCTGTAGGATCTGATCAAGTAAACAGTGTTGAAATGGAATTGGTTTAGAGGGCACTCTGCTGGTGTCTATTGCAGCCTGCTTGCTCTGAGGTAGGAGCCCGCACCTTTTGACATCATGGAAGATTTCTGGATTGTTTGTAGAGTTCAAGCAGAGGGATAGCAAGACAAGACAGGCAACGTTTTCCACTTGCACACCATCTTCAAGGAGGAAAATGATCCTGCCTTTGTACATGACTGCCCTTTGATCACACCAACTCTTAAAATGGAGAAGGAGACAGACCAGTCAGTCAGGGAGATTTAACATAAAAAGACTTATCTGTTCTTGCTGCCTTAGTGAGGAAACGGGTGACAAGTCAAGGTAGGTGGTGGCCTCTGAAGCTGAGGACATTTCTCAGATAACAGCCAGCAAGGAAATGGTAACTTTAGTCCTACAACTGCCAGAACTGGCCCTACACACAGTTCAACTGTGAACAAGAAAGCACATTTTCTCCTGGTACATGCAGAGGGAAAAGCAGGGGCAAATATCTTTCTTGATTTTAGCTAGGTAAGACACAGATGTGACTTTTACCCACTATGACTTTAAAATAAGAAATTTGTACTGACTTATGCCCAAGCTTGTAGCTTTTCATTGCAGCAATAGCAAATATTTAACACAAACAGTAGGCTATCTGACGACAATTTTAATGGAGGCTCGTCTCCTTCCTACATAAACTACTGTCTTTCCAGACTTGGAAGTGTTCATCCATCCCATGACTAATATACTTTTGCCAAACACTTTAGGATTTTGGGTGACCTCCCTCTTCCAAGATCAATTTTCACATTAGTCAGAATCAGTTAGATTATCTTTTTGGTTATAAAATAATCAGGAATCTCAAATGATGAGGTTTCTTTCTTACTCATGGAAAACCTGAGATGGGCCAAAATGAATTCCAAGGCATCTCCCTTCCAAAAGATGAATCAGAGCCCCATCTGCTTGTATTTCATGACACTGTTGAATCTAATACATATCTTTCATGGGGCCACAGCAGGGGATAAACACTGGAAAGTCTCCAAAGATTTTTACTTTCTTAGCTCAAAAATGAAACTTAATGACTTTTGTTCAGTGTCCAGGGACCAGAATGAATATATAACTCTTCCTAACTATAATATTCAGAATTCTTTGTATGCAGTAAAGAGAGAATTAGATATTTGTATCACTACTAGTATCTCTACTACATTTATTTAAGAGTTCAGAGTGATCTAAGTTGGAGTTCCGGTATATTCTAGCTTGAACCTAACTTAGAAGACTTTTTACTTCCTGACGTAGAGACTTGGAAGAAAGAAGCTGTTACTGCTTAAACATGAACTGTCTTCCCAGGTTTCTGTATTGATATCATGGCTTACTGGTAGCACTAATTTGGTAGGTTCTGGCAGGTTTAGTAGGTGAGTCTAGCTAAAGGGAGTAAGTCAATGGGGGTGTGTTCTTGGGGTTTTTATCTTGCCCTCAAACCTTAGTTTTCTGGCTGTCATAGGTGTGTAGCATCTGATACATGCTCCCTGCACCATATTTAAGTGCCTTTCCATAGATTCAGAATAAACAGAGCCAAGACTACAAGTAAAAGCTCTAATACTGTGAGCCAAAAGGAATGATTCATCCATATATATATATATATATATATATATATATATATATATATATATATATATATATATTAAAAACCTACTTTCATAAGGATTCTTAAACACTTTAACCTTATAACCCACCTCCCACCATAAGTAGTGGAAAAGAAATGTAAATAGGACAAAGGGGGATGTGCACCTGCTTAGAAATGGTTCTTTTGGGCAAATCCAGTCTTCATTGTCAGTATATGAGCAGTTCAGTGCAAGCAGGGCTGTTCGGAGCGAACGGGGCCAGCCAGAGCGAGCAGGGCTGGCGGGAGCAAGCAGAGCTGGCTAGAGCAAGCAGGGTCAAGCAGAGTGAGCGGGGTTGACCGGAACAAGGGAAAAAAAAAAAGAAACAGTGGTCACAGGACTTTGTTTATTGCCTTGCTTGTTCCTTGACTATTTGTGTTTATTTTCTTGCTTGTTCCTTAACCTAGAACTGACCTTATTACTTGCATGTAACTAAAATGGTACAAAAGCAGATTGAGGAAAAAAATAAACCCGCCTCAGCCTCAGAACTGACTGGGGTCATGATGGCTACAGGGTTGTCTAGTTGTCTTTTTCTTTTTAATCCTCACTCCCGCCCTGGAGAACTTGTTTACTGACTGAGCTGGCTTGGTCACCTCCTTCAGGTAATCTTTATTTGGTTGCTGGTTTTTTTTGTTTTGTTTTGTTTTGTTTTGTTTTTTCTTTCGAGACAGGGTTTCTCTGTATAGCCCTGGTTGTCCTGGGTTGTTATATCTAAGCTCGTGGTCAACTGAGGACCCTTTAGAGTGTTGCATCCCTGCCTCCTCTTGTCTCTGGTTCATTCTGTGAGATGGTGGTTCAAGAGATCGTTTGGTTTGTTTCCTTCTCTACATTTTATGCTTCCTCACTCATGTGAGTTGCTGTAACATTTTTTGGTGCCTTCTGAGAGTCTCATAGGAATGGGCTGTAGTGAAGATTGACGCCATCTCCTCACCTGTGTATTATGCTATTTCATCCCATCCTGAGTAGTTGGTTTGCTCCTTCCCCACCCTCCACCCTATGTTCTTGTCAATAGTATCTATCTCCTTATGAGAATAAGATATTATACTTAATGTCCATTAGTATCCTTAATGTTCCCTAATATTGGAGCTACTTCTCAATTTTCCACGAGAATGTCCTTCTTGGCCTCCAACAATCTTTCTCTCTGACGAACAAGCCCTTATCTCCAAAATTGGCTTGCTCAGAGTATCTTCTTTTTGTGGTTATGAGATGAGACAAGAAGTCATCTCCTTTCTTTAACAAGCAGGCAGGAAAAGCCACGGCTGTCCTAACTAATTCAGCAGTTGGAGATGACTGCAATTTCCTTGTTTTTCTGTCTAGTACCCCTGGGAAAATAAAATGGTCTTAAACAATCAATAAAACATATTTCAGTGCTATAAGTGTCATAAAAAGTCACTTCTTTATGGCTCAGCCGCTGAAACAACACAAAAGCTCAGAGAAAGAATAAAATTAATGAGAACTGGAGGTGGTCAGAACAGCATTCATTAGTGCAGCTGGATACAAAGCTAAGATGTGGCTGTTGGCTTCATATGTCAATTTGATGTGGCCCTATGAAGTACAGACATTCAGTTATTGTGGGTGTTTCTGTGTAAGATTGAAATTGGAAGTGATGAGCTTTAACAAGATGTTGACTCTTCCTGTGCCTCTAGAAGAGCAACTTTGAGAATGGAAGTTTCACCAGCCCATTCTCTTTGTGCTCAGGGTCTCTTGCTTGGACTGAAAATTCCTATTGTCTTTCTACATCTCTAGGTTTCTGAATGTAGGATTTCTCATCTTCATAATCACATGAGTGAATTCCTTATAATTTACCTCTCTGACTCTTGTCATGTTTTCCTGAAGCCCCTTGACTAACATAGCGTGTACCTCATTTAATCCTTAAACTAGCTATTAAGTACAGTATACTAAGATTCTGATCCCCCAGGTAAAAAGATCCCTACCCAAAGAGATCCTTGTTGTATTAAATATTAAAGGTTTGGAAGACTGTGAAAGGAAGAAGGGGACTGGGTAGACCCTTGAGAAACTATTAAAATGTATGGGGAGAAATGGCCAAAGATTCTGGGCCAATGCCCTACAGACCTTACATTGGGTGCAAACTTTTGTGAGTGGAAAAATGACACACTTCTCAGTAGAATTGCAAGAAGAACCCAGGCAAGCAAAATTATATATATGAATGATATTTTTTTCTTGAGGATAGAATCTTGTTGAAGCCTGTTTTATATGGTTTTTATAGAGCTCAGGATTGGTTTTGAGCACCTAATAAAGCACCAGTATCTAATGAAAGATCAATATTTTTCTTAACAAACCTATGACGAAGCTAAAGTTGAAAACCACCACTTGACAGTCTTAACTTAGATTACCAAAAGCATACTTGGACCATGGTTTTGGTTGAAGTCCTGAGCTCCTCATTTGCTCTGGCATTTAATTCCACTTACCTAATTTCTGCTTCTACTTAGTTTTCTAAATTTAGCCAGAAGACTGAGTCAACCCAGCCATAATGCCCATAATCAGCTGGGCCTGGTTCCCTGAAAGAATACTGCTGTGCCCTCGTGGAAATGACATTAAAGTAGGCAGAAGAAAAAAGTGATCAAAGCCAGAAACCTGCAGAAACCAATATGGTGCTTCCTTGGAAAAACACAGGGGTAATGTTATAAGATCATGAGGACCAGTGACCCCAGTGACTCTCTTTCCTGATAGAATCTGCAAAGTTCTACATTTGGTGTGGGAATCCTCAGAACAAGCGATCAATGCAACTGCAGTGCCTAGTTGGAACCAAGGACATACACGTGGCCGGAAAATGCTCTATATGCTGGGCTGCAGCTCTGTCTCTAGAACCAACATAAAGAAATATCACAGAAGCTACTGTGTCCTGAATGGAATTAAAAAAAAAGTGAAAGAGCAAACCATTTTCAATGTATGGTAGTGGCATTTACCTTTAATCCCCAGGTTGCAGAGGCATGTGGATCTCTGAGTTAGAGGCCTGCCTGATCTACAAAGTGAGTTCTAGGACAGCCAGGGCTATACAGATAATTTCTTCCTTGAACACCCTCCCCCTGCAAAAGGAAAGGAAAGGAAAGGGAAAGGGAAAGGGAAAGAGGGAAAGAGGGAAAGAGGCAAAGAGGGAAAGAGGGAAAAAGGGAAAAATGGAAAAAGGGGAAAAAGGGAAAAAGGAAAAAAACGGAAAAAAGGGAAAAAGGGAAAAAGCAGAAAGGGGAAAAAGAGAAAAAAGGGAAAAAAAGGGAAAAAAGAGAAAAGGAAGGGAAAGGAAAGGAAAGGAAAGGAAAGGAAAAGGGTTGTGGATGGGCCTGGTGCTCTTGTGAACCAAGCCCCTAATGAATAAACGAACCAATCACTGGGTGAGTAGGCTGAGCTTCTGGGCTGGAAGGAGGAAGAGAGTAGGAGAGAGTTAGGTCGCTTTTCGAAGGGGACAGCAAAGGGGTAAGATGTAACTGCTACAGTTTCCCAGTATAATGGTGGATCCGCAAGGAATCAGATTTTTTTTTTTTTCTGAGATAGGATTTCTCTGTATAGCCCTGGTTGTCCTGGAACTCACTCACTCTGTTTACCAGGCTGGCCTCGAATTCAGAAATCCGCCTGCCTCTGCCTCCCAAGTGCTGGGATTAAAGGCGTGCGCCACCACTACCAGCGGAATTAGATTTTAATAAGGTTTACAAGATTAGGTTTTAGTTGTTGTACCCAGAGATTGAGTTACCATTGTTTCTGAACTAGGTTTGTGTTACATTTTCCTTCATGCAGCGGATCATCTGTGTTCAAGAGAGAAAGATACAGCGGCAAAGCATGGGTTTGCCTGAGGTCCACCACAAAGCCTGTGAGGGATTTGAAGCATGGGGTTGGCTTGGTAACAACTTGTCAGGAAAACCTAGCGAGCTGGGTGGAGAGACTGTGGAGTTCAGAGTCAGAATATCCCCAAGATAAAATCAGTGCATGGCTGGCCGGGCCACTGGGGCAGGGGCACTGGGGCAGGAACAAGATGGTTCTCTCTCTCTCTCTCTCTCTCTCTCTCTCTCTCTCTCTCTCTCTCTCTCTCTCTCTCTCTCTCTCTCTCTCTCTCTCAATTTCCCACAACAGAAAGGAAGGAAAAGAAAAACAAAAGAAAAGAACATAAGTTTCTGCATGCTATAAGCAGATAAGCAGCATCAAAGAAATTTGCCTGGAGATGTTCAGTAGTTTATATGGTAATTTCCAGAACCACTGTTCCTCTACACTTTTTTTTCTTTATTATTACCATCCTTTCTTTTTTCCCCACTTTCATTTTCATTAGATATTTTCTTTATTTACATTTCAAATGCTATTCTGAAAGTTCCCAATAACCCCCCCACCCCCGCCTGCTCCCCTACCCTCCCACTCCCACTTCTTGGCCCTGGCATTCTCCTATACTGGGGTATATAAAGTTTGCTAGACCAAGGGGCCTCTCTTCCCAATGATGGCTGACTAGGCCATCTTAAGCTACGTATGCAGCTAGAAACATGAGCTCTGGGGGTACTGGTTGGTTCATATTGTTGTTACAATATGAACAGACAGACCCCTTCAGCTCCTTGGGTACTTTCTCTAGCTCCTCCATTGTGGGCCCTGTGTTCCATTCTATAGATGACTGTGAGCATCCACTTCTGTATTTGCCAGGCACTGGCATAGCCTCACAGGAGACAGCTATATCAGGGTCCTTTCAGCATAAACTTGTTGGCTTATGCAACAGTGTCTGAGTTTGGTGGCTGATTATGGGATGGATCCCCGGGTGGGGTGGTCTCTGGATAGTCCAAACTTTGTCTCTGTAAATCCTTCCATGACAGTTTTGTTCCCTATTCTAAGGAGGAATGAAGTATCCACACTTTAGTCTTCATTCTTCTTGATTTTTCTTATGTTTTGCAAATTGTATCTTGGGTATTCTAAATTTCTGGACTAATATCCACATATCAGTGAGTGCACATCAAGTGACTTCTTTTGTGACTGGGTTACCTCACTCAAGATGATATCCTCCAGATCCATTTGCCCAAGAATTTCATAAATTCATTGTTTTTAATAGCGGAATAGTACTCCATTGTGTAAATGTACCACATTTTCTGTATCCATTCCTCTGTTGAGGTTCATCTGGGTTCTTTCCAGCTTCTGGCTATTATAAATAAGACTGCTATGAACATAGTGGAGCATGTGTTCTTATTACCAGTTGGAACATATTCTGGGTATATGTCCAGGAGAGGTATTTCTGAATCTTCTGGTTGTACTATGGCCAGTATTCTGAGGAACGGTCAGACTGATTTCCAGAGTGGCTGTACAAGCTTGCAATCCCACCAGCAATGGAGGAGTGTTCCTCTTTCTCCACATCCTTGTCAGCATCTGTTGTCACCTGAATTTTTGATCTTAGCCATTCTGACTGGAGTGAGGTAGAATCTCAAAGTTGTTTTGATTTGCATTTCCCTGATGATTAAGGATGTTGAACATTTTTTTCAGGAACTTCTCAACCATTTGGTATTCCTCACTTGAGAATACTTTGTTTAGCTCTGTACCCCATTTTTAATGGGGTTATTTGAATTTCTGGAGTCCAGCTTTTTGAGCTCTTTGTATATATTGGATATTAGTCCCCTATCAGATTTAGGATTGGTAAAAATCCTTTCCCAATCTGTTGGTGGCCTTTTTGTCTTATTGACAGTGTCTTTTGCCTTATAGAAGCTTTGCAATTTCATGAGGTCCCATTTGTCAATTCTTTATCTTACAGCAAAAGTCATTGCAGTTCTGTTCAGGAATTTTCCCCCAGTGCCCATATCTTTGAGGCTTTCCTCCACTTTCTCCTCTATAAATTTCAGTGTCTCTGGTTTTATGTGGAGGTCTTTGATCCACTTAGACTTGAGCTTTGTACAAGGATATAATGGATCAATTCGTATTCTTCTATATGATAACCACCAGTTGCGCCAGGACCATTTGTTGAAAATGCTGTCTTTTTTTCACTGGATTGTTTTAGCTCCTGTGTCAAAGATCAAGTGATTATAGGTGTGTGGATTCATTTCTGGGTCTTCAATTCTATTCCATTGATCTATCTGTCTGTTGCTGTATCAGTACCATGCAGTTTTTATCACAATTGCTCTGTAGTACAGCTTAATGTCAGGCATGGTGATTCCCCCAGAGGTTCTTTTATTGTTGAGAATAGTTTTTGTTATCCTAGGATTTTTATTATTCCAGATCAATTTGCAAATTGCCCTTTCTAACTCAGTGAAGAATTGAGTTGGAACTTTGGTGAGAATTGCATTGAATTTGTAGATTGCTTTCGGCAGGATAGCCATTTTGACTATATTAATCCTGCCAATCCATGAGATCTTTCTATCTTCTGAGTTCTTCAATTTCTTTCTTCAGAGACTTGAAGTTCCTACCATACATATCTTTCAGTTCCTTAGTTAGTCACACAAAGGTATTTTACATTATTTATGACAATTGTGAAGGGTGTTGTTTCCCTAATTTCTTTCTCTGCCCGTTTATCCTTTGTGTAGAGAAAGGCCATTGATTTGTTTGAGATAATTTTATATCCAGCTACTGCACTGAAGCTCTTTATCAGGTTTAGGAGTTCTCTGGTGGAATTTTTAGGGTCACTTATATATACTATCACATCATCTGCAAATAGTGATATTTTGACTTCTTCCTTTCCAATTTGAATCCCCTTTATCTCCTTTTGTTGTCAATTTCTCTGGCTAGGACGTCAAGTACTATATTGAATAGGTAGGGAGATAGTGGACAGCCTTGTCTAGTCCATAATTTTAGTGGGATTGCTTCCAGCTTCTCTCCATTTACTTTGATGATGGCTACTGTTTTGCTATAGATTGCTTTTATTATGTTTTAGGTATGAGCCTTGAATTCCTGATCATCCCAAGACTTTTATCATGAAAGGGTGTTGGATTTTGTCAAATGCTTTTTCAGCATCTATCGAGATAATCATGTGGTTTTTGTCTTTGAGTTTGTTTATATAGTGAATTATGTTGATGGATTTCCATATATTAAAGCATCCCTGCATCCCTGCATCCCTGGGATGAAGACTACTTGGTCATGATGGATGATCGTTTTGATGTGTTCTTGGATTTGGTTTACGAGGATTTTATAGCGTATTTTTGCATCGATATTCCTGAGAGAAATTGGTCTGAAGTTTTCTTTCTTTTTTGGATCTTTGTGTGGTTTAGGTATCAGAGTAATTGTGGCTTCATAGAATGAATTGGGTAGAGTACCTTGTGTTTCTATTTTGTGGAATAGTTTGAGGAGAGTTGAAATTAGGTCTTCTTTGAAGGTCTGATAGAAGTCTGCACTAAACCCATCTGGTCTTGGGCTTTTTTTTGGTTGGGAGACTATTGATTACTCCTTCTATTTCTTTGGGGGTTATGGGACTGTTTAGATCGTTAATCTGATCCTGATTTAACTTTGCTATCTGGTATCTTTCTAGGAAGTTGTCCATTTCATCCAGGTTGTTCAGTATTGTTGAGTATAGTCTTTTCTAGTAGGATCTGATGATATTTTGGATTTCCTCAGATTCTGTTGTTATGTCTCCTTTTTCCTTTCTAATTTTCTTCATTAGAATACTGTCCCTGTGCCCTCTAGTTAGTCTGGCTAAGGGTTTATCTATCTTGTTGATTTTCTTAAAGAACCAGCTCCTGGTTTGGTTGATTCTTTGAATAGTTCTTTTTTTTTCCACTTGGTTGATTTCAGCCCTGAATTTGATTATTTCCTGCCATCTACTCCTCTTGGGTGAATTTGCTTCCTTTATTTCTAGAGCTTCTAGGTGTGCTGTCAGGCTGCTAGTGTATGCTCTCTCTAGTTTCTTTTTGAGGGTACTCAGAACTATGAGTTTTCCTCTTAGGACTGCTTTCATTGTGTCCCATAAGTTTGGGTATGTTGTGGCTTTATTTTCATTAAACTCTAAAATGTCTTTAATTTCTTTTTTTTTTTATTTCTTCCTTGACCAAGGTATCATTGAGTAGAGTGTTGTTCACTTTCCACGTGAATGCTGGCTTTCTATTATTTATGATTTTATTGAACATCAGCCTTATTCTGTTGTGATCTGATAGGATGCATGGGATAATTTCAATATTTTTGTATCTGTTGAGGTCTGTTTTGTGACCGATTATATGGTCAATTTTGGAGGAGGTACCATGTGGTGCTGAGAAAATGGTATATTGTTTTATTTTAGGATAAAGTGTTCTGTAGATATCTATTAAATCCATTTGTTTTATAACTTCTTTAGTTTTCATGTGTCTCTGTTTAGTTTCTGTTTCCAGGATTTGTCCATTGGTGAGAGTGGGGTGTTGAAGTCTCCCACTATTATTGTGTGAGGTGCAATGTGTGCTTTGAGCTTTACTAAAATTTCTTTAATGAATGTGGCTACTCTTGCTTTTGGAGCATAGATATTCAGAATTGCGAGTTCATCTTGGAAGATTTGACCTTTGATGAGTATTAAGTGCCCCTCGTTGTCTTTTTTGATAACTTTGGGTTGAAAGTCAATTTTATTCGATATTACAATGGCTACACTAGCTTGGTTCTTCGGACTATTTGCTTGGAAAATTGTTTTCCAAACTTTCACTCTGAGGTAGTGTCTATCTATTTCCCTGTGGCGGGTTTCTTGTAAGCAGCAAAATGTTGGGTCCTGTTTGCATAGCCAGTCTATTAGTCTATATCTTTTTATTGGGGAATTGAGTCCATTGATGTTAAGAGAAATTAAATAAAAGTAATTGTTCCTGTTATTTTTGTTGTTAAAGTTGGGATTCTGTTCTTGTGGCTGTCTTCTTTTAGGTTTGTTGAAGGATTACTTTCTTCCTTTTTTTAGGGTGTAGTTTCTGTCCTTGTCTTCGTATTTTCCCTTTATTATCCTTTGAGGCACTGGATTCGTGAAAAGATATTGTGTGAATTTGGTTTTGTCATGGAATACTTTGGTTTCTCCATTGATGGTAATTGAGAGTTTTGCTGGGTACAGCAGACTGGTCTGGCATTTCTGTTCTCTTAGGTTCTGTATAACATCTGTCAGGATCTTCTGGCTTTCATAGTCTCTGGTGAGAAATCTGGTGTAATTCTAAGAGGCCTGCCTTTATATGTTACTTGACCTTTTTCCCTTACTGCTTTTAATATTGTCTTTATTTAGTGCATTTGTTGTTCTGATTATTATGTGTCAGGAGGAATTTTCTTTTGATCCAGTCAATTTGGAGTTCTGTAGGCTTCTTGTATGTTCATGGGCATCTCTTTCTTTAGATTTGGCAAGTTTTATTCTATAATTTTGTTGAAGATATTTGCTGGCCCTTTAAGTTGAAAATCTTCATTCTCATCTACCCCAATTATCCGTAGGTTTGGTCTTCTCATTGTGTCCTGGATTTCCTGGATATTTTGAGTTAGGATCTTTTTGCTTTTGCATTTTCTTTGATTGTTGTGCCCATGTTCTCTATGAAATCTTCTACACCAGAGATTCTCTCTTCGATCTCTTGTATTCTCTTGCTGATGCTCACATCTATGATTCCTGATTTCTTTCCTAGGATTTCTTTCTCCAAAGTTGTCTCACTTTGGCTTTTCTTTATTGTTTCTACTTCCCTTTTTAGGTCTTGAATGGTTTTGTTCAATTCCATCACCTGTTTGGGTGTGTTTTCCTGTAATTCTTTAAGGGATTTTTGTGTTTCCTCTTTAAGGACTTCTACCTATTTAGCAGTGTTCTACTGTATTTCTTTAAGTGAGTTATTAATGCCCTTCTTAAGTTCCTCTACCAGCATCATGAGATATGGTTTTGAATCTGAATCTTCCTTTTCGGGTGTGTTGGGGTATCCAGGACTGGCTGAGGTGGGAGTGCTGGGTTCTGATGATGGTGAGTGGTCTTGTTTTCTGTTGGTAAGATTCTTATGTTTGCCTTTTGCCATCTGTTAATCTCTGGTGTTAGTTGTTATAGTTGTCTCTGGATGGAGCTCGTTCCTCCTATGATTCTGTTAGCCTCTGTCAGCAGTCCTGGGAGTCCAGCTCTCTTCTGAGTCTCAGTGGTCAGAGTACTCTCTTCATGCAAGCTCTCCTCTTACAGGGAAGATGCATAGAGTTCTGGCATTCAGACCTGCCTCCTGGCTGAAGATGAAGGCCCAAAACGGGGCCTGTCCTAGAAGATGGGTTGTCTCTGCATTCTGTGAGCTCACCTGCACAGACTAAGATGGTTCCCTCACCTTCTCTTGGAGGTCAGAGCCCTCCCAGGTGGTCACCTCTCCTCTGGAGGGGAAGGTGCCCGGATGTCTGGAGCCCTAAACAGGGGTCTGTCCCAGAAGCTGTGTTGCTTCTGCAGTCCACTCGCTCATCCTCTGCAGTCAGTGAGCTGATCTGAGCAGACTGGTCTTAGAGGAACCCGGGAGACAAGATCTCATCTACGCTTTAAAAAGAATGAATATATTTATCTCTTCAATGTGTCAGTGCAGTCCCAGTTGAAGTCAGTTTATTTCTGGTGTGTGTACATGTGCACGTGTATTAATGTGAAGAGATCAGGGGTGGACTTTACTTTTTCAAATAGGATTTGTCACTGTACCTTGAGCTCACCACCTCTTTGACCTAACTGGCCAGGGACCCACTGGGATCTCCGATTCCTAGTCTCCAATTCTCAGTGCTGAGATTATAGGCACATGACACCATTCCTGGCTTCTTAGTGGGTTTTGGAAATGCCCACGAAGCCATCTCTCTCCAACTCCTGTAGTTTAAAAAAGATTTATTTATTTATTTTATGTATGTGAGTATACTGTTGCTCTCTTCAGACACACCAGAAGAGGACATTGGTTCCCATTACAGATAGTTGTGGGCCACCATGTGGTTGCTGGGAATTGAACTGTGAACCTTTGAAAGAGCAATCAGTGCTCTCAACCACTGAGCCATCTCCCTGTCCCTGTTTCTTTAAATAAAATCTATAGCTCGTTGGTAGATGTTTCAACCACAGAACGTGACATACTTTCTGTGTCACTTGCATTCTCATTTCTGTAAGTCTCTCTGTTATCAAAAGTTTTTTATACAGTTCAGCTTATTTCCCATGATACATTCATGTTTCAAAAGAAGATTTTAGAAATTCTTTTTGTCAACTTGAATTCTCAAAACTTGTATTTTTTCTATATATAACTGTAGACTTTGTAGATGAAAATATTCTGTGACAGTGTCTAGAGGCAGCCCTTACCCCTTGGCTTATGTCCCCTGTCTTACATTTTCAAAGCCAGTAGCACCTGTTGCAGGTTGAATGTTGACCACAGGGGCCAGTAACTCTGCTCCCTTGCTTTCTTCCCCCTTCTCTCCCTGGTTACATGAGCCAACCTAGATGATTCAGGAGAAGCTTCAGTGCTGTAGAACCTTTAACTTAGTGCATCTCCAAAGACCCTGTTGTCCTGGAATGAGATGTGTTTATAGACTCGGGAATGGGGATGAAGGTGATTGTGACACTGTTTTGCCTGTCACAGAGATAATGGGAATGAAGTGGCAAGGAGAGCATTGTTATGCAAAAGAAGTAGGATTCTTTTCATATCAATAAGGGCTGTGCACACTGAGTGGGGGAAGTGAATTCGGGTCCCCAGCCCTAACCAACAAGCTGTCTGTAATTGATACCCTCTGGCAAAGGGAAAACCATTTTTCTCCAATGGTGTGCCACTGGATACATTAACCACATTCTAGGGCAAGTCCCATGATTAGGAGTAGTTGACCGACACAAAATGAACTCAATGATATTTTTCTGGACTTTTCTTTCATATATATATATATATATATATATATATATATATATATATATATATATATATAAAATAAACAAACATATACAAATAATATATAAATATAATAAAATATAAATACAAAAGTGTAATTACAAAAATGTAATATATAAATATATAAAATAAAATAATATAATATATATTATAGGTCTTTTGCCTATTTACTTTGATTTTGTTTTTGTTTGTTGTTGTTTCTTTTGTGTGGATATCTTTATTTTTTAAAAGAGAGAATGAACATAAAGTTGGTAAGAAGGAAGGGCGGGAGCATCTGGGAGGAGTAGGGAGAGGGAAAAACAAAGTATATTGTCCAAATTTTTTCTAATTAAAAATATAAAAGAAGAAAGGACTTTTTGCAGGGCTGTGTTTCATCTCAGTGATCGGCCAGTTGACCTATATGTGAGGTAAGTGGATATTAGCTACATGTGAGGAAATCCCCTGCTGTATAGAGTAAGGCTCAATTTTGTTTTTAGGAAGAACAAAATATAAGATTTAAAATATAGGAAATGTTAAGTATTTCCTAGGTTTACTGTTTGACATGAAATATTCTTAGATTAACAATAAGTACTACATTTTAAATGCAAACTCTGCAAGCCAAGTGTGATGACTCTGCTTGTAATCCCAGCATTTGAGAGGCTGAGCCAGCAAACTGGCGTAAGTTCCAGGCCATTCTGGGATAAAGAATGAGATTCTGGCAAAAAATGTCAAACAGAGTCTGAAGAGATGCCTCAGTGGTTAAAATTGTATACTGCACTCATAGAGGTCCAGAATGTGGTACCCAGCACCCAGGTTGGATGGCTTACAACCACCGATAACTCCAGATCTAGAGGATTTGACTCCATCTCCTGAATTGTGTGGGTACTACATTCATGTGTGCAAAAACACAGATAAATGTAAAAAAAAAAAATTAAGAAGAAAATAAAATCTTCTTTAAATAAACAAACAAAAAATTACCCTTGCTGTAAAACATCTCAATAAAGTTATATTACCTCAGGTAACATAGCATAACAAAGGTTAAAAAACTTGATTTTAAAAATTAATCATCTTTAAGGCAAAAACTATCAAAACAGCCTCAGACTTCCTCCAGCAATGTGCCTTGCTGACAGTAATGTATATAATGATCCTAAGAAATAAAAGAAAATGAAAACAAGCCTTCTACACAAAGCTGAGCAATCCTTTCTCTATACAGTAAACATGCAGACATCTTGACATAAAATCTTTAAGGAATATGGATATTATAATCCCTTTTAAAAGAAGTTATTCTGGAAGCAGATGTCAACAAATGAAGATATGAATGGAGAAAATGCAATAAATGAGCCACTGCTGAAGCCATTTAACCGTAAGACTTAGATTAATTCAAATGCCAATCAAATTTGCAACATGAACGAATAGCAGAAATAGCACGGGGAAAGGCGACCTGCAGGAAACACTGCAGGTACAACACAGCAAAGTCTAGATCCCAACCATCCATGACTTTAGATCTGGGAGAGCCCATGCTTTCTTTAGACCTTTGAGACCTCCAGGCATGCATGCAGTATACATACATACATACATACATACATACATGCACAAGCAGAACACTTGTACACATAAAATCAATCTAAAAAGAGATAAAAACTCGGTTCTTGTGTGTGTGTGTGTGTGTGTGTGTGTGTGTGTGTGTGTAGAGAGAGAGAGGGAGGTATTGATAGGGATGTCTTCCTCAATTTTTCTCCACTTTATTTGTTAAAATAGGATCTCTTACTGAACCTGGAGCTTGGTAATTCAACTAGCTGGACAGCAAGGTCAGGAAATCTGCCGTCCCTGTCCCCTCAGCACTGGCACTGTGTGTATAAACCAGCACACTGACACACCTGGGGTTTTTGTTGTTGTTTTGGGGTTCTTTGTTTATTTTGTTTTATTTATTTATTTTTTGAGTCCTGGGATTGCATTAAGTCCTCATCCTTATACAAAAAGCACTTTACAACCTGACCCTTCTTTCCAGCCCTGCATTAATTAATGCATTAATAATGGCACATCCATACAGTGGGAAAGGTTGGAGATGCTCTGTATGCACAGATACACCTTCAAAAGAGAACAGATTAAAAGGAGGTCCATTAGTTGCTTTTGTATAATTGCGACCAAAGTCCCTCAGAGAACAACTTAACGTTGTGCAAGATTCACTTGGTCTCACGGGCTCAGAAGGTTCTATGATCACTTGACTTTGTGCCCTTGGATAGAACATGACTGTGACAGAAATGTATGGAGGACAAAAGTTCACCTCATGGCAAATAGAAGGACAGGAAGGACAAGGGACCAGTGACCAAGTAAAACTGTCAAAGGCATCCCGTGCTTCGCCCCTACTTCCTCTTCCTGTAAGCCTCATCTTCCAAAGTTTTCAGCACATCCCAAAACAGTGCCATCAGTTGGGGAATCAAGGTTTCAGCACAGGTGCCTGGGGGAGGGTGGGGTGGGGCACACTTCATATTCAAACCATAACAGAGGAGAGAGGAAGAAAGAAAAGAGCATCTATGTGCGTATGAGTCCAGATTCCTAGGCAGGCTAAATAAGATAGAGGTATATATTAATTTCCTTGTAATTCATGAATGCTTGGTGGGGAACAGTCCTTTGAAATATTTATCTTGACCACATCTTACTGACTTTAAAATATAGGTTGCTATTTCTTTTGCTTTTGCAGGCCAAGGTTTTACACTCCTTTGAGGTGAGACAGACCAACAGATACCTGTAAAGCAATGAGGCAAGTGCTATAAAATAGGAATGTGCTCTGGGCTGTAAGGAAACATAGGAGGCTTCATTCCACCTGGAAGGGTTAGTGAAGCTGTGTTCTGAATGGCCAGGACGATTTAAGGGGTATTTATAAAATGGTGTCAATCAATACTACTTAATGAGTGACTCAGTATAATGTGTGGCCACAGAAGTAGAAATGACTTGCTGGCTCTGGTTTCAGCTACTCAGATTCTGAGGCCAGTGGGGTATTTGTTGTTGTTTGTTTGTTTGTTTGTTTTGTTCAGCAGATATTCATTAAGCCCCAACTCTGTCCTAAGGTCCATTCAGCACCCTGGGAATCGCAGGTAGATGAACAGTGGTCCCTGCCCTCGAGAAAGCATGCTCTGCCTTTGTGGCATGGCAGAGAGCAGTGGGGATCCCAAGTGGTCAACAAAAGCACAAACATCAGCAGACCTTTCCCTGTTTTCAAGGAGCCAACTGTATGGAGGGAAAATGATGGTTTTACCTGGTGTTCCTTCATCTGTAATTTTCCAGAGAATGTAAACCTTCTCTGCGGTTGACTTGGCTCCGGGCCTAGCCAGGGACCATCTCAGCCAACACTTGCTCCATCTGTTGAGTGTCTTTGTACAGTGAAAAACTTGTCCCACCAACATGTCATACTGCCTAATCCTAGTAAGGACCTTCTTTAGTGTTTGAATCTCAGGTGGCTCTCAGAAATCCTGTATTTTCAGGTAAGAGCTAGAAAATGTGTCAGCCCATCTCAGAAAGCCAGGAAAGGAAGCTTCTTCGAGGAGACACAACCTAAAAGAAAGATTTTATTTTTTAAAATCATTAATTTAAAAATTAGCAGGCTACATAGAATTTTGTGGCTATTCCATTGGTCTTGTGTTCTGTCTTTTTGATTATGTAGAACAGCGAAGGGCACGATAGGTAGAGTCCTGGCACGGCGTTGACTAGGTAGGCTACCAGGGCAGGTAGCATAGTGACTCTGAGACTGACTGATCACTGTTGACCTGAGAGATGGAATGACTGGATCATTTAGTCTTCTCCAGCCACACTAGAAGCAACGCTGTAAAAATGTGTTGTTTTTCTTCTTGGTCGGAATGAATCACAATGATAAAATTGACTGCAGAAGGAAGGTCAAAATTATTATTACTATTTTTTTTTTTTTTGGTGGGTGAAATTTTGGGCTTCCTGAGGCAGAGAGCAATAACAAATTTAATGGAATTGTAGTTTTGTTGCAATTCCATCCACATAGAGGCAGTGAAGGAAAAAGGGAACATTGAGTCTCGTGGAGAGCTCAGTTGATATTTGCGCTGTAAGTGAACACACTTTTCTAACCTCATTGCAGCACAGCAGAAGGAAGAAGGCATTCTATTTCCAAACATGACACGCTCCTGTGTGCAGGTCAGAGAGACACGTGCAATCATGTGATTAGACCAGCACTGACGGGCTCATTAATCAGTGTGTATTTTTTCCACGTATACTCGTTTAATTTTATGTCATCTTGTCATATGCATGAGTATGGGTCACTACGTAGGGACAGCACCCTCACTTATAAATCATATCCTGCCCCGAATGCGGCTGTGTGCTTCCAAGGCTTTATGCTCTAACCCCAGTAACATACATTTTGTCATATGGGAAGGGAATGATTATTACTATTCTAGCATTAGTCTCCTGGCTTATTTGAAGAATATGCTTTATATTTTATCTAGGGATATCCTGTCACCTTATTTGTGCTTTTTGAATAAAATATGTAGGAATTTACCTTTTTATCCTTCCAGAACAATCCATGAACAGAAGGATTGAGCCCAGCATATTAATTAACCTGTGCTGGGAAGAAGGAAAATACAAAGAATTGCATTAGTTATCGGCGCCATGCATGGACCATTTTGGACGCTGATTTTAAGAATTTGGGCAGTGGTGGTACACACCTTTAATCCCAGTACTAGGAGGCAGAGGCAGGAGGATCTCTGAGTTGGAGGTCAGCCTGGTTCTACAGAGTGAGTTCCAGGAGAGCCAGACCTACACAGAGAAACCCTGTCTCCAAAACCAAACCAAACCAAACCAAAACAAAACAAAACAAAATAAAAATTCCACATTTTTTCACCTCCACAATAAGTAAGATAAATTTATTTTATCATATCCAAGCAGATGCTAGACTGTAAACACGAAGAAACTACAGACAGAAGCTACAGCAGGGACGAACGTCACAGACATAATGGATGAACAATGCCAGTCACAGTCTTCATGATTCTCTTTACATGAAATCCTGAGATAAGCAAAGGCAATTCTCTGGCATTTGGGTGGGGAAGGGCCTGTGATGTAGTGGTGGGGACAGTATGTGTGCACACAGAAAGAGCAGTGACTGAAACAGAACCCAGAGAAACTTCTGGAGTGATAATAATGGTCATAAGGGTTATTATATACGTGAGAATGCCTTGACTCCCACTTAAGAACATCATACCTCCTTGTATATAAGTTATACTTCTTGAATAGCAAACACCATCATTATCATCACCACCACCATCATCACCTTCACAGTTTATTAAGTCTCCATCAGTGTCATCATATCCTAAGCTTGGCTCACAGGAAAAAAAAAATCCAACAAGTCATTTGGAATGTAATTAAACTGTCACTTCCACTTTGTCTTTTGTTATAATCTCTATTTAAACTCCAATCAACAATTGATATAACAGAAAGTTAGGGCTTATTTTAAACATTTGGCTACTACACAAATCTAAAACCCTTGAACTTAGTTAGGGTCTTACTGCTGTGAACAGACACCATGACCAAGCCAGCTCTTATTTATAAAGGATGACTAGGGGCTGGGTTACAGGTTCAGAGGTTTAGTTCCCTATCGTCAACGTGGGAGGACAGTAGCATCATAGGCAGGCATGGTGCTGAGAACTCTACTTTGTCATCTGAAGGCTACTAGAGAAGACTGCTCACTCCTCAGGCAGCTAGGAGGAAGGACTCAAAGCCCACCCCAACTGTGACACACTTCCTCCAACAAGGCCACACCTCCTAATAGTGCCACTCCTTGGGCCAAGAATATTCAAACCACTATAACCATTTTCATTTACAACCATTTACTTTGGTTCTCAGTGTTTTTAAATTGTTTAAGTTCTTCTGCACACAGTGGCACAAGGTTAGGGAGGGAGACCCCGGGGCCAAGACACCTCATGTCAGGCCTGTCTCTTAGCTGCTCACTTTTCTAAGATGAATGTTTCTAATTAAGGCCAACTGGACAAATGGGGCAGTGGTGACCTCTTCATTTCCAAAGGACAGCATGTAAAGAGCTAAGTAGAAACCTTGATTAATGGGCCACTTTAAACTGGGATAATATCCGCATTGCCCTTTCTCTAGAGAGGATGCAGCATGGTCTTTTGCAGACCAGGGTGTTAATCTGAAGCTCCTTACTGTTGCTGTTCCCCTGTCTTATTTCACAAGAACAACCTTAGAGTTTGTAAACACTCAATTGAGGGTCTGTTTGTATAATGGATGCTTCCAACTTTCCTGTGACTAATGCTGATTTGTGTAACAGCACATTACTAGGGAATTATGCCTGATTTCTATAGCAGAGAGGAATTCAGGGACCCATAGCCTAGGGAAAGCCTTCACAAGTGGCTGCAGGCATCCCTTACCCTCACCCATTTGTCTTCCTTCTTGACAACTTGGGACTCTAGGAGGGGTAACTGTTCTCCATTTTCTCTGTGTTCCCAGCAGACATTGTGGGACTTCCTTTCAGAAGGCATGGTCAGTAGTGTGGCCTCTCTAACATGAGCTCTAGACTTGGGATGCCATGAAACATCAGGGAAAAATGTACACTTGAAGGTTGGAGCTGGAGAATCATGCTTCAGGAGCCTCCCCACTATCTCCTCAGCAGAGAACTAGCAGTTAGACCTGCTCCAGAGAGTGACAATGCTCTCCTTCCATAGTAAACCGAGATGGGATCTCAATGGCCATAAGTTAAAGGCAAAGCCATTTGTCCCCCCTCTTCTCCCTTCCTTCACACAGTCCTGGGGAACTACACCCAGATGGGCAAGGGGTAGCAGGCAGTGGACAGGATAGTATTTAAGTCAAATCCTGTGTCACCAACTTCTACTTTAAGGAATCAAGGGGCCTATCTGAACCCATCCTGGTGGGAAGGACAAACTTGAAAGTAAGGGGAGGATATTCCTTGGTCTGATTTCAAGTGCTGTGCAAGGTATCAGAACTGCCCTAGTGTGGACAACTGCTCACTACAGGTTTCCTCTGTGTTTTTGCTCCTATAGGCATTATCTTTATTTTTTCCTTAAAAAATGTACTTTCGATTAAAACAGAATTACAGCATTAGCACCCCCTTTCTCCTTCCAGGCCCTCTGAGGAACCCTTCCTTTCTTACAGACATTTTCAGTGTGAATCTCTTTAAAACCATCCATCCATCCATCCATCCATCCATCCATCCATCCATCCATCCATCCATCAGTCAATCTGGTCACAACCTTGTTTGACAACTTCCAATGGGCTTACAGGATACTTACTTATAAGCTTTATGTCCAAAGTCCTTTCTGTGTTCTTAGAGGATGTGGCTCCCAACTGCCCCTGAATTCTCAATTCTCCTCACTTTATACCATGGTTAGCTACCCTGGTTCCTTCCTGTTTCTAGAACTGGTCAAACAAATTCTCATTTTAGCTTTCTGCTGTACCTCCTGTGGACAGGCTTCTTCCCAGACATTCACCTTTCTCTTTTCATCCAGGTTCTATTCAAATGTTAAATCCTGAGATCGGACATCTCAGTCCCTGCCCAAACTAGCAGTCTTCCCTGCCTGTTTCTGAAAGTCTTTTTCTTTTCCTTTGCCCATTTTAACATGTCATTGGATGTATCTTGTGATAGTATATAACTTTATCAAGGAAATGACTTTGTCTTATGTTTACCTTAGAGTCTTGGACAAAGAGTAGTGAGTGTGTCTGGCACATAAAAGCCTTTGAAAAGTGTCTAAGAAACCATTAAGGAGTGGGAAAAGGAACCACCATGAAATCATATTTCATTTAGAATTTAGAAAGCTCCACTGTTTATAAAGCATTGGGTGGTAACGGGCTCAGTGTTAGTGTGAGCACCTGATGTAACACAAGACTACCGTGAGGTTTTTTTCCAGTATGTAAAATGAAACGTTTAATCTATAAAACTTGGAGTGAACTCTACGGTAGAAGTCTAGATTTACACAAGTTTTCTTTATGTGATGGACCTCTTTGAAATGGCCATTCTGTTTTTCATAAACTCCTATCAAAAACGCAGTGTATGAAGTATTTTCTTAAGCTGGGACTTGCGCTCCTTGATGCTGGAGGTAGCAGCTTGCTGTATGAAACCCATGCAGAAGCATCTTTTGTGTGTGGCTGCAGGGAAGAACTGCTCGGCCGACACCAGTCCCAGGAGCGCATCCAGAGAAAGGTGAGCACACAATAATTGTTCCAGGCTGCAGTGTGTTGGTGGTGGTTTTGTTAGCCATCAAAGACTAATTAACTATATTTGAGTATATTATGTACTTAGTTCTACTGCTAAGAACTGTCAGTCACATAAATGATAGCTTCTAGCTCATCTTTCTGGGGATAGTATTTGAGGAACATAAGAGATCCAAGAGAAGCCCTGAGGAACTGGTTTGAATTTAGCTATACTACTTATTGGTGGCTCAACCTGGGGCAAATTCCTTAACCCTTTCTGCGCCACAGCGTTCTCACATGCAGGGAGAGAAGGCCTAAAATGCTGCCCCAAACCTTCATCTTACAAGCAGCAATATCAGGATGAGTTGTTAGAGATGGAGAACTTATGATTTTACTTCTGGCTTGCCTAATGAAAATCTGCACTTTAAAAAGCCCGGTTTGCTGCACTCTCAGAAGCAGTCTTAACACACTGGGATCTTTGTTGTCTTTTTAACCCTTGGTGGAAAAGTTGATCTGGCTTAGTGAATGTTTCTGTCGGTTCTGTCTCAGGCAGGCAGGCAGGCAGGCAGGCAGGCAGGCAGGCAGGCAGGCAGGCAGGCAGGCAGGCAGGCAGGCAGGCAGGCAGGCTCAGTGCAGAAAAATCTTTTTCAAGGCTCACTTAAACCTGAAGCTTTGTGTTTGCCTAGAGAGTGGTCAGTAGCTCTCAGTCCATCTCCCTTAGATTGGTAAATTTTTTTTTTCTTTCTCGTTTTGAGACAGGGTTCAGGTTGGCCTTGAACCCATTGTATAGTTTAGGCTGCTCTGTAAACTAACTGGGATTACAGGCATGTCCGTATCATCACATATCACACTAGTTGATCAACTTTTGGTGGTTATTTTCTTTCTATCCATGCTGAAACTAAGGGAGCGACTCTTTTGCATTTTCAAGTGCTTGTGTCCACGGTGCCTGGACTGTGCCTATGTGCCTACACTTCTGCCCTCTTATCATTTTTTTAAGCTAACCTCCAAACCGACCCCTTTCCTCTTGACCCGCCAGCCCAGCCAGCCCAGCTCAGTCAGCTGAGCATGCCCAGTTCAGCCGCCAGCATGGGCCCCAGTCCCCAGTGCGCAGGTGCCACGTCTCCGGGTTTTGGTGGCCGCCGCCAGGCAGGAGAGGGAGGAAGCCGAGTGGCCTCGGTAGGAGGAAGCCCTCGGGGAGTTCCGGAGCGGCTCCAGTGTAGGGTCTCCTGTACAAAGGGTGACGCTGGATGCACATGGCCAGGCCGCCTCAGCAGGACTTCGGGCACCCGGGTGTCGGTTCAAGGGACAGGGAGAGCTGGCCATAGCGGTCCCCAGCATCCCTGGAACCAAAGTCTGGGGTGGGGGGGGTGCACGTCTCAGGATCACTTGGGGGAAGACTTTGGAAATCACTTTCTGGCTCAGTGTGAGCCTGTTGTAGTACTTCCTCCGGCAGATTGTTTCTCGGGCTGAATGAATAAAATCCTTCTCTCACAGTGCCTGCTGCAGTGTACAAGCTCTCCGTGTTTGTTCAATGTAACCTAGACGAAAGCGCAGTTCCCGCTCCCTGCTCCCCGCTCCCGGTTCTGGCTGGCTCGCGCCCCCTCCTCCCGGGCCGGGCACCCGCTGAGTCCGTGGCCAGCGGCGCGTGGTGTCCCGCTGCTGGCTCAGCTCAGTCCCCCACGGGCGCGCGCCCAGACCCTGCACGGTGGAAGGCGGCGGCGGCGACCCCGGGACAGCCAACCCCCACCCCGGCCGGCCCGCGCGGCCCCGGTCCACCCCCAGCCCCGCCGGGCGCCGCACTGGGCATGCTCCGTAGCCCGGGCAGGTTGGGGCTGCGAGGCGACGGCTTGGGCTCCAGAGGCAGCGTCGCGGCCGGGAGCAGGGGCGGCGGGCCCGGGGCCGCACGGGGCCCGGCTCGGCGGGAGCGGCGGGCGGGCGGCGCCCTGGGCAGCGGGCGGCCGAGGTGAGCGCGGCGGGGAGGCGCTGGCCGGTGGGGGGCGGAGGCGGCGGAGGGCGGGGCGGCGCCGGAGGGGCTCGGCGGCCGCAGCGGCGGGGAGGGGGTGGCGGCGCGCGAGCGGCTCAGGAGCCGCGCCGCAAACAGGCTCTCACACGCGCGCACACATACACACACACACACGCGCGCGCGCACGAACACAGCGGGGCTCCCGGAGGCGGCGGTGGCCGCATCCCCGGCAGCGACTCGCCTGGAAGTGACAGGTAGGAAAAGGCGCTTTGGGTCCCGCCCGGGGATGCTCCCGCCGCTCCCAGCCCGCCGGGCTACTCGGTTTCCCGCGGGTGCGTCCCGGACGCGCGCGCGCGCCCCCGGTCGCCCTGCCGGGGACCCGGTGCAGGTGCGGGGTGCGAGGCGTCCTGCGCGGGGAGGCAGGGGACCCCGCCGCCACCCGCCTCTCTGGCAATCATCTGCTACTGGGTTTCCTCTGCCTACCCGGACGTTCACCCTCTTCTGCGCTAGAAATAGCTCGGCTCGACGTGTATATGATTATTTTGGTTGGAAATAGTTGGCACTGTGCAACGCATGTAAATGTGTGTGCGTGTGCATCTTCAGCGTCTTCTGGGGACAGCTTACGAATGATAGACCGTTTCCAGTTGACACTGACAGGCTAAGCGCTCCTTCAGGGCAGTATCTGGGCCTCCTAAAAAGCATGTAAAAGAACATTGCTTTATTTTCAGAAGTTTAAAGTTGTTTTTTCTTAGTTAGACCCTGTCTATATTGTACAATTTTTGAGTTTAGACTCAGTAAACTACTGAATCTAAGTGTGAAAACACAGAATTTTCCAATTGAACAACTCTAGAGTTATAAAACCAGCATTTTCTAGAAAGGCAAATGTTTTATATGCCACGAATAGGCATGCATTTGAGATATGACTTAAAAAAAAAACCAAACCCTAAACTCCTATAGTGATTCTTCCTATTTCTCTAAAGCAAGGGGCTTGAGATTTAATTTGGAGCAAAACATTCGTGGACAGTCGCCATCTTTTGAAGTAGAAGTGGGATGCATAGTGGTCCATAAACTTAAATTATCCATTGGTGAAGATAATGTGTTTAATAAACATGGTTAGCAGTAACGTCCAAGCACAGGCAGGTGTATAATGCTTTGAAAAAAACTGAATTTCTCTTTTAAGGAAAAATCAAACTATAAAATAAAGATGACCAGGAAGAGCAACCAGTGACTTTACCTGGGCAGAGTCCCAGGATCTCAGAAAGTGTGTGTGTGTGTGTGTGTGTGTAAAATTTCAACTTAATCCTTTTAGCATTTATAAGACTGATGTTTCTAAAGATGTGTTTGAACTGAGAACGGAATGTGTTGAATGAACCCTTCAAACTTTGATATCCTAAGTTGCAGAGTGATACAGAGGATGAGAAATTCAGCTCACCAGGATCTTGTGGTGTAATCCCTGACTGTCTGTGTTATGTAATCTAGAATTTTTCCCCCATAGAACAGTCTTGCATAGTTTTCAACTGGTGTATTGATTTATTATATCATCTTTTTTTTTTATACTTTAGACATTTAATAAATGACTGGTGTCTTGGGGGAACCTCCTGTAAGAAAAAAAATGCTCAGCCGGGCATGGTGGCGTATGCCTTTAATCCCAGCACTCGGGAGGCAGAGGCAGGCGGATTTCTGAGTTCAAGGCCAGCCTGGTCTACAAAGTGAGTTCCAGGATAGCCAGGGCTATACAGAGAAACCCTGTCTCGAAAAAACCAAAAAAAAAAAAAAAAAAAAAAAAGAAAAAAAATGCTTTTAAACTGGAATCATACTTTCTGAGCGTTTTTATGTTGGTGAAACTGGTTTGACAGAATGAGTGTATCTTTACATGTAAGAGTGTGCTGCAGAGGGCTGAGTGCTGGGTTCTTGAGTGTGCTTTGCTCCCCTTCCACTTTTATTACTCAGCCATCAGAACTTAGTTTTGATTTAGCTTTGATGATATCACAACCAGCTCGGAATTAATCGCTGTGGAAATGCTGTTTTACAAGTAACTGTCAAAACAGAATTTCAAAAGATTCCATCTGATCACAGAGAGCACATTTACATCTGTTGGAATAATTCTACTTTTACTTTACAAATGCACACCCACGCAGGAGGGCTTTGTGCTGAAATATTCTCTTTTCCGAGCTTTATATTTGTATCTTTTAAAATGTGAATGATGTTAAACTTACATGCGCTGGAATCCAGGCTGCGTGCTTTCTGTCATATTAGATAGGGAAATATGGGAATTAAAAAAACCAACCAACCAAACAAAAAAAAAACCCTTAAAGCTTTCAAAAGAGCTTTTTAAGAAGTGGGTTTTAAAGATTTGTATCACCCTTGAAACCTTTCATTCCATCCCCAATAGAGACTGGTGCTGCTAATGTATTTGTTTACCCCCTTTCCAAGAATGTATCTAGCTGCTTGCAGACCAATCTATACTGCTGATTTTGTATAACATGGTACAACATGGCACATCATTGGCAACCCTAGTGAACGTGCTATTTTCTTAGGATACTACTAATTTGTTTTCGATTTTGGCTCACTGGTGATTGAATGACTAAATGATTGCCTTGCGTTCCTGCCTTCCTACCCTGCATATGAAATTGGGTTTCTACACGATTGTGATGTTGTATGTGAACCCATCATAGTGGCATGCTGTGTTGTGACAGGCCAGGATATAAGCTTCTGGGGACAGTGTCTGATTGTCACCCCCAGTTTTTTAGGTGCAGCAGACAAAACCCAAATGCCAGAATTGATGAATTGGTGGATTTTTATAAAGTTAATAATTAGCTGCCACCTTTAAAAAAAAATTTAAAGTCTTCAGTTGCAAATAAATTACATATTTTTGGACCAGAGCAGTTAGGTAATAGTGCTATAGGAAGGAATAGTTTTTGTAATTTTCACACTTTCAACAAATGCCTTGTTAGTGAACTCAGATACATTGGGTAAATATTACTTGACAAATGAGAATTATGAGGCACAGTAGGACTCGGTTAGTGTCATTTGTGACCACTTCCACGGCTTGCTTACCGTCAGGGATGACACATGCTTTGAAAACCAGATCTTGGTGAGTTCCATAAAAGCAAGATGCTCTGCACCTGATTCTTAGAATGAGGTCAAGAAACCTGAGGATGTTTACTGATCACTATTCGTGGTTCACAGCCAGACTGCAGTCTGTAAACAGTTACTTTTCACGTCCTAAGTGAAGGAGTCTGTGGAGAAGACGTAATCACCTCTGGAGAAATACAGACATCCCCCCTGCACTGACAGGCACCTGGTTTTGTGGCTCAAGTTCAAATGTTAACCTTGTTTGCAAGGATACTGTTTAACTCTCAGGGCAGTCCATGTCCCTGTTTCCTATTCCGTGATCGGTCATACCCAGGGCATGGAATAACCTTGCTTCTATCCCTTCATATTTATTTTTCTGTGTAATTGTTTTTTTCCTTGATAAACCCTCACCCTTTAAAGAAGAACTTCTTCCTCAGGCTGTAATATTGTTTTACAGTTCTACCTTGAGTGTTCATGCCTCTAGTTCTTTACAGCCAACAAAGAGTGGGTTCACGTTGCCTGGGCTGTGGGGAGACCAGAGCATTAACACAGCAGCAAGTGGATGACTGAGAATCCTGCGTTGTGGTCGTCCTTAGAGTTCAGCCTGCTTTCAGAAAGTTGTCCCTGAGTGATCTTTATTTGCAAAACCCCACCTCACTTTCTGAGAGCCTGGCTGGGATCTACTCCCTTTGGATGTTGCCGTTCTACAGAAGGTGTAACCAGAGTTCCTAGAGGGAGGGAGGGAGGAATGCCCTCTCTTTCAAATCTTAGCCAGGACATCATTTTGTTCAGCAGAATGAATGGCTAGTTTTAGGGAAAAAAAAAAAGTTCCTGGTATGAACTGGACCCTTTCTCTCCTTTACTTTCTGGAAGCAAAACAGGTGGACAGGACGGTAGGTCAGAAGAGGAGTCTCGTCTGAAGACCTGTCACAACTACGATCTATAAAACCTGCAGTGAGAATATTATACACCATGTGAAAACAGAACATTCTCTTTCCCCCTTTTCTGGGAGTCTCCCCCACAGTTCTCACATGCTCTCTTAGGGAATCCACCTCTAACTACTGAGAGGGAGGGGCAGGCAAATCATTAGTTTAGAATACAGCACCCTGGTAAAGCCTTCTTTTCCTCCTAAACAATGAAAGGATTTTAATTTGGCATGAATGAACTAAAGTAGCCATTTCTGTAGAGGCAGGTAACTCAGATTCAACTTAAGTGGCTGATCCAGAGAGAACACAGAACACTCATTTATGTTAGACAGCTCTTTTCCCCACCTAGACCGGAGGCCTTCACCTCAGTAGATCTATATCACCGAGATCTGAACATAGCCCATGAATATTGTTGGTAGGTCTTTAATTTTTATACATTTCCAAGTGACAATTCCAGCACGAACTAGAACCATTCATTGTTAGCCTTTTGCTGTTCAGTGGGTTGAAAAGATGTGCATTTCATATGAATTCATTTGGGTTTGTTTGTTATTTTTTTAGATTTTATTTGTTTTAATTTTATGTGCATTGGGTATTTTGCCTGCCTGTATGTCTTAGAACCATGAGCGTGCAATGTTCTAGGAGGCCAGAAGAGGGCATTATTTTTTCTAGAGCTGGAGTGACAGAAGGTTGTTGGCCACCACATGGGTACTGGGAACCCAATCCTGGCCCTTTTGGAAGACTAACAAGTGCTCTTCTCTGCTGTGCCACCTCTCCAGCTCAGTGTGAGTTCATTTAAGAACTTATTATTTTGATAAATATGATTCAGTTCTGTGGTACTTCTAAGTAGTATTTAATTTTACACATTTGAAATATACTTAGAAGTGTCTAGAGTGTTTACCAGACTGCAGAAATGGAACATACCCCCTACAATGTGAAGAACCTTGGCGGGAGATGTGGTCGCTCTCAGAGTTGGTGGATGGATAGGTGGGGACTTGTGTTTGGGTTTTCGATCAGGAGTAGACATTGAGAGCTTAAAGTGCTGGAATCAGTCATCCCTGAGTTTCTATCGTGACAGTGTCCTCTGTTGGCCATGTGGTCCCATGTGTCCACTCAGAGCCTTGGTGGAATCTCTTATTAAATAATACCTTCCTCCCCAAGCTCCTGGTTAAGGATGGTGCTGGATGATGGTGATTGGTGCTGGGAGCAGCACTTCTGTTGCTGTGACAACCACTCTGCCCCTTCTCCTACTGATGCTACCAGGATCACTGCCCACAATACTCACTTTGCTCCATCAGGGTAGAGGGCATTGGTTTCGTTGTTGAAGCTCATGCAGAAGCAGCTCATTTAAAACATGTAAGACATACTCGGAGTTCCATCTGGCAGTCAGGGAATGTTCCAGTGACCCCCACAGGCTACCTCCTGATGCCAGGTCTTCCTCTGGACTCATCTCACTGCATTTGGGTAGTGGAATACAACATTACTCAGCTCTAATAGCCTTAACATTCCCTGAGTTTGGGGTTTTGAACTGTAATGCAGGAGCCAGATGCTATCCCCCAGGGCCTCTTCTGTCCTCCAGCACGGCTTAAAAAGAGACCATATTAAGCAATTTAGCTTTAGGAGGATGGGAACGTGCATGAGAAGCGTTTGGGGACCATTGATGTTTAGGGGCTCACCGTGCCTCCTCTGCTCCCATGGGCATTAGCAGGAACATTCAACTCTCATGCTCATAGTCTCAATAACAACCTTAATAAAGGGGAAACCAAACCAAACCAAACCCCCCAATCCAGATATCTGTCCAGAACTTGAAACATGCCACTTCATTTAATCTTCCTAGACACTTTTTTTTTTTTTTTTTTTTTTTTTTTTTTTTGTGGGGATGGAGTGGGCGGGCTATGGAGTTGTAACAGTCTCTTAGGTTTACATTGGTGGAGAACTTATATTTATTTGGGAGGTTGATCATGTGATGGGCTTAGAGTTGGGATTGAAATCTAAGTAGATTGACACTGAAACCTTTTTTTGTTTAGTTTCTCGGTCTAGCTGTGTAGCACAAGCTGGCTCCAAACTGCACATCCTCTTGTTTTAGGTTCTCAAAGGCTGGGATTATAGGCAAGCACCATGTTAGCCCAGAACTCCAACGTTTAAACCACGGTTCCATGTTACCTGTAGTTGGTATAGTGCATGCTGCAGAAGGGGACACTTTCTTCTCTCTCTCTCTCTCTCTGTCTGTCTCTCTCTGTCTCTCTCTCTTTCTCTCTTTTATACCACAAAATATGGTGAGGCAGTTATTTTAAGTGGCTGGGCTAAGATGTAACAGATACGCTTCTGGCAACTGCTGTGAAGATGGAATCAGAATAGCAAGTTGAGGATGAAGTTCTGTCTCCTAGTCTCGTTCTAGGGGTGCTTGTTTCTGCAGCTGCATGGACTGGAAGGGTGAAGGAGGGGATTCATCGACAATAACATGGGCCGGGGACTAAGAATGAAGATTTGGCATTATATTTTATTTGGTTTTGGGAGAGATCATAAGGGCGAGGACCTGGAAGGACTGGGAAGTAAGCGCATTATGTGAAATTTCCAAATAATCAATAGAAACATTAAGGTCAAAAGGAAAAGTAAGGTCAGCTGGCAGAATTTAATGGCTTCAGTGAGATTGCTGTGACCTCTGGTTGAGGAGCCAGGTAAGCCACATACACAGGTGCTGTTGAACAGGTGTCAGGGAACTTAGGCGTGGTGGCCTATGTGTGTCCCTTTCCAGGAGGAGCTGCCCGAGGAGTCTGCCACTGCATGCACATTTTATAGTGAAGCAACGAATCCAAGTATCTGGAATGTGAGAGTTCCTCATTTGAAAGTGCTTGGATGGGCTTGGAGAGCTAGTTCAGGGTCCTGGCTTTTTTTTTTTTTCTCAGAGGACCCAGGTTTATTCCTGGTGACACTTAGAACCATCTGTAATTTCAGTCTCAGGGGATGATGCTCTCTCTGGCCCCTGTGAGGACCAGGTACATACATAGTGCACAGCTATGCATGCAGACAGGAACTCATACACATATACACATAAAATAGGTAAGTTAAATAAACTAAAAAGTGCTCGGAAGTTGGGCTGAGGAGACTGCTCAGCTGGTACAACGTTTTCCACATAGATACAAAGACCTGAGACAGAGCCCAAGGACCGAGTAAGGAAGCTGGGAATAGTGATGTTACTCCAGAGAATTCCCGAGCCAGGGAGTTAGAGACGGGCAGATTCTGGGGCTTGCTTGGCAGCTAGCATGGAGCAGTCAGTCATCCCCAGGCCAGTGAGAGACCCTGTCTCAAAACACCACAGCTCAAGGAGGTTGCAGCTGAGGAATGCCACGGCAAGTTGACCTCTGGCCTCCACTTGCATTCACACAATCCATGTTATTGCCAAACCGGACACATTTGTGGCAGGGATTCAGCATGAGCGTTCCCACGACGGTCCTTTGGTCAAGTATAAGTTTTCAGATGCACTGTGCCCTAGAAAATGCCATTAGTTTTATTTGCTTTTTCTGACTTTTTTATATTTTTAAGGGGGGGGGTGTTAAAATTTGTTATACAGTCTCCCTTATTTTGAATGAGCATAGAGTTCTGAATATCTGGCTTTTTTTCTCACCCAATTTTCTAAGGTACTAGCCAGTATTCAGAGTCCGGAGAGGCGGGACATGGTTTTCAAGCTCACTACTTGACAGTGCTTTGAATTGTGATCAGTTTAGCGTAGAGAAATGAGTGACTTCCTTTATTATGGGGTCAGAGAGCCTCTCTTGCCTCTGTCACTCGTTGAATTCTCCACGTTTTGACAGTTGCAGTATTTATCCTGAACACTGAGAAGTTAGATCTGTTTCTGCAGGCTAGTATTTCAAGGCGAACCCACCCTAATTTTTCCTTCCCAGTCTTCAGTGGGAGATCACTTTGGGTCAAATGGAAATATAACCCCCTGAGATGGGGTTCTCCTGTATCTACTGAGGTTTGGTTATTGATTACCTAGCCAAAGCCCTCTCTGGAGTTTAAGTTTTTATTTTCGCTGGTTTCTGAAATGACGTAAGTGATGTACTAATATGTTTCAGTTGAAGTGACAGTGCAGAAATACAGAAGCAATATGTAAAGTACCCTTTCCCACCTACACTCTCCCCACATAGAACCATTGGCAGCAGCTGCAAGTGTCCCCCCTCCTTTTGTCCATTCATTTACATACACAGATACATATACGCACTTCTCTTGTTACATAAATTGAATCATACTGTACATGCGGATGCATTTTATTATATAAACTACATCACACTACATTTGTTTTTCTTTGACTTGCCTTATCTTCATAACTGTATCTTATGGTTATTTTACTTATTGTCTGGTTACTGCTTATCTCATCTTTGTAACACTGTATACCATCTGGTAAGACATATAATCTTGTTTTGCTTTAGCAGCAGGCTATAACAGCTTTCTCATGACTGTACAGTGAAAGATAGCAGATTTCTTTTCATTACTCTTCATGAGTTTGTGTGAAAAAAATTTTTATTACTAAATTCCAAGAAATAGAATTACTTGGTCAAAATGGCTTAATCACCTTTAAAATTCAGAGAAAACACTGTCAAATTGCCTTTTAAAAAAGGTCCCTGATAGAATTTCTGTCTCAAAGAACCTCAGGTTATGCATATAAATGGATCTTCTAAACTGAAACATAGCCCAAATTGCTACATAGCTTTACTAATTCAATTAGAGTCAGTTATATTGTATACCCAGAGATGACTTTAGAAATAAATCATTTACTCATTTACTTAAACTATAGCTAAGGGGGCTAATGTGAAAGCCCTTTAATAAAGAGATATTTTGTAGAATCAGAGTGAAAAGTCTGTTTTCTGATCGTCTAGGTTAGCTTTGAGACTGCAGGCCTTCTCCAACAGGGACATGCCCTAAGCATCATGAGTTTGTATTCAGAGAAGTCAGGGCCCACAGGGCAGATGCATAATACAGATTGATACTGACCTTGGACACTTCAGTTCATTTGGGGGTTAAGAATGCAGTGATGGTGTAAGCCCAATCCTACCACTTGGAAGGCAGAGGCAGGCAGATTTCTGTGTTCGAGGCCAGCCTGGTCTAGAGTTACAGAGTGAGTTCTAGGACAGCCAGGGCTACCCAGAGAAACCCTGTCTCAAAAAACCAAAAAAAAAACCAAAAACAAAAACAAAACAAAAAACAAACAAACAAACAACAAACAAACAAAAAAAAACAAACAGACAAACAAAGAATGCCTGTCCGGGCTTATTGGTAAATTCAGATTTGCTAATGTAGTCTCCTTTCCATGCTCAGGGTTCTGATTGCCTGTGTTCAAATAATTACAAGTCAAAATTATTTGCAGTTGAAAGAGTATCTGTCCTGAACATGTACATATTTATTTCATGCACTCTATATCTGAGCTCTTTCCCCAGCCCAGGACCTTTTTTGATGGTTATTCCCTGAACAATACATTATTATAACTATTTATGCTGTATGAGGTGCCACCAATAGTGAGATGATTTAACTATGAGGGGGAATGTGTAAACAAATACTACTCTGTTTTATCTAAGGGGCTTGAGTACCCATCTGTGGAGTCCTGGCAATACAAACTGCTGGTTGCTGAACAACATCTGTATAGAATTACCAAAGAATCCACCGTAAGCTAGGGCTGGCAGTACTTACCTGTAAGCCTAACACCCAGGAGGCTGAGGCAAGAGGATGTTGAGCTTGAACCCAGCCTTGGTTACATAAGCATGGCCCAGGCTCAATACACCAACTCCCCAACCCAACCCAACCCAACCCAACCCAACCCAACCCAACCCAACCCAACCCAACCCACCTAAACAAGCCTAAAACAAAAGCTAGAAAAATTGGAATCCTGTACCTTCTCCTAAGAGATCTGGAGGGATCAATGGCAATGCTCTCTTACAAAGGGTCATTAGTGAGTACCTGAAGCCAAGTTTCATTTGTTTGAGAAATGAATTGTAGACCCCCCCAAAAAAAAACCCCAAAAAACTGTGTCCCTTAGAAACTGCATTGCATTTTTATTTTAAGAGTTACTGGGAGCCAGGCGTGGTGGCGCACACCTTTAATCCCAGCACTTGGGAGGCAGAGGCAGGCAGATTTCTGAGTTCGAGGCCAGCCTGGTCTACAGAGTGAGTTCCAGGACAGCCAGAGCTATTCAGAGAAACCCTGTCTTGGGTGGGGGGAAGAGTTACTGGGGAACATAGTAAATCTAGGTCACCGATATTGACCTCTTTCAAAAGTGACGGTTGTGATCATTTTCTCTAGATACCTATTTTAAAAACAAACTTCTGGTTAGCTTGGCAGGGACATTCAAATCCTGAACATATGTCTTCTGTATGTTTATTTTTTTTACAGCACACTGAGAATTGTCGGAATATGGTAAGATTCAGTTGGATTTCCTTGGCATTGAAACCTTGCGTATTCAAAAGAGTCTGTGCTGGGTTTATGGAAATCTAGTATGTCAGAGTTTACAGACAATTTCCTTTGACGATGTCAGTGAAAGCCCACTCTTCAAGCCTGTGTCTTAGGACCTGACTAGAAGGTATGTGTAAACCAAGTCCTCTGGGCAGGGCTCTAAAAGACACCCTTTAGAAATTGTGGGCAGATGGGCACAGTGAGGGTAAGTCCTAAAGGAAGGGAGCAAGAAAGACTGAGGCTTTGTGACTAGAGGGAAGGAGAAAGAAGAAACAATCTGGATCTGTGACCTTTGTGGGGGACACAGTGTCCTTGTAATGTCACAGCAAGGAAAGCAGGAATTCTAGAAAGCCTCCCTCTGTCATCTAGATGGATGGACCCAGGTAAAAGCTACTGGGCAATGGTGGGCACGGTGGGAAGGGATGGCAGAGCTCAGCTACTTCCCAGGTGGAGTAGGAGGCACTCAGACGAGAAGCCTGTCGGGTCAGAGCAGAAACCCTGTAGCCTGTTTTGTGAAAAGGAAAATAAAACTCTAGCTACCACAATTAAATTGAAACCTGAGATTGTTCCATAGTATCACATGGCTGCTATCAGTAAGACTGTGGTTGTCCTTAGAGAAGCATTGGTTGACAGTTTTTCAGTGTCATTTGGAATAGACTGTTTTTCATTTGTAAAACCACCGAGTGTTAAACTCAGTACGTTTATCTGATGGATTAGGGTTAGAGACGAAGAGGATTCATAATGTCTGTCACCATTAAGTTGGCTACCCGGGAAGCTATTCCTTTGCTTTGAATATTTTGTTAAAGTCTTTTATCTAAAATATCAGATATGGTGGGGGTGGGGACGACTAGGAAGAAATCGAGTTATTAGTGGTAATTTTTCTTTGAAGAAGTCTATTTGAGAAAGTCTTTGGCGTCAATCGGTAGACATGATGAAGCTGTATTTTTCTCATTTTTTCAGCAGAGCAATAAGACTCCAGACAGGATCAGCGTTAGCTTATGTCTTGCATTTCTGCTCCTGGTGTTTGAAAAAGTGAAGACTGCTCTGTTGGGTTTGTGCATCTGTTCTTCGAAAACAAGCAGTGGAACTTGATTAGAATCATAAAATCGGACAGCGGGGCGGCGTTTGCCTTTCCTCGTGTCCAAGGCTTACAGTGTAAGCTTCCAAGACACTAGCTATTAGCCTCTGCTTCCCTGTGCTCCCAGGATCTCCGACCAAGCCACAACCTCCCCACTTCAGAGTCAACAGGTTTTCCTTGATTGATTCATTTTTGTGGTTCCTGCCATAGGTTTTTGAAGTCCCTGCTTCTGAGGGCTTACTTGTCCCCTTGCACACAGATTGTTTTTATGTATTGAGGCAGAGCTTCACGAAGAGCCGTCACCACTCAGCACTTGCCCTGGTGTTCTCTGGAGGCCTCGGCGTTGCTCATTCTAAAAGTCTCTCTGTAGGAGATGGTTCTTTTGCTTTTCACCATTCTGTCAACTTACTGTTTACTGAAAACTCCCATAACTGTAGATTTTTGTCTGAGTTTCAAATGCAACCTCTGTCTGCTGGAGATCTTGATCTTGAAGTCCTATGGGTACCTGCAGGTCAGAATGCCCCGAAGAGAATCCCTCAATCTCACTTCAAATGTATGTCTTCTCCCAGGTTCTAAACCTTTGTGCAACAAGTTGCTCATCTACAGAATCTGCTGGCTCCCGCCCCTGCCCACATCACATTAATAGCTCTTTGTCCATTCTTTTTTTTTTTTTTTTTTTTTTTTGCAGCTCATTGCCCAAGTTTATGACTGTAGAGGTTTTCTTGTTCCTATGACAAAATGCAGGACAAGAAACAATTTAAAGGAGGGAAGGTTTATTTTGGCTCTCAGTTTGGGAAGGCACAGTCCCTTCTGGCCTAGAAGGCATGATAGAGCTGGCGGCTACAGGGTAGCAGGAATGGGAGGTTGCACATTTTTATCACTACTGATAAGTAAGTGGA
This sequence comes from Mus minutoides, assembly GCA_902729485.2. Lineage (NCBI taxonomy): Eukaryota > Metazoa > Chordata > Mammalia > Rodentia > Muridae > Mus > Mus minutoides. The sequence continues at coordinate 84,107 of LR750484.1, forward strand.
GAGAACCTTTGACCAGAACCTGGATAGTCATGCATGCGACCTGTTCCTCAGTGACCAGCTTCCTCTAGCTAGGTCCCACCTTCTAAGGGTTCTACGGCCTCCACAATTGGCACCAACAGCTGGGGACCCAGGGTTTAAATCCCAATACCTGTAGTAAACATTTAAAATTCAACATAACCATAACAGTATCTTTATTCTAAGCCCAGATTGTTCCAGCTGTATAGTCCACCCCCATCCCTCACCTGTCAATCATGCATTCTCTTGGCTCCTCAGTGAGCAGCGGGTAGTCTTTACAATGGTGCTGGGTTTTGTTTGTGTGTGTGTGTGTGTGTGTATGTGTGTTGTTGTTTTTCCCCTTCCATGTAGGAGTTTACAGTTTTCATGGAGACACACCAACAACGACTTCATAAATTTACATCTTTGCCTATGACTTCATTCTTCACATCCAACAGCAGCAACCCTTCCACAACTCCCCAGGGCTTTCAGGATTAATTTCTGGTTTCCCTAATTTGCCGAATGCAAGCCATCCTTGGTCTGAACTCTGCCGTGAGATTTTAACTCCTTTATTTGTATAACCTGTAGTAAGCATTATTAAACTCCAAGAAGCTAAATGCTGTGGCTGCTGTGTGCTTGCTGACTTTGAACTCCTCACCCTCCTCATTGCTCTTCAGAGACTCTGGATGACGGTGGGGCTTTATCCCTCCCAGCCAGCTTAGATCCCAACCCCAGTACCCCCATGGGTGCTGCACCTCTGTCACCACGTCAGCTGTTCATGTTTTAGCTACAAAGTGACTCGTGCGCAGAATATAATGGGTGCATGTCTGGGACTAAATGAGTGTCTCCTTAATGAGTGGGTGATAATTGCTGACATTGCAAATTCTGCCCGTGGAGTACGTTAGAGAAGCAGAGAGTGAGCAAGCCAAAGGAGCGCCACAGGTAAGAGCAGGAAGCCTTGGCCGAACGGGGCCGGCCGGAGCGAGCAAGGTTGACCAGAACGAGGGGAAAAAAAAGAGCAGGAAGCCATCTACACTCTTACAGGGGAATCCCTGGGTGCTGACAGATGGCAGAGTAACCATTTGGGAAAGGCTATCAGTCATCTGGAAACACTGCGTTCATTATTTCTCTATCAGAAACTAATGTCATAATAGCCAACCACGCCCAAAGATGTTCCCCACGAGGCAGTCCATCTTTCATCTGTGCCTGGAGGACACTTGCTCCTGTTGTCTTTTCTGTGTCACGAGCTCAGTTTTAATGTATTTTGCTTGTTTTCTGTATAGTGCATTTCCTTATAGCATCAAGTTAGAGAAATTTCCCCCATTTCAAACTTACAGGGAATTCAGGGAGGAAGTGATTTATTTTAAAAGATTATTTTATTTAGTTGGGCTCACCGTGATCTAAAAATGCTTTGTACTTCCTTTTTGCATTGTATTTTATTTTCAAAATGGCCTGGGCATATTATCACTGCCAAATAGAAATACACTTAATTAAAGGGGAATATTCCACTGGATATTATTTTTGAAAGAGTGTCTTTTTTTTGTGCTCCAGAGTTGGGAGAATGACCATGTTATCTTCAGAGTTTGAGTAACTCTGAAGAGTGGCTTTTGAACTGTCATGCCGCCCACCACACATGTGGCGTGGTAGTGTTTAAGAGTTTCCTTTTCTTTTTCAATTCACACCTTTTTATTTAGCAAATCTCTTTTAGCTTTGTATTGAAAAATGCTGCTGAGTATGTTAGTTACTAATTAGATCATTACTCAAGTTTCAATGGAGACAATATTTAGGGGGATTTTAGTTTAGTTATTGCAGCTGCTGAGAAAATATAGCAGCACTTGGAAATGAGCAGAGTGTTTCCTCTTATTTAGCGCTTTCTGGACCCACGATGCTCTTGCAGAATCAAGAGCCTGGCCTCATTCTGTCCGTTTTCCATTCCCTTTGAAGGAATCAAAGAAACTGACTAAAGCTACTCTCCCTCCATCTGTCATAAGTAGCGTGCAGGGGATTTCTCCAGCCTCGCAGGGAAGAGGAAGAATTTGAAGCACACAGATGACTTGGGTATTAGTCCTCATCCTGAGGTGACTCACTATAACTGTGCTCATCCGAACTGTTCAGTTACAGGCCAACCCTTGTTTTCTAAGTTTGGATTTAAACAGGATTCAACTCCCAGGGTTCTCCTAAAGATTGAAAACCAGGAGGAGTCTACTCCTTGACTGAGAGTCACGGATGTCTGTTGAACCTTCTGGAAGTGTTCCTCTTTGTACCAAACCAAGGTGTTCCAAAAGCTTTGTGGGAGAGTGGACAACATCAGTTACTTGGAAGGTACACTTTACTGTCTCAACAAGGTATTTGGTCTGAATATTTTAAGAGAAACTTATTTCTGCTAGAAGTCAATGCAGCCTTTATACCTCAGAAACAACGAAATACCAAGAACACAGTGCTTGGGAGTCACTGCTTTCTAAAGTCCTCCTGCCTTCCCACAGGTCAGAAACCCCTCAGAGTGGAAGACACACACACACACACACACACACACACACACACACACACACACACCACCGGCATACAGAAAAAGACACAGAGATACACACACCTATACACATATTGGCTCACAGACACAGACCAACACATGCCCTCCCTCCCCCCCAAGAGAGACAAAGTCAGTCACACTAATGTACCTACACACCCCACAGGTATACACAGACAAGACAGACACATGCAGATTGGCACACACATATGTGGGCACATGGGCATAGAAATATACACACATAGGCAGGGTCATAGGTACACACACACACACACAGACACACAGACACACACACACACACACACACACACACACACACACACAGATAATTAAACAGACAGATACATGCACAGACAGACATAAGTACCCATTCACAGACAGAAAGAGAGGCAGGCAGACAGGCAGAAAGACAGATGCACGCATATTCAAGCACTGACGTGATAGACAGCAAGTATGAATTGGGATACACAAGAAACCATATTGGAGACCTAAGAGTAGTTCTGTGGTATTTTAGAGTCATTACTTTGCAAAGTCATAGTATTTGAGATGTGTAATTTAAAGTTGTACTATTGTAATATGTTATAATGTGATTTCCCAGGTTCCTTTGAGACCTAGCTCAGAACCCAGTGTGCTTTAGATCTGTACTATGTTCCTGGGGCCATAGGAATACAACCTTGTTCTTTCTGTAATCCTGCAGGGTAGGCATAATTATCTTTTGATACTAGAACACTGAGTGATTAAAACATTTATTCAAGGTCTTGTGATTGATTGACGGTACAGATAGGCTTCAAAATAAGCTTGTTCTGAGTGAACACTGCTGTATCTGTGCCCGTATGGATACAGAGGAAAGGTCACAGGAGGACGGAGATGAGAAGGTATCAAGTCTTAGTCAAGGAGACAGGCGTCAGGAGAAGCCTTAATTGCCTGAACCTTGATCCGGCCTTCAAGCCTTCATGACAGTGAGAAAATTAAGTTTGCTGCTGTTTAAGCCACCTGGTCTGTGGCGTTTTGTTATAGCAGTCAAACAGTATCATATACATAATAGGATCCTATTGAGAGAGAAACCCAAAGATATATACATACTACAGGGTAGGGTAGTGGAAAGGACTTATTAGCTATATTGGCTCTTTTTAAATGTATTTATAAGTGCTGGTTCCAGAGCACCAGTGACTTTGTACAGGTCAGTGTTTACTTGGTTAGTATTCAGTGCCTCATCGCTGTTTGTGTATATACACATACATAAATACAAACATGTATACACACACACACACACACACACACACACACACACACACACACACACACGCTCTTGGCCCAAAGCTCCCTCAGGCTGAGGTTGACTATGCCTGTTTCCTCATTAACCTTGCACAATATTTGACACAAAGAAAGTGCTTTATATTTGCTTGCTGAGTAAGTTATATAAAGGAGAGTGCTTGGCAATTTAGGAGAACAAAACGATGCCATTAGTCTAGCAGTCTAATCTTAGAATATTAATTTTGGCCTTTGAGCATGAGCCCCTTGCCTCAGAAGGCTTGATTTACAGTGCTATTAGATGCTTTCTTAACGCTTTGTGGGTGGGACTTAAAAAGTCCTGTCTTTCTTAACCTTCTTTTACTGTGTGAACTTCACATACTTCTTTGAGAAATTCCAGAATGTAAAGATAACCATATTAGATGGTCATAATTCGTTATCCCACAATTGCCTAGTTTATAATTTTATAACTGACTTATAATTGTGGGTAGCTTTAGAACAGTGTTTTGTTTTTTTCCTCTAGAAAATATCTTAAGTTCTTTTTAGTAGCTGAAGGTTTCCATTTGCCAGATTTGGAGAATAAATGGTTGTAAGACTTTCACTAAGTACTGTATACCAGATCATGTGACTAGGTAGTCATCAGGGGAGCACATACAGCAGCATGGAGTTGTTATGAATGTGGTATTTTATTTAATGTCTTATATGTAAATTACTGATTTAGAAATAAAATATTTGTGGAATTGAGGTTATAAAATAGGGAACATACCTGCTAAGTTATTTTATATTCAGTATATTCTTAAGTAGAAAGATTGACTATAAAGGTATCGTAAATAGAAAGCATTATGTTATTGTGCTTTAAATTAAAAAGGAATACATGGATATTTTGAGTAAGCTGGTAAAATATTGCAGTGCTAAATCACAGAGAATTTGATTGTGTGGGGATGATCTACTTTTATTTAAAGCAGTCTGTCTGGTGTCTGATTTAGCTACATCATAGAATGAAGTTAGATAGGACAAATAGTTTCTTCCAGCATATGATTAAAATGTTGGTGATTCACTTGAGCAGCTATGGTCAATTGAGTTTATTTGAACAAAGTATAAGCTGAGCGGTCTCTTTGGTCACAGTGAAGCTCCAGTTTTTAAGTGAGAATGATGCAGCAGCTAGCACACAGTAGGCTCTTTACATGCCCTAAAATCAATATATAAACCGAGGAGAGAGGCCACATGCTGTTCTTCCACATCTATCCTTAGTTCATTTCTTTTTTTTTTTTTAAATCCTATTTTGGATTTTTATGCATTCTGGTGTTTCTATAATTGGTATCTAAGCAATGCATTTTTTAACATTAATTATCAAGTTTTGTCTTAGTCTTAAGTTTTATGTAGTTATGTGAGGCAGCATAAATGGGCGTCACCTACCTTGCTGACACCTCCTTTCCTCAGTGGGAAGTATGTTGACCTTGACTGTGACTTTGGCATTGCGGATGGCTGATGATCTGAAAAGATAAAGCCCACCGGATTGTACTCGTCCATTCCTATCACATCTTCAACTACCCAATAAGATAATGCGGAACACTGCCAAGGCTGGAGCACTTTGGATACGGATTACCTTAAGCATCACACAGACTTAGCCATGGAAATAGTTCACTTTCTGAAGAATCTTTCTCATTTTGTAGGTTGGTGCTATAGTCCCAGGGACAACATGATTCTTATTATAGCTTAGAACAGAACAGAGGGATTGCTGTTTTTAATTTTGAAAACCAAAACCTTACAGTTAAGGCTTTTTGGGTTGAGGGATGTTTGAAAAAGCACCCACGTGCATGACTGAGTTTGGACAGAGGAGGAGGTGATGGGATTGAAGTCATCATTGGGATTGTTACCCTCCCTTCCTTGCTCACTTCACTCTTGTGGAATGAGGCAAAGCCACCGGACAGTAAGATGCTGTCCTCCGAAACTCGTTTGTGTAGATAGAAGAGGACGCGTGTTACAGTCCAAGATCCTTTGCAGAAAATAGCTCTTAGAAGTTACTCTCAGGTACAACATCGATGTCTGGGAAGGAAGCTGACATTTTCCAAGTGTCTCTTGAAGGCTTGGAACCCCAAGCAGTCTTCTGGAGGAGGCTTCGAGATGCGTTATGGCCTTACAAAGTTGTCCGTGACAGGCCAGATCACCTTGGGCAATTCTGATTCCTTCCTTATTTATTTTCTTGTGTGTCCTGCGGGGTATGTGGCAATGTCCTCATTCGGTGGATAAGGAAACAGTCTTGTTGAAACGATTTGCTGAGGACTGCAAAGGAAGCACGTTCCAGAGGGTAAGCTGGAGTCAGACCCCTCCAGGCCACACTGCCTGTGTGACCCATTCCCCAGAGCCTTCTCCTCCAAGGCTGCTGTTGCCTAACAACCAACCCGTGGTTCTGCTCAAGCCGAGTGTTGTGTTCCCGATGAAAAGACTCAACGTGGAGGTCCCTGGAAAATGAAGAAAGTCTCAGAAACAGGGAGTTGGGAGAAGTCCCTGGTAGAACTGTGCCCTGACCGATTCTGCTGAAGCAGACGTCCTCCCTGTGAAGAGGTTAGCTGAGTGAAGCAGGCACTGTCACTGTCCTCCCTGTGACGAGGTTAGCTATGTGAAGGCTTAGGTTTTCAGAGCTTTCTTTCAGGTCTGCACGATTGTTTCCTGGCAGGGCCCCTCTGTCTCCCATGTGTTCAAGTCCATTTGTCCATTGGTCCTCAATCCAGCCAGTCTTGCTTGCATTTGCTTTTGTTTGGCTTGGTTTAATACTTTTTCATCTTTTCAAACCTTCCGCGTGTTTCTTACCCAAAGGATGTATGGATCTCTTGGTAGAGACTGATTGACTGATTGACTGATTGATTGATTGATTGATTGGACAGCTTGGCTGTTTGGGTGAACTGTTCAGCCTCTTCCCACTGAGAGTCCCTTTAGATGGCCGTACTGTGCTGGGAGGAGGTGCAACGGCCTTTCCATTTGGATTTTCAGCACTGACTCGGGCTTTCTGTTTTTTTGTTTGCTTTTTGTTGTTGCTTTTTTTTTTAATATCTTAACTTTATGGAAACAAATCTACAGGTTGGATCCTCAGTGTAACTGGTCTGTTGGCTGGATCACAAAGTATAAGACAAATAGGAAATAGCTTTCTTTTTCTCTGTCCTTTCTGCTGGATCGGTGTATTCGACACATCCCGTAATTTTGCGTCATTAAAGTATATTTGGAGCAACCTAGTTTCAAGTACTAGAGAAAAACGTCCGTGAGTGTCAGAGGATCCATTCTCACCCTGTTTGTGTCAGCTCCCAGTATCAGTTCTCCCATCTGACCCCAGGCTTGCTCATCAGTCATGAGGAAGAAAGGCAATCCTTAGCAGGATTGGTCCTTCCTTCTGTCCGCTGGCTCTGCATGTCAAGAGATTATAGGGAGTATGGAAGGGGTCAAAGATGCTGTACTTAACAGAGCTGTAGGCTGCACGGCACTTCTTTCTCAGACATACTCAACCCATCCTTTGGAGTTTCTTGCAAGATCATTGGATTATGACCTTGTTTGGTGAAAGTGGTATCCTGTCTGGATAATGTCCTGAGAATTTGGCACCTCTTCTCTACTGGTATTCCACTGGATCATTCTTGAACCTTTGCTCAGGAAGCTTACTTGGGTGGGGCACGTAACAGCATCAGTGAGGTGACTGTCTCACAAAGTATTTATAGCCCTTCTCCCCTCTTCCTGGGGCCCTGTTCTGTTTTGTAATCGCAGGCAGCATCAGCCAGGCATGGCTGCTCCACGCTCTCATGGCCCAGAGATCAGTTCATGAGTTGCTGTGGGTAGGCATGCATACAGCCAGCGAATGGAATACCAGCTTTCCTCACTACAGATAGCCCCATTTATGAGAATGGTTTTGAGTACTTTGTGGGGCTGATAGAGAAGGCTGGAGTGGGAACGATTAGATTGTCTTTGGAGAGTCCTTTGCTACAGGTTCTTCAGTGTAGATGGCTTCTGCTCTGGTCAGGCCATGTGCTTCCAGGCCTGGAAGTATGCCAAAGAGCACCTCGCATTGTCTGACATTTCAGGTAATGGGTTATCTCCTGAAACATCAGGACGGTTCCCGTTCTGCTTCTCTTGGAAAGAATTCAGAGATTAGGTTTTTAGCCTTAGGATGTTGGGAAGTGTGAAGCTTTGAGAAAGGCTCATTGTCTGTGAGCCACCACAGTCTATAACCTCCCTACTCTGTAATAAAAAATACTAAGCAGCAAAGAAATGACCGGCTAATAAACTCAAGGTGATTGCTGGCTTGGGTCTCGGAGGGAGGGAAAGATGATTGGCATAACAGGAATGAGATTGCTACTCTTCCACAGTCTTTACTTATTTGGTTAAAGAATAGGTCACTGAAGTGGAAAAACGAATTCAGAACTCTTGTTAGCTCAAACTAGTTGGTCAGGTTGGTCAAGGTAGATAAAAGCAGAAACTGGATGGACAGGTGACTCTGGTAGAAATCTGTAGACACTGCATCCTGTGCACATTATATATCTTTTGTATTTTGTATATGTTTGTTTGTAGGATGAATATACATCTATGTGTATATGTACATGTAAATAGAAATGTATATTGTGTAGCCCCAGTTTAGCTTACAGGTAATATTTAGTGTAATAGTGTGTTTGAAATTGCCTTAGTTAGGGTTACTACTGCTGTGATGAAATACCATGATTAAAAGCCATTTGGGGAGCTGAGGTCAATATAACAGTTAATCATCAAAAGCAGTGACTGCAGGAACTCATTCAGGGCAGTAACCTGGAGGCAGGAGCTGGTGTAGAAACGTGGAGGGATGCTGCTCACTGACTTGCTCCCAGTGGATTGCTCAGATCTGCTTGCTTATAGAGCCTAGAACCACCAGCCTGTAAGTCACTAATTAAAAAAGTGTCCTACCAGTGTGCATACAGCTGGATCTTTTTTCAGTTGAGGTTCCTTCCTCTCTGATGACATTAAATAGACAGTACGGAATGTAACAAATACATTTTAATAGTTGGTCAGGGATAAATGGCTTAAAGTATAAAACACTCAGTTTTTTTTTTTTAAAAAAATGTAATTCAGATATACATGGATATGAAATGTATATGTCACTTTAGTGATTTAGAAAATAATGTCAAAATAATTAAAATGGTTTTGTCCCAAAGTCTGGTACATTCTGTTGGTGCATGATGAGAAGTCATTTTAAAATTATAAATTTAATTTTTGGAAAAGTTACTTGTCAAGATGCTTCAAAAACTATAAACATATAATTTATTATATAATATGAGTAAACATGTGATTACATCTTGGCAATATCCAAGAGACTTTTTCTTTCAACCAAAAGCTTTAGTTTTAATGATGTGAATGTGTGTGGTCTGTCTGTGGGTTTGTGCACGGGAATGGAGGTCCCCATGGAGGCCAGAGGTGTTGGACACTCTGGAGCTGGAGTTCCAGGTAGCTGTCGAATGTCTGAGAAGGGAGCTGGGAATTGAACCCTCTTCTCCGCAAGAACAGCCTTCTGTCAGAGCAGTGAGTGCTCAACCACCGAGCCCCAGGTTTCAAGAGTCTTCAGACTAACTTTGAGCTTACAAACACACTGCATGATCATTCTTAGAATACCGTTGAAGACTGGAGAACATGGAAGAGCAGTAGTATCCTTGTCTGCTCATAGCACAGCACTGTGGACCAGGAGAAGAAACAGCACTTGGCTTCTTATTAGTACATTTTTTCCCATGAGTGACCAAAAAGTTGTTTTTTCATGGTGGAATATCTTAAATTTATATTTAGTAAAAAACATAAAACAAAAACAAACAAACAAAAAAAAACCCAAAGCAAACAATCAAAGAAAGAGGATGAAGCGATGGCTCTGTGGTTAGGAACACTGGCTGCTTTTCCAGAGGACCCGGGTTTGGTTCTTAGCACCCACAAGGCAGCTCACAACTATCTATAACTCCAGTTTCAGGGGATCTGATATCCTATTTTGTCTTCTACAGGCATTGTATACATGTGGTGCACAGATATTTCCGCAGGCAAAACATCCATACACATAAAATGAGAGCAAAATTAAAAACTAAAACAAACACAAAAAATCCCAAGCAAACCAAATGTCCTTGTATGGTCAAACTTTGTAGGTCTAGGAAGCAGTACCAAGATTGTGTCCAATATAATCATAAACCTGCTAAGTAAAACTCCTTAAGTTTATTTGGACAATAGCTGCTTCTATGATTTTTTTGAGATTAGTCAGTTGTTGCTAATTACTTTAAGATGCAGAGAAAGGGTTATGGGAAGACAGCTGACGCATGAAAAGAGTTTTGTGACACCTGTCTTTTAGCATCAGTCCTGGTATCATATGTGGCAGCCAATTTTGTGTGCACCTCAGTATTCTGTTGGGTGAATGGGTTAGCATCTTTCTGCTGTGGAGTCAAATGCAGAGGGGAATATCAATGCCTTCGGCCTGTTTTTTGGGGTGCACTCGGAGCAAGGTAAGTTTTCCTGAAGAATTCCCAATTTGCTAGGCAGCCAGTAGTTTGAAATTAAGAAAAAAAAGTGGAAAACAGAGTTTACCTTTGTGGCCAATTATGGCCTCTGTAAACACCGTCTTCCTCTGTCTTTGTGATCTTGTCTTTTGAAATCATTGGCCTTTGGTGGAGGATGAACACATAGAGAAATAACTCCATAGAAGGATTGTGGGTGCCATTTGAGAGCACTTTTCCACCTTTGGATTGTGGGGAAAGTATTGAAAGATGTTACAGAAAAGAAAAGGAAAGAAAGACAGACAGACAGACAGAAAGGAAGAAAGAAAGAAAGAAAGAAAGAAAGAAAGAAAGAAAGAAAGAAAGAAAGGAAGGAAGGAAGGAAGGAAGAAATAAAGAAAGAAAGAAAGAAAGAAAGAAAGAAAGGGAAAGAAGAACATATTTATCCCTTAAAAGGGAGGTAAGTCACTATTAGAGGTTAAAAAAAATTCACATAACCTTTATACTAAGTTGAGATTTTTAAAATCATCTCTGTGTGGAAAAATTTAAAATCAGACATAACTAACAGAAAGGGTGGGTAAACAATGGAAATATGCCTTGTCACTTAATAACTTCCAATAAATTTGGCTTCTAACACATTTCAGTTTTATAGTCTACATGGGGATTTGGCACTTAGGCATCTATTTTGATAGGAACGATGACTGGGAGAAACCCTCATTATTGCTACAGAATCGCAGGGTTGTATCAGCTGGGTGGCAGAGCAGCAGGCTCTGCTAATGTGTTGTGGCTCACGTTCCCCTTCAGTAGCAGATACTGCAGACTGTGCACATATTGTGTAAAAATAATTAGCAAGTGTTTCGGGGGTGGAGAGTCTGTTTCTTCTCCATGAGCATTGATGAAGTTGTTGGAGTGTGTGTGTGTGTGTGTGTGTGTGTGTGTGTGTGTGTGTTATCCTAACAGCTTATGTCACTAAGATGTTGACTGGATAAATATTTTTGCTGAGGTTTTCATCAGCTTGAAAGAGGCATTATTTATTCAAGAAAAAGTGATAAGCATATAGTTGAGTACGGTGTTGATATCTTTCTTTGTGCAATGAATTTCCCCCACTTTCATGTCCATTCAGTGGAGTCCAGTGTCTTACACTGCTTGGTCAATCTGCTCAGGAATGGTGGGTCTTATTTCAGAGGCCATGCAGGGGCAGAGGCCCCTAGGGTCTTGGTATATGCTCTCCAATCATGACAGGGCTGCTTCAGTATCCTTGTACCATCTAGGGAAAGGGGTCTGTGTAAGCAAGCGTAATGTTACTGTGACAGAGTGCCTGACATAAGCAACCTCAAGCTTGAAGTCTTATTTTGCTTCACTGCAAGAATGCTAGATTAAAGGAGTCTGTTGTCATGGGCAAGATGGAAGAGGCAAAGTCAGAGAGGGAAGGAAGGTGGAAGTGAAAGCCGAAGAGGAAAGGGGGGATTAATGTCTCCTTGTTCACTTCAAACACAGGTCAGTGATCTGAAAACCTCTTAGCCCCACCTCTTAAGGATTCTGGGGGGACGTGGGATGTGAGACTGGGGACACGGGGCAGGAGATGATGCAATGGCAAGTCTTGAACACGGTGGGGAGACGTTTAAGATCCTAGTTCACAGGTCATCTGACTGAAGCCTTAGGCTTGTCTAGGTTGGACAAATGGCTTTTTCGTAAGTGTGGCATAGGTGCTCAGATAAGTTATGGACTCCCTATGTGGGTCACAGCCTTGCCTTCCTCAGGATATGGCAAACACTGTGCCTGAGGTGGCTTTTGGGTCTCGACATGAAGATTTCTGCAGATGTTTCCTGAGCTAGGGTCTATGTGTAGTACTCAAATACCTGTTTTAGTAAAATGTTTTGATAAAAGCTCAAAGTGGGAGGCGTGGTGGAGCAGCAACTTGAAACCTGCCCTTCCTGAATTTGCGTATTAAACCTGCCCTTTACCAGATCCAGGACTTAAGCTGGTCCCTTCAGCTCCCTTTAAACCTGTGCTCATCTGAAGGGCGATGCTGGTGACCGAAAGCTCTGTGGGGAGTGCTGAGCTGTCTGCCTTCTTGTGGCCAATGCTGTTGTTGGGTGCGGAGTCTTAGTGGAGACATTGAGCAATCACAGCTCTGGGCAGGTTCAGCTCACCTGTTTGTGCAGTTTAATTTTTTTCTTTTGGAAGACTGGATGTGCTATAAAATCTCCTAAAAAGTAACTTTTAGGGCTGGAGAGGTGGCTCAGCAGTTAATAGCACTGACTGCTCTTCCAGAGGTCCTGAGTTCAATTCCCAGCAACTATGCAAATAAAATAATAAAGGTTTTTTGTTTTTTTTAAGTAATCCATACATTGATTTACGTATTCAGTTATAAGCATTTATTGGCAGTTATGGCCAGCTTCCCAGGCTCTAAAAGTTTAGACTGTGTCAAGGTAAATCAGCAGCGAGAAATTACTATGGAATTTTATGTTCTATGTATTTGGGTGGTGGCTTGGGAGGATGGGTAAGAATGCTTGTTGCACATGAATGAAGGCCTTAGGTAGCTCTTAATCAGCCATGTTGAAAAGCCAGGTTTGGCCACATTCTCCTTTAACCCCAGCAGTGGGTAGGGGTAGAAGGGTAGGAGACTTTGAGTGGGTGGAAGGAGGTGGAGCCCTGAAACAGGAGGATTACTGGAGCTTCGGCAAGAGAACCTGTGTCAAAAAGAAATTAGTCAGAGAGCAACAAAGGACACCCAGTGTTCTCTAGCTTCTGAGTGTGGAGGTGTTCACATGTTTATGCCCGCATGCGCGCGCGCGCGCGCACACACACACACACACACACAAAACAAACAGAATTTTACCTTCTACAGAAGGTTTGGGCCTTGGGACCCATAGAAGCAGGAAGTAGTCTTTGAGTCAGGTTATCCCTTAAGCCCCCAACAATATCTCTGAGCTCTTGTTTTTGTGGGTTAGTGATGTTTTAATTGTGCTGTTTAATCTAGTCATGCTATACATACTTGTTTTTTTTTTTTTTGATACATAGGATCACAGCACATGGGTCAGGGCTGTGTCACATGGCTGCTGTTATCTCCAGACAAAATCTGGGCTACAGATCTTTATGGCTTGGTATATCCCCTCCCATAAGGAAGCCAAGATCATAACTGTGAGACATCACACCTAGGAACTTTAGTTTTGGTACTTCAAATGGATTTAGTCCTCAGTTTACCTTAAACCTGAAGAGTCCCTATTTCTCTGGTAATTGGAACAGCATTGAATGTTTTCCCTTCGATTACCTTTCTGTTCCATCTCTAACAGACAGTTGTGGTCCACAGAAGGGCATGTCGTAGCTTGGCGCACATGACCTTGTTGGCCTTTGAGGATAGGACACTGTCTTCTGAATTGTTGGTCAGGCAGCAGTGATTGTGAACCAGTTCTTACACAGTTGTGTGGAGCCTCACAGTAGAAGTGGGGCAGCCTCTGAGAACACAGCAACGGGAAGAGCAAATTACACGTGGCTGGTGAGTTCCACTCAGCAGCAAATTCTAGAAATATCAGCTTAAGCGCATAGAAATCTGTCACACCTCACATAAAAAAAAACAAAAAACAAAAAACAAAAAAAACCTGGAAGGTAGATAGCTTTTTAGCAAGGCCACCCAACAGACAGATTTGCTGCTTTTCTTCATCATACAGTCTTGTTTGGTTCTCAAGGTCTGGTAGATGGCATGAAACTTCCCAGGGAAGAGAGAAGGGGATGTTTCTGTCAGCTTCCTTAGTGCCTTCGCCACCGCAGCACACTGGTCAGGGCTGTGTCACATGGCTGCCGTGAGCTCCAGACGAAATCTGGGCTACAGATCTTTTTGGCTTGGCATATCCCCTCCCAGAAGGAAGCCAAGATCATAACTGTGAGACAAACAGTCATGACATCACACCTAGGAACTTTATTTTTGGTACTTCAAATGGATTTAGTCCTCGTTTTTGTGACTTGAAAATTATGAGTTGCTACTCTATTTATGAAATATTTAAGGTCCATAGTAGATCATTCCCAATCTAGTAAAATCAGACTTTAAATTATGGCTGCAGAAGTGAAAATTTTCTACACATGGTTGTAAAATAATGGAAGTTTCTCTTAGCTCTTGGAATAAATTGTTGGAAGTGTGATTTTGAAACTTAAAACAACTGAAGTTTGTTTAGCTGACCTCTGCCGCCTGACTCATTTATAATTATTACCCATACACTCCCTGCTCTGACCTTCCATCTTTTTGCAGATAAATCTGGAAGCCTGCCTCCTAAAGCTGAGCTCCTCTGAGTTTCCTCTCATGTCCCTTTCCAGCTTTTGTCTGCTTACTCATTAAGTTAGATACATTTCTTTTGTAAAGTTTGCCATTCTTTCTTTGTTGGAAAGGAAACAGCTTCTTTAGGACAGGAAGAGTTGAGAAAGAATACAGAAAATGATGACCTACTCTCTCCCTCCCCTTCTTCCTTCTCTACTCTCTTCCCTTCCTCTCCTCCTCTCCTCCCTCCCTCCCTCCCTCCCTCCCTCCCTCCCTCCCTCTCACTTTTCTTCCACTCTTCCTCTTATTACTTTTTTTTGTTTTGTTTTAAGAATTGGACATAAATAGATGAGGCCATTTTGTTTTTTCTTTCTCCCCCCATTTCCCTCTTTCTTCTCTTACCTCCCTTTCTCCCTTCTCTTCTCCCTCCATCCTTCCTCTCCTCCCTCCTTCTCTCCCTTCTTTTGACACAGTTTCCCATGTACAGTTGCTTTAGAATCCATAGTTAGCAGTAGTTCGTTTTAAATCCTGAGGTCAGGGGCTGCCACTGTGGTGCCCACAAGACTGGGTAGACTGCTTTGGACAGGGAGTTCAGTGCCTGCAGTGAGCCCCACTGGGGTCTATTAATGCAGTGCTGGGGACCTAGACAAGGACATTCCTGCCTGCTAGACAAGTACTCTACTAAGTGAGCCACACCCTGTCGGCCACGTCCATACTAGCATGTAGTGTATTCCCACCCTGCTATACTCTGCTCCTCTCCCTCTTCCCCTCCCCCTCCCGATAGTCCCCTTTGTCTCCCAGCTTGGCTTCTGTGTTCATGTCATTTGAACATTTATGATTTTACATTTCCACAAAGACTGGAAAACAGGCAATATTTGTCTGTCTGAGACTGCCCTTATTTGTATAGTGATTATTTCCAACTGTACTGTCTTCTAAAAGGCCTAACTTCTTTCTTCTTTATGGCTAAAAAAAAATTGCATTGTGTCTATAAATCACATTTTTCTTATCTTTTCCTCTTTTGGCAGATACCTCAGTTGGTTAGACACCTTGTGTAGTGCTGCAGGAAGCAGGAATGTGCAAGTGTCTTTGTGGTGACTTGGAGTCCTTTGGTTTAATACCCAGGAGTGCTTTAGTTGGCAGGTCATAAGATAAGCTTGTTAGATTGTTTTTGAGACACCTCCATACTGATTTCCACAGTGGCTGGACTAGTTTGCAAGATCTGTTGATTTGTTCTTCAGTTCTGATTGTTGAGTATTTGGTTGGGAATTTTTGAATCTTATGGCTATTACGAAGATCAGTGTATAATTTTTTTTGCTGTATTTTTTGAGTTTGTACTATTCCTTTTCCATTTGATGGAATTGTGTGAAAAACACTGGTTCCTTTCTGAGGGTCTGATAGAATTTACCATTGTATCTGTCTGGTGTCCTGAATGTCTCTAGTCAGGAGGTTTTGTAAATTGCTTTTACTCTTGTTGCTTGTTAGAGATCTGTTTAGTTTGTTTTTCTGATCTTAGTATATTTTTGATTGACCATATGTATCTAGAAATTCATTGGCTTCTTTTAGATCTCCCTACTTAGTAGAATATATGTTCTTTAAGGTGTGTCTTACAGATTTTCCGAACTTTACCAATACCTGTTATAATGGCTTCTGTTTCATTTATACTATTGATGAAAAGGTATAGATTCTATACTTTTCTTAATTTAGGTCTTCTTTGTTCTGGTTAATTTGACTAAGCTTGGCAATTGTTTACCTTTTATCAAGGTCAACTCTTTATTATTACATCAGTTTTTATATTGTTTTTAACATTTCCATTTCACTAATTTCTGCCCTCATCTTAGTTATTTCCTTTCTGGTTCAGGGTTTGGCTCGTTCCTGTTTCCTAAGGTCCTAAGATATAGATTACACTGTTTATTTGAAATCCCCGATTCTTTAGGGTAGGCACTTAGAGGTCTATCTATCTATCTACACCTGTTAGGGCTGCTTTCGTTGAATTTTGTAGGTTTCACATTATCCTTTTCATTCCTTTTTAGGGACTTTGAGCTTTCTCTCCCGATTTCTCCAGTGATCCATCCATCTCCATGTTTGTGCGTGTTCTGCAGTGTCTCCTGCTGTTCATTTGTATTTTATTTGTGATCATACAAGTTACAAAGGATTATTCCAGTGTTTGTTAAGACGTGCTTCATTTCCTAAGAGATGACCTATTTCAGAGAACATTCCATAGGCTACAGAGAAGCACATGTGTACCGTAATGACTGGCGGATGTCTCTGCTCCGTCCGTTTGATGTATGCTGTTGTCATTTAACTGAGATGTCTCCCTGCTTATTTTCTGTCTGATGTGAGTTGGGTACAGAAGTCACCCATTTGTTACTGGGTTGCAGTTAATGGGTGTTTGTTTTACAAAGTTACTTGCGTGCCAGTGCTCAGTGCATATATGTTTAGAACTGTAATTATATTTTGGTGAATTTTTCCCTCTTTCAATATGAAGTGTTCCTGTCTAACTCTTCTAATTATTATTTGAAGTGCATTTGCTTTTTAGCCATTACAACATGACCCATGCTTGCTTTCTGTTCCACTTCCTTGGAATACCCCATTGTATCCTTTCTCCCTAAGGTGGCATTTTGCCGATGATTGTAAGGGATGCTTCTTAGACAAACACACACATGGGTCCTGTTTTTAGGTCTCTCTGCTAGTCTTTCTTCTGTGATTCGGGAATCGAGTCCCTTGCTATTCCGAGTTACTCCTGAAAGGTTCGTACTGTGGATTGCTTGGCGTCTTCCTATTTGTATTCATTTTCTGCCGAGTTTCCTTCATTCCTGAATGTGTTTGTTTTTCTCCAACGATTCCTCTACACATATTCTAGAGTATTGGGTTAGCGTTCATAAATCCTTCCAGTTTGTTTATATCCTGGACAGTTCTCTTTCCCCAGGTTCTGACAGATAGTTTGCTGGCTATCGTCATCTGGCTGGCAATTGCTGTTTCCCAATATTTGGAACACATCATTCCATGCTCCTCAGGCTTTTAGGGGTTCTGTTGAACAACCTGCTGTAATTCTAATAATGACATAATTCTGTAATTCAAATATGTAACTTGTAACTTGGTGTTTCTTTGATGAACATTCAATGTTTTTCTCTTTGTTCCCTAGGTTTAGTGTTTTAATTGTAATATGATGTCAGGAGATTCTTCTCTGGTCTGTTTGTTTGTTGTTTGGGTGGCCATTTCTCATGATCTGTAAACTATTCGGTGGGGATTTTATTAAATATAATGTTTTCGCCTTTAGCCTGAAGCTATTCCATCCTCATCATTTTTAAATTTGGTCTTTTTTTTTTTTAAGATTTATTTACTTTATCCATGTGAGTACACTGTAGCTGTCTTCAGATATACCAGAAGAAGGCATCTGATCCCATTACAGATGGTTGTGAGCCACCATGTGGTTCAATTCCTGGAATTGAACTCAGGTTGTCTGGAAAAGCAGTTGGTGCTCTTAACCCACTGAGCCATTTCTCCAGTCCCCAAATTTGGTCTTTTAATGGTGTCCCATGGTTTTTCGAGACAGGTTTTCTCTGTGTAGTCCTGGCTGTCCTGGAACTCACTTTGTAGACCAGGCTGGCCTCGAACTCAGAAATCTGCCTGCCTCTGCCTCCCAAGTGCTGGGATTAAAGGCATGCGCCACTTCTAACTTATCTGTCTTTTCTTTCGTCTGTCTTCCACTTGGTCCATTCCACTAATATCAAATTTTTTTGAGTTTTCATTCTACAGTTTCAACATGTCTTTCTTCTATATTTCTATTTATTGAAGTATGGTTTCATATACTTTCATATATTGTGTTAAACTTCTCATTTCGGCTGTTTATTTGAATGCTATCTGAATTAATTTTGTAGTTTATTTGTATAATCTTTCATGTCATTAAACATTGTTATGATAATACTTGAAAGATTTCTTTCCTGGTATTTTATCTAACCACGATGACTACTATTGATTGTCATATTGAACATCTGGGAAGAGGAAACACTCAGTTGAGAAATTGCCTCAGTCACTGCTGTCATGTCTATGGAATGTTTACTATTATTATTATAATCATTATCATTACTAGTCAGTATAGGGGAGCCTAGTCCAATGTGTGCAGTGCCATCTCTAGACAGACAGTCCTAGGTTATATTGGAGAAAGTATGATGAAGATGAGCTGGGGAGTGAGGCAGGAAGCACTACTCTGTAGTTTCTGCCTTGGTTTCCTTCCATTATGGACTGTAATCTATAAGATGAAATGAACTCTTTCCTCTCCAAGTCATGCGAGGACATGGTGTTCATCACAGCAGCAAGTGCCTCCACAATGAAGCTGGTATTTTTCAGGGCTGTACTGCCTTCATTTGTCATGTTCCCTATATTAGTGCGTGGAACACACTGCCCTTCCTTCCTTCCTTCCTTCCTTCCTTCCTTCCTTCCTTCCTTCCTTCCTTCCCACGCTATGCACTTCCACCATATTTGCAGTATTCAAGTTGAAATTGGTTGAATAGGAAGATAAAGTTGAGCTTCAGAAGTTTTCAGTAGTGCAAAAGTTTGAACATGCAGCCCATATGGTACAAACCCTATATATATTATTCTTGCAATAAGATCTTTACCTCAGGAGCAACCCAGCATCTTGGTAGGTCCACTCTGCAAGTCCCATAGCAGACAGTTTGAATCAGCAATTTCTTTAAGTACCATAGCTACTGGAGGATCAGCAAGTAAGAATCGCATGATGAGTACTGGGACATTAGGTACATTAGATTAAGAAGTCATGCCAGTCACTGTTGCTTCCTTGGTGGGCTGAGATTTGAATTCTTTCCCTCCTGGTTTCTTGAAGCAAACCCCGCTGATGAGGGGTGGCAATTTTCATTTCTACTTCAAATATATTTATCCAGATTTGGGGTTTAGTCCATGCCTTACTTAGGGTTACTATTGCTATGATGAAACTCCATGACCAAAAGCAAGTTGGGGAGGGAAGGGTTCATTTGGGTTACAATTTCATATCATTGTTCATCATTGAAGAAGTCAGGACAGGAACTCAAACAGGGCCAGAATCTGGAGAAAGGAGCTGGTGCATGGGGGGTGCTGCTTATTGGCTTGTTCATCATGGCTTGCTCAGCCTGTTTTCTTAGAGAAATCAGGACCACCAGGGCAAGGATAGGATCACCCACAATGGTCTGAGTCCTCCCCAATCCTTACCAATTAAGAAAATGGCCTACAAGGTTGCCCACAGCCTGATCTCAGGGTTGTATTTTCTCAGTTGAGGCTTCCTCCTTTCAAATGACTTTAGTTCCTATCAACTTGACATAAAACTATCCAGCATAGTATAGTTACATAGCCTTTCCGGCCCACATTCCCTGAATTCAGCTCTGTGATTCTCACTTCCCTCCTTGACGTCCTTTCTCGATCACTACCATAGGGCAGAGCAGGACAGGAACGATGGCTCAGGGTTCCTGCTGACCTTAGTGGTGTCCTTGATGGGGAGCCTGCCATGCTTTCTAGTCATACTTCAGGCCCCTCGCCCCCTTGCCCAGGGCAATGAGAGTGTACAAGGCTCTGACTCAGCCCTCCCCTTGAGTCTTTCGGAAGAGCCAGTGTGTATGGGAGATGGGGTGGTTTGAGGCTGCAGTCTGAGGGCTCCCATTGACCTCAGCCAAGCCTCACATCTGGTTTAGCTTCTTTAGCTGCTGGGCCTCCCTGCCAATTAGGCATCCAGTCCTTGAGCTTCCATCTGCCTATGGCTTCAGCAGTGCTGTGTGAGGGAAGCACTTCCTGGGGATTTCCACCTTGCTCAGCTGCTTGTGGCTGGCAGCTCCTCCAACCCACAGCTGCTGCTTGCTCCCCCCATGGAAAGCTCACCTGGCTTGCTGTCTTCCTTTACAGCTACTGATTCTTGCAAGAACAGAAGTTACTGTGCATTCTGCTGACTGCTGACTTATCAGTGAGTACACTGATAAGGTTTGCCCATCTGCTATCTCGCTGGGAAGTCCCCTCCTTTTATGAAAATCATGTTAGGATACAGTGTTGAGTCTTGTGCATGTTGTCTTTAGAGAATTCGATTTTTGTTTTGTTTTTGGTTTGGCTTTGAAATAGACCCGATACAGCTGTACATAGCCTTCCTTCAGATCATAAGTTCTGCTTTTTATTTTATGTCCTGGTCAGGTTTCTAGTAGTGGTTTCTGGGGTGGGGGATGTAGGGGGTGTGGGGGGTCAGTAAGTCATATTCTGAGATCACAAGGAGGCATTTCCCCGGACTGTGGCTTTTCCTGCTTATTTTAACAGCTGTGCTTCGCCCTCATATGACCCCTTTTGTCTCTTGAAGATTTTAGCCAAAAATCAGTGGAATAATCCATGGATTGCCCATTTTTTCAGCTGTTCCCAGCCATAGATCATTTAGCCAGCATTAGCAGGTTGCAAATCTAAGAGTTTATATCTGTGGTCCTTGAGCTTGAGCCAATAAAGCATCTTTTCAGAAATGTGCTTTTTCTCAGATTACGTATTTACTCGGATTTTTTGTTCATAAAACTTATTACATTGCTAGTAATGATCATTCATCCCCTTTTCCACTTGTATTAATCAAAGGTGTATATTTAACTAGCAGCCATTTCTCTAAACCATGAGACACTTGAAAATAAAAGCTTCCCTACAAGTAAACATATACTTGTTATTTAATTTTTAGAAATATTTATTTTATGTGCATGTGTGTTTGTGTGTGTGCCTGTGTGTGAGCCACCATTTGCATGCTGGGAACTGAACCTCAGTCCTCTGCAAGAGCAGCAAGTGCTCCTAACCACCGAGACATCTCCCCTAGCCCATTTGTTTGCTAATTTGTTCTTGGACACTGGATTGAAGCATTAAATCGGTTGCTATGACACTAACGTCTCCAAGTGTGATGTTTGATTTTTATTATTTTCTTGGGCCATTTCCTTAATCTCTTCCCCAACCCCCATTTTTTATAGGGAGTGCTTGGAAACAGAAAATGGTTATAGCTTTGATTTGTGCATTTATTCATATTTTCACTTTTATAGGATGACCATTTAAAAAGCATTTTCTCATGGAAAACATTAAAAAATACATAAACTGCAGTATGATCTTTAACCATGGACTTTCAGGAATATTCTATTCTATTATTTTAAGTTCCTCCATGAGTGACCTTAAACTAACCCTATAAGTCATACTGATTTGGAGCCAGTTTTACTTAAAATTGACAAGTAGTTCTGTTTAAGTTGCTACTATGCCATAGTTTGGCCCAAAGCACATGTTATCACTAATATTTGGATATCAGTCACCAACCTGCCTCACCTTCTTTGTTAACAGAGGTTGCCTACAACTTTAATTTCAGAAAATAGAGAAGCCAGCTACTGCTCTCCCTGTGTGTTCTTTTCAGTCAGTGGGTCACAGTAACTCTGGCTGGCATTTGATGCCATGAAAAGTCCGAGAGGAAAGATCCCAGGTGCAGCTCTCTTAGGGGAGACCCTGTTCAGAAATTGTGTTGCTTTAAAGGAAATGGGTTTGGAGCTAAGTCTGAACTCACTTGGTGGAACTCACGCTTGGCGGTTTGCAGAGGTGCTAATGGTGGCAGGGTTGGGTTCTTGGTTCTTTAGGTAAGATGCGGTGGGGATTTTTCACTTTCAAGTTTTGAAAGAATCTTGTCTGAAAAGAAGGTGGCTCCTGAGTTACACGCACCTGTGGAGTGCTGGAAATGACTGGTGGGAATCTCGTCCTTGTGTTCTCGTGGGTCAGAATCTTAGGCACTGTTTTAGAATCTGTACATTTTCTCATTTACCCTCTTAGCAACCCAGCCCTGCTCTGCCTCCTCCGCGTCCCACTGGGAAAGCAGAAACACAAGTGGAGTTTGGCACATTTATGTCTCCCTTTACCTATTGATGTCATGGAATACAGCAACGTTTTTGAAAATCCATTATTGGGATAAGTGTGCAGTCGATGCCTTAATTTCTGTTTTGGAAAACATTCATTTCCTTTGATCGGTTTCCCACCTGGCTTTATCCATTTGCTTCTTAGAAAGCAATTCACTGGAAACAAAGTCTTCACTTGTTTCCTTTTGGTTTCTCTAAAGAAATATTTTAAGTCTAGTATTAAGGCTTCAACTTGTTATTGGGAAGGAGCATGCAACACCCAGGCTACCATGGCCTGTGAATTACTCCTGTCACTACTAAAGGGCCAGTCTTTGTCAGGAGTGGAGGCCCTTTCTTCTATAGCCCCTCCTCCCAGGAAGAGATGGCTTCTCTGAAATATAGACTCTTGTAATGTTCATTTAAAAAGGTGTGCATCTAAAAAGTTAATTAATCTTTGATTATTCTTTTTGTTGTTGTTGTTTTTTAAATAACTACAATCCAAACTGTTTAAGAAGCTGTTTTTATGCCATTAACATATGCCACAAATTAAAGCATCGGGCTCCTTGATTTTTGATCAGTCTTTGCCAGGGTTTGTAAGGAATGTTTGGGAGGAGATGCCAGCAGCACTCATGCATGTGAGCTGCAACAGGAAGCCCTTAGTATATACATTTTTTATATTGGAATAGATTTACAGCAGCCCATCTTGATTAAATGGGTTCGTCTCTATTTCCTGTGTGACATCCTTCTAGGAAACTCAGGAATCCTATATTAGAAATATAGGATGCTGTCTGCCAATAAAATTGTCAAGTCTTTTTGTTTTCTGTCTTTGGGAAATAAAGGATGCTTATATAGCTCAGCGTGGCCTTGAACCCAGGAACCTGCTAACCCTGGCTTTATAGTGCTGGGATTGTGGGTATGCAACACTAAAACTGGCTCATCTGTAGTGTTTTTAGGTAGGACTTCTTTTTCTCAGAGCATGAGTTGTGATATGCTGGTGTCATTGACTATATCAAGATTGGGGATGTTCCTGGATATGTTTTCCTATAATTTCATAGTCTCCAACAGGTGACTGAATTTCATAGACAAGATTTCTATAACAAGGCAATTGCTTTAGTTTTTTATGTGATACTTCTTGCTCTGCACCATGGAAGACATATGATTACTATCTAGGCTCAATAGAGTATTTAGTGGCTTAATTTAAAAAATCTTTTACTTATTATTATTATTATTTTATTGTTTTGAGGCAGAGTTTTTCCCATGTTGCTGAGGCTAGCCTCTAAATCACAATGCTTTGGCCTCTGCGGGAATGGCAGCCATGTTACTACCCTGCCTGGTAGTATTTGGGGGCTTTGATTCTGAAGACAGTGTATTTTCAGGAAAACATCTATGTATACTTACATACTCATTCAGGTACGAATGCCGTGGGGTGGATGTTGGATAAGCCTGTCACCCCAAATCACAGATTCCTCATATTTTAGGGTATTCGAAAATTATAGTCCCTTCCATGAGTTCTTACCTGCGTTACCCTCTAGTGAGCTCCTGATGGTAAGGCTGCAGCTCTCCAAACACTTCTGGTCAGAGATGTCATAAGGTGGGAACCTTCCTTGTTTTATTTATAATGATGTATTTATGATGTTGATGTGAGCTTAAATATTTTTCCAGTGTTCAGTTCTAGTGTGGTGTAAGGTCACCTCCACCTGCGACAGGCCGTGTTCTGCTTGCCTGAGAGTTCCTGAGGCAGCTGCTCCCATCTCATAAATCACCTGCCCACCCCTGGACACTGCGAGGGGAAATCAGGGCACATGCTAGATAACTGAGAGTCAGGCATGGGGAGACTCCTCTCTAATCTTAGAACTGAGACAGAGGAGGTGAAGGGGTTAGCTTATTTCCTATAAATGGAACCAGCATGGCCTGTGAACCCTCTGTGAGTCTACTAATTGTGAAGACTGCAGAGATGAGCTCCAAGTGTGCTCTAAGTGTCTGCTGCATGCAGACTGCTTACTGTGTAATTATAATGAAATTAGAAAAGTGATTACTTTTTTCCTAAAACTTGATTCTGTAGATATTGACATCGAAGACATGATACACACAAAAAAGTGTGTTTTAATTCCAGAACGAGGATACTATCTGGTGAAGCTATGATCAGAAAAGAGCCAATAGTGTGTTAGATACAAGGTTGAATTACAGAAACGTGGTTTTTGGAAATCGGAATTTTAGTCATTGATCTTCATTAAAGTTGAAATGCCAATTGTGATTAACTATAAATTTAAGAGTATATTATATGTGTGTGTGTGTGTGTGTGTGTGTGTGTGTGTGTGTGTGTGTGTGTGTGTGTATGCTATCATAAATGATTAATGTGTCTGCTCTGCCTTGAGGTATATATTGAGAACTTTTGGCTTCTAGGTCCTTGGGAGAGTTGCCTTTTTATTATTTTCGAGCACCAATCCAGAGCACCTCTCAGAAATCAAGAACCATATGTATCTGTGATGTAGCTGAATACTTAGGGGTGCAGTCGTTGTTAGAGGAGTCTATTAGTTAGCTTTCTATTACTATAACAGAATGCCGGAGAAAACCAACTTAAAAGGACAAAAGGTTTGAATTTCGCCCACAGTTTTGGAAATTTCAACCCATAGTCTGTTGGTCTTACTGCTTTGTGGCCTCTCAAGAAGCAAAATATGATAGGGAGGGTGTGATGAGGAAATACTCTTGTGTCAGGGCTCAGAGAAACAGACCCTAGAAGGGCAAGGGTTCTATGCAAGGCACATCCCAGTGATGGATAGAACCTTCCACAAGGATCTGTGTCCTCCCAGTAGCACCACAGGTTGGAAAATGAACCTTAGTGCATGGTCCAGACCATTGTACCCTTTTGTGCAGATTGCAGAGCCCAGAAAACTGTAAGCATCATTGTAGCCCTGGAGTCTATGGTCATACCAAGGGTTCCTCACATAGGAAATACATGCTATCTCCTATGCATATACAGTTTACAGTGGTAAGTAGGTCTTTACATGAAGAATGTATGTTAATTCAAAAGGGTTACTGAATTAAGAGCAGCTTTTCACTTCAGCGTGTTTCTTAGCACACAATTTGTTATAAATGGCTAATAATTGTTACTGACATTAAAAATAGGTCCTCACAATAGAAGAAGAAGACTGTGCTCCAGAATATGGGAAAGGTACTTGAATCACGTTAGGGGGATGCTGGAGCCGTGGGGTGGGAGAGTGTGGGCAGAGAAGCACTCTCATATAGACAAAAAGGAGGGGAGAAGGCAGGTGTGGGATAGGGGGTTGGTGGAGGGGTAACGGGGAAGTGGGATATCATGGGATGGGAGGTTGGTGGAGGGGGTAACTGGGAAGTGGGATATCATTTAAGATATAAACGAATGGAATGACTTTAAAAAAAAGTTAGCACTGAACCAGGACAGGCCACAAGTGTTTCTAAATATGATGGATGAACATTTATTTGTTTTTGGTTTTGTTTTACATGATTGCTGTCCTAGCAAAGTGGATATGTTTTTCTGCCATCTACCACAGCCAATGACTCCTAACACCAGCTATGGGGATTTCTCCTTTGCTTTTGTTGTGGAATCATTTCTGCAGTAGACTCCAGTTGGGTGTCCCAATTCTATCAATAAAAGTCCACGATCACACAGAATCAGGGCTCAGGTGGTTTTACCTGGGCTTACTACGGGCTGGTCAGGCTTCCTCCTGTCTCTGTCTTGGATTTGATTAATTTGCTCAAAGTGCTCCACAGAACTCAAGAAAACGTGTACCCCAGCTCCTTGGAGATAAGCCTAGGGTGAGAGCTGAGGAAGGGATGTGGAAATTTCATGTCTTCCCTGGTTGCTCCAACTTCCACAAACTTGGAAGTATTCAGCTGTCTGGAAACTAAAGTCTGCCCTTCTGGATTTCTCTGAAGACTTGATTACAAAGGCACAGCTATTGATAGACTGGGCCTGGCTTGGCCAGAGTCTTTGTGCCTATCACCGTAGCATTCTTCTCTCTAGACTGTGAGACAGGCTCCTTCTGAAAAGATGTTGAGGGTCATAGGAACTAGTTAGATGTAGTGTAGGTCCGTAGTCTTTTTGTTTGTTTTCTTTTTCTTGGAGCTAATTAGAAGACAATAAGGCAGTGTAAGGTTAATTTCTGTGATCTGCTTTGGTAAGGAAAAATTCTAGTTTCTCTTGCCTACTGTAGGCTGGGAGTTATGAACCAGGAAGTGTGAATGAAAACTAAAAAAAAAAAAAAAACATGTATTCATTTATTTAGGTCACCTCAGGGTTTTGAACATATTCACTTATAGCAATAGATTCACAATGTAGAAGATACTGCCACACCTCTAGACCTTTGTCACGTTAATAATTAGCCCTGTCGGTTGTCCTATTGACTGAATATGTCTCCCAGGCAGAGACTGCTCAGGTTTGCAGACTGACTGAGTAGATGCCCTTATGATGCTACAGTCAATCTGCTTCTTACAAGCTTGGCTGGCCAGATAGCACAAATGCTAGTTCCAAATATGGTCCTTTAAATTCCAGCATTTCCCATGCTGGGAGTGTGGCTCTGTGTTAGAACACTTGCATAATCTGTAATTCTGGGGCAGACCGCACACCAGTAATTCTTTAAATCAATTATAACACAAATAGGATCTCCTGGCATTCTGTATGGAAAGGAATATCCTTTACGGAATGAATATTTGTATCCGAAATTTCAAACAATCAGCTTTGGCTTAGTTTTGGAACAATTTGTTTCCTTTGTAGAGAGTCATGTTTGCAATTTTCTTTCTCATACTCAGAATCTAATCAAAATTATTATCTGTGAATAGTCACTGCACTTCTGATTCCTGCAGCTAGGTTGGTCTGTTTGTTCTGTTTGCTTTCTGGAACAAACCGACTTGCATTCTGCTTTATGTTGTGTTGTAAATCCGTAAGCATATTTTCTGTGCTTCCTGTATGCCTTGGTGTACACAGCAGCTATGCGAGCATCTGCATCGCCTCTGCTGTGCTACAGCTTCCTCTGGGCTATATAATACTAACAAAAATTCATAGTCTGTGTATATCCCATTGGGGGATCCCTTATTACAAATGTAATCTTGAAACGGTTAGGCTGCCTGCTATGGAGGTGAAGTCTACTATGGAATGTTCACATGTCGTAAGTATCAGACATATACTTTACAGTGGAACCAGTACCCCAGGCACACATGCCATCTTTCCCTCAAACCATGTACTACAAATCTTGGTTAGAAAAGAGTTATAGAAAGAGTTAGGATTGTGCCAGCTTCCCAGCCCTCGGGACTGCAGCAGTAGCCTTCCTTGTACCTTGGTAATGACTTTGCCTTACCAACGGATTGTAAGATCATAGTGTGCAGATCTAAACAAGGCTTAGGAAATCACTGTCCTGTCTTCCTTCCTTCCTCCTTAGGGTGGACATAGATGGGTGACTATGAGGCCTCAGTGTATGGTGAGAAATAGAATCCATTTGGATCTGGGTCCAAATTATTTTATGATGGAGGTTACAGAGGTCTTTGAACTAGGCACCCCACAAATGAACAAAAGTTCTTCTTTCATATATATGTGCTTGTGTATGTGTGTGCATTTATTCACATGTATGTATATATGACCATGTATGCATGTGTATATATGTGAGTGTGCTTGTATGAATGTATGTGTGTCTATATGTGTGTGTGTTTGTGTATATATGTATGTATGTATGTATGTATGTATGTATGTATGATGTATGTATGTATATGTGTATTTATGTGTGTGCGTATGTGTGTGGGTAGATCTGTGCGTTTATGTGTATGTATGTGTGAATGTGGTCTTTCAGATGATGGCTCCACATTTAAGGTTCACCCCACAATCGTCAATAGAAAGTCTTTGGTCCCAGTTACAGTCGTTCTCAGTAGAAATTCTGTGCCTGGAAGAAGGGGTAGAGTGGCTGAGGGGACAGAGCAGTGGGCTGAGCATGCCTGTACCGCTGTCTCTGAAAGCCACGTTACGCTGAAGCCCGCATGTGCTTGGTTCCCTTATCACAGGCTAGCGTCTTTCTGCAGTTGCTCATTATCTGGACTGTCTTACAATGATTAGTAGAATGGCTGACCCATGATTAGAAGAAGGCTTCTTGCCTCATACCTGTCTGCACTGTTCACAGCTAGACCTATGCTTGGAAAGAACTTAATTGTTGGAAAATAATTTAATAGCTTCCTAAAATTTAACATTTTGAGTGGGTTTTTTTTTGTTGTTGTTGTTTTGTTTTATGTTTTTTGAGACAGGGTTTCTCTGTGTAGCCCTGGCTGTCCTAGAACTCACTCTGTAGACCAGGCTGGCCTCGAACTCAGAAATCCACCTGCCTCTGCCTCCCGAGTGCTGGGATTAAAGACGTGTGCCACCACTGCCCAGCTTTTTTTTTTCCATTAAAAAGTTGTGCGTGTGTGTGTGTGTGTGTGTGTGTGTGTGTGTGTGTGTGTGTGTGTGTTTTGCTTGCCTGTATGTCTTTGGATCATGACCAGAAGAGGGCATGAGATCTTTTAGAATTGGAGTTACAAATGGTTATGAATCACCATGTGGTTGCTGAAAATTGAACCTAAGTCTTCTGGAAGAGCAGCAGTGCTGAGCTCTCTCCAGCCCCTTGAGTGACTTACAGAATTAAAAAAAAATCACCATGAATTTTATGGTACCTGATTATTCAAGTTTAGTGACCAAAGGTCTAGAAAACTTTTGATAGTCTCATTAGAAAACATTTCTCTCACCTAAGGATTTTAGGTGGGTATTGAGGCAGACAACGAATATGGAAAAAAGAAAATGAAATCTTTTGGATATGAAATCCTCTAAGATTAAAACAGAGGGAGAATATATTTGATGTGCATTCAAAAGTCTCCAGTGTGTTGGTCCATCATTCTCTTGGCGAGGTGTGTGTAAATGCTAGCCTAAGAGATGAGGAAGTGGAGAGTAAGTA
This sequence comes from Mus minutoides, assembly GCA_902729485.2. Classification (NCBI taxonomy): domain Eukaryota; kingdom Metazoa; phylum Chordata; class Mammalia; order Rodentia; family Muridae; genus Mus; species Mus minutoides. The sequence continues at coordinate 113,407 of LR750484.1, forward strand.
TTTGGCTTTGCACTTTACTGTTCATTAACTAACATTATTTTCTGCTTCTAAAATATGAAAATAGCAATTGGGTGCCCATGAGATTATTAATGGATTATTTGTTCCATCATATCGAGGAAGGTTTTAAATTAACATAAATAACAACTACGTTAACAATTTTTGTCTATTGAATTAGTACACTTCTCTTCCCCTTGCCCTGACCCTCTGTTCATTACACGAGAGAAAGTTTAGGGCTATGTGTCATCTAGAAAAAAAAGGTAAGATATTTTATTATTGGCATATGTAAACGGAGACAGATGGTTTGATTGTCAGTTTCATATTCTTTATAGTTTAGAACTGCTTCTAAGCAAAATTATTCTGAAGAGCATAAAACATTTGTATAAAAGGAGCCCTGTGGATGTCACATTCACCTAAATGGTGAAGCTGATGATGACCTGTTAGGACTTATTTCCTTTTGGAGCCCCACATACACAGTTCTCTTACTTCACTATCTGCTCTTCCGTCACCCTTGTTCTGGTTTGGGGGACTTGGGATGTAGCCCAAAGCATCTTTCATCCCCTGTGTTTTTCACACACGTGTGTGTGCTCTCTGTCTCAACACAGGATGAGCCTCAGACACTGTAGACTCAGACCCTTCTACACTCTTAGCAAAACTTCTCTGGATCTAAAAGGCTTTTGGTACGTGGCTTATGTCAGAAATATTTGCTGCCTTAGATAACAAAATGGGAACATTATAAAATATTTGTTAACTTAAATAACTTTAATAAATCCATCCCATGTTAATATAAGTAACTATATATATCTTGCTTGGATGACAGGTTAGTGTTGTGCTACATAGGGTCCATAGCTTGATGACTTTTCTAGCAGTTTTCCTCAGTGATATCTGTCTATCTTACCTATCTTGGCCAATCTATCTGCCATCTGTTGATTTATTTTGTAGCTCTGGCTGGTCTGAAACTCACTATGTAAAGCAGGCTGCCCCTTAACTCACAGAGATTTGCCTACCTCTGCCTCCTGGGTACTGGGTTAAGTACATGTACTCTGCTCAGTGGTTTTTAAACATTGAACATTTGACAAGAGTAGTGCAATCTTACATTTTACAAGTCGTTCCTGTGACTTGTTTAACAGAAGCTACCTGGCTTGCCTTGTTCTCTACTGTGGTCAGTCTGCTGAAATCTCAAGGGTAATGAAGCTTCTTTCACATTCTGACTTGAGAGACAGTGAGGGTGAGAGGCGGCCAATGGCCAATGCAGCTTAGTTTGTTAGGAGCAGGTTTGGCACCGTGGCCCTTAAAGGGCCTTGGGCACACACCGAGAACCACTGTCCACACACCGAATGAGCAAGCATTGCCTGTGAAGCATCTTCAGTTTTTATCATGTTGTCTGCCTTGGACCTGCTGCAATCTGACCCTTGAATGTTAGTTAAAAGGTGGTCCGTGTCCTGTCCACCACAGGGCTAGGGCCACTGGTTGAGGCTGGATGCGGGAGTTTTGACTGCACAGACCCCACACTGGCACTGGGCGGGCATCAGTCTATGAGAAATTCTGGGACCCCGCTCCGGGGGTTGGGGAGCGTAGACTGAGGTCCCTCAGGAATGCTGGAGTTGGCTCAGGGGTCTGCACGGAGGCTGGGGACAGCAAGTTCTCAAACTCTTGGGCACCCCAGATGCTGCCGGATGCTGCAGAAGAGCTGAGAACGGAGTGGGGGCCTGCAGACTGGATCTAGCCTAGGGCTGAAGGGGAAGTGGAGGCTGAGTCCTACGGGGAGGCGCGTCCTTGGCTTGCTCTGTAGACCTCTTGCCTTGGTGGAGAGTGTGTCTGGGAGTGCAGAGAGGCCTCCTGAGGAAGACTAGGTGGCTGGCTCTTCAGACGGAAGCCCGCTCCATTGCTCCCCTCAGCAGATCCTGATGAAAAGAGACAGTCCATGGTTTTAAGGCATTTATTGTTATGTCGGAGAGTGGCGATGGTTAACCATACCCCACTTCCTCAGGGTAGGCCTGAGGTTAAATACCCTTGGCAGGGAGGAGTGTTTGGGAAGGGGAACTTAATTGGCTAAGGCCTTCAGGCCTTTAGGTACCTCATTAAAATGGATATCTGTCTTGAGGCTTTGGTCACATCCTCTACCTGTGGAGGGGATTGGGGTGTTGCCCTTATGTGACTGAGGGCCACAGAATTATGGAGAGCTGAGGCCTCATGTCAGGAGCCTGGTGTCTAGGAGCCTGGCAAAATGTGATCACCTGTGAGGTCATTGGGGTTTTAAACCTAGGTCAACCAGAAACCAGTCTGTCTTTAAGGGTCCCATGCTTGAATGCACCCCAAAGCTACATGTTAAAGAATTAGTCTCCAGCTTGCAGAGAGAGTGGCAGAAACAGAAGAGCTGTGACCTAGCAGGACATCTTAAATCACCGATGAATTTTTTTTTATTGTTATTATTTTTCAAGACAGGGTTTCTCTGTGTAGGACAGTTCCAGGCTGCCCTGCTGTCCACTCTGTAGACAAAGCTAGCCTTGAACTCAGAGATCTGCCTGCCTCTGCCTCTCCTTTACTGGGTTTAAAGGTGTGCCTCATCATACCCTAAGTCCAGTTTTATATTTTATTTATTTATTTTTCTCTCTCTCATTGGTGTTCCCATCATACAGTAATGGGCTTCCCCTGCATCGTGCCTCCAACATGGTGTGCTGCCTTGCTCCAGGCACAAAGGAAGGAGGCCGAGCAAGCGTGGCCAGAAGCGTTGAGAGCTGAGAGCCAACGTAAACCTTTTCCCCTTTTTATGTTTTCAGTTATTTTGTGGAAAGCTGACTTACATAGAAAATCCATTCCCATCCAATGAGAGTGACCACAGTAAGAAATCGAGACTGAAAAAAAAGACTGCACAAATAGTAATTTTAATTTTGTTCTACATTTTCCTCTTTGCTGCACCTTCACAGTGTCAGCAGGAAATGAGCGGCTCCCAGCCTTGCTGCTGCTTCTCCCATTGATCTGAACCTTTACTGGTGCAGTTGTTATTGCTGTCTAAGTCCAGCCAGTACTGAGTGCTCAGACAGCAGGGGCCCCAGATCTGCAGCTAGGGTGGAGACTGTCAGAGACCGATTGGTGCATCCCTGGGGCCTTTGATTGGCTGCCTGAGCATGCACCTTTATGATGGTGACCCACTCAGGTTTACCTTGCACATTACTGTAAATATTCCAGTGATGTGCCATGTGGGCTGTCTGTAGACTGCTTGGGGAATACACTAGCTGAGCTGCAAGCGAGAAGGTCCTGAGAGAATGATGGTTAAAAAAAAATGCCATTCGAATGTCAGGCCTTGAAGACAAGCCCAGTTTTGTCTGCTGTATTATGTTTATTGAAAAAGGTCACGATGTCTGGCATCAATGGGAGGAGACATAGACCCTACATTTTGTTTAGTATTATCATTATTAATTTATCTACTTAATGCGTGTGAGTCTTTTGCCTTCATTTATATCTGTGTACCACATGTATACTTGGTGCTTGCAGAAGCCAGAAGAGGCTTCTCTTGTGTGATCGATCTTCTATAAATGGAGGCACAAACATTTGTGAACCACCATGTGGGGTCTGGGAATCAAACCTCAGTCCTCTGGAAGAGCATCTAATTGGAACCATCTCTCCAACCTCCAGACCCTACATCTCAGTGAAGAGAATGAATGAATGTCTGGAACTTGGGAAGCTTGTTTTGTTTTGTTTTTCTCTTTTATGCGGTGTGTCTCAGTCACTCAAAATTGCCTCTTTTCTGCATCCTGCCTCCAGATCCTTTCCCCAAAGCCAAGGCTTCAGCACAGCTCCCGTTTCTCTCAGACATGAATGAAGTGTTCCAGATGACCTGCTTACTGCTCGGCTCCCTCTTTAGCCTTCTCTGGGTTCAGCCCAACATTGGCCTCCTTTGGATATGTGTATATATATATTTCTATTACTAGAATTCTGCCACTTTGATACCATCTCATCTTAACATTCAGCAATCAGAATAAATGGTTCCCCCAATGCAGATGACTTCCTCAAGTTTTCCAGTTGTCATTTGTTGTTTGTCCTTCTACTGTCTTCATTTCCCCTTTAAGACCTCTCAATTCCCACCTTACACAATAATATATGTATACATCCTACCAGACTATTGGAGACTATCCATAGGCTTAATATATCACTTTTCAATTGTGCTGATATGCAAGATACATTTATTAGTAATTTTAGACTCACCTAAAATGTTATTACAAATATTGTGATTGCTGAAGACTGTCTCTTTGTCTCTCTCTCTCTCTCTCTCTCTGTGTGTGTGTGTGTGTGTTTTATAAGAAGTTAAATAAATAGCTGGCATGGTGGTACACACCTTTAATTAAAATACTCAAGTGTTAGAAGCACTTAGGTCTCTATGAATCTGAGGCCAGCATGGTCTACATAGAGAGTGAATTCCTAGCCAGCTGGGGCTATATAGAGAGGCCCTGTTTCCAAAAATTACAAAAACAAAAAAATCCAAAAAACAACTAAATGAAAAGAAAAGAAAAAAGAAAGACATTGGCAAATAAACTATAAATATAAAGTAAAAGAATTTTCACTTTCAATAATAATGATGATGATGAATGATGATGATGATAATAGTAGTAGTAGTAGTAGTAGTAGTAGTAGTAGTAGTAATGGCAGTAGTGTAAAACAAAGCAATGGTACAAAAGTTGCCAGTACTTTACCTATAAATGTATAGTTATTAAGCACAGGAAGATGTAAAACTTAATCTTAGGACATGAGATCTTAGTAGAGAGAAATGTTTTACTCTTAGAAAGTCAAATTTAGTACAGTTAGATTCAAGTATTAGTTGTGTTCAGATACATGGCATGCTTAGTCCCATTCCTGTCAAAGTGAAGGGATCTGACACACTGACTTGGCACAGTCTCTGGAAGATGCAACCTGTCTGCTGTCACCTACACATGGCAGGAAAGCTGCCTCAACACCCCTTTCCACCCCAGCCACTTACAGTGTGTGAATCCCTGGTGAGCAGGTTTATGGACACAAGGCTAACCAAATGAATAAAGTATGCAGAATCTATTTTTTAGATATGAACTTACGCTAATTCAGTACCTGATAAGATTGATATTTCAGATTGGTAGGAAGAAGATGAATTATTTAATGAAAAGCGTTGGAGACACTTGTCTGTTCATCCTGAAGGCTGCAGCAGGGGCTCTGTCACACTCCTGCTTGTGTAGCAGGGATCCAGGGAGTAACCATTAGAAAGTAGGAAACTTCGGACAAACACAGCCAACTTCCACTAGTCCTGTGTGCTAGAGATCTGCCCCTGCATCCGTACAGCGACATGGCTCTTTGTCAATGGAAAGAGACAAGCTGTAGAGCAGCGCTTAACTGTTCATCCAGCCATTATGGGTTGTTGCCTTATTGATCTAGGATCTGGTGCTTCATACAGGAATTTTAAAAGCTTGATATTATGGTTCTAGAACACTAAAAATAACACAGTTGAGGCATGTCATTACTGATGATTATATCAGAGAGAAAAGGGATATGTTACAGCTTTAGGAAGCACATACAGGAAAGGAGTCCCCAAGAAGGTAGTCTTTTGAGTTGTGGTCCCAAGGTGCTAAAATAGAACTGTGTCTTCTTATCTGGGGAACGCCCCTCCCCTCCCCAACACTGCTAGAGGTGATGGCAGATAACTGGATTGAACAGGAAGTGTGGATGGTGGAAGTTTGGAACTTGGTTTGGGATCTATAAAATTTGAGATTCTCATTAGATAGATGTCCATGTCAAGATTGATCTCGCCTGCAATTGACTAGGTCTGAGCAGAAGATGGGAAAATACAAGAGCTCTAAGTGGGTGAGGACAAGAAAAAGTGAATGTATACAGGAAGCCATGGGGGCAAAGGTGTGACTCTTAGGGAACTTGGTCTTAAGAATAGGGCAATTGGCCGGGCGTGGTGGCGCACACCTTTAGTCCCAGCACTTGGGAGGCAGAGGCAGGCGAATTTCTGAGTTCGAGGCCAGCCTGGTCTACAAAGTGAGTTCTAGGACAGCCAGGGCTATACAGAGAAACCCTGTCAGGAAAAACAAAAACAAAAACAAAACAAAACAAAAAAAGAATAGGGCAATTACAGAGAATCAATATTAAAGATCAGTGATAAGAGAAGAATATCAGGGTAGGAAGAAAACCAAGGTTGAATAGCATCTGAGATGCCAATTGACATATGTGTCAAAAGGTAGCGTCATAAGAGGGTTGTCAAAGAAGGTGAGACTTGGAACTTGACCAGAGTGTAAGTGGGTTAACAGACATAGTGCCTTTCTACATGACATGTGAATTATGAGATATGAGCTTGCAGCTACTCATGATACTGTTATTATCTTAAGGATTCAGAAAGGAAAACTTTTTTTTTTTCATCAGAAATGACCATTGACCCACCTTGAAATTGCTACCTTGATATAGCAACCAGAACAGAAAGAAGGATAAATTAGCATTATAGAAGGTCAACTTTCCTATATCCCGTGAAATAATTTGTAATGGTACAGCCGACTGATGCATATATAGCTAAACAAATGTGGCCATGTGGGGAGCAAAAACCCCACTGAGGAAGTAAAGTCAATTCCAGCTAAGAGTAACAGGGGGAGGGACTGGGAGGAGGGAAGGGGTTAAAAAGAAAGGATGAGTGAGGTAGAGAGGGGAGGAGAGAAGGGAACTGTTTAGGAAAAACTAGGTGCTTGGTAAAGTTTGAGCCTAGAAATGTAAGATGCCCAAAACAAAGCACAACAACAACAACAACAACAGCAACAACATAACTGCACTTAACTCCTTTCACAGTAACTTTGCCCTGACCAAATTTGAAAACAACAACAACAGCAACAACAACAACAACAACAACCAAAACCAAAACCACATTCTTTATATATAAGTAGAATCCCTGCTGCTTAAATCAGTATACCATAATCCCCCCTTAGAACACAATTTTATTTATGTCTCTGGGCCCTGAGCCATAAATGTGTAAAACATGCTGGTACCGGATGGACATGGTTGTTCATGAGCCCCCCCATCCCCACCCCTGTTGGCCAGTGGATTTGTTAAAAAGAAAACAAACATCACAGTTCTGGTCCTTTTTCTAGAAAATATCAATAAAGATATTAAAGTAAAACTTCAAAATATTCTTTTAACAGAGTCTCTGTTTAGAAAGAAAAACCCAACCATTTGCTGGTAGAGAATTCAGGCCATGTCTTAAAATGAGCCGAACGGGAGCTAAAATGGTGCCTTAGGAGAGTGTTATGGAGTTGTTACTGTTGCTCGACTTTACATCCTTGCCCCTTCACCACATATGCCAACAGTGCACATACATTCTAGAACTCATCAAATAAGGGAAGGACGCAGTTAAGATAACACTTTTTCCGCATCAGCATCATACGGAACACACAGGGAGAGATTTGTGTGCCAGGCACAGATGGATGGAGTTCACTCGTACATAAATATTATCCCTGTTCTTGCCAGGGAGTTTTCAATATGGGTCCAAGATCTTAGTCTCCTGGTGATTGTTCTCTGGCTTTGTGTTGTCCCTGAGTAGTTCTGCTCAGTGTGGAGCAGGTTAAACTCTTACAGGTGTTGAGGTTCTACGAATCAGGCATTGGGGGTTTTGGACAAATGTCAGCAAAGAAGGATCCCAGCATCTCTGTGATCAGTAAGTGGGCGTTCTACTGATTAGCACTCTGCTTTTTACTGTATGTTAATTTGTGGAAAAATTTGAAACTCATCATAGAAATAAAAGAGCCGTTTAAGGTTGACATACGATACAAGGCTATAGTGTTTGGAGTTTTATATTTTTAAAGGAACACACAGTAAAATGATAGTTGAATATATGTGAAACACCTTTCTGATTGAAAAACGACTCCTGTAATTAGTGTTTATTGCCATGAAACTTGAAAACCTAGGTTTTAAATCTTTCAAATGGTAAGTATATTGTTGCTGAGCTACATAGAAATGTCCTGGAAAATATGACTTATTCACTACACTATCTCTCATGGGACAATATAAAGAGATTAAACAGAACTACCTCCTTAACCCACCCTCCTCAGACCTACCCTCTTCATACCCACCCTCTTCAGACTCCCTCCTCACACCCACCCTCCTTAGACCTACCTCCTCAGACCCACCCTCCTCAGACCCACCCCCCTCAGACCCACCCTCCTCACATTCACCCTCCTCAGACTCACCCTCCTCAGACTCACTCTCCTGACATCTCCTCAGACCTATCTCCTCAAACCCACCCTCCCCAGAACTAAGTCCTCAGAACTAACTTTTCAGACTCACTCTTCTCACACACACCCTCAGACTCAAAGCTGCTCTCCTCAGAATGCTTGGGCTCTCCCACCTTTCAAGGGAGATATCAAACAGCTGTAGCCTAACTGGTTACTTCAGCCTTCTAGGATCATCTTGAAAGTTCTGAGGGATAATATGTTTCTACTCAGTACTTTCTCTCTCTCTCTCTCTCTCTCTCTCTCTCTCTCTCATGCACACACACACACACACACACACACACACACACACACTCCTTTAGTTTAGACAACTGCTGTGTTAGCTTGTGGGGTTCAGTGCCCAAAGCTACTGCTAACTTGTTTGCATTGAAAATGTCTGACCAAAAAAAAAAAAAAAAAGATTTCTTGTAAACAGTTTTTCAGTCAATAGTTCATTAAGAAAATTTTATTTCTTGTAATTATAAGAATAGCCTGTTAGAGTGAACCAACTTTAGGATTCTTCCATGTGGAAATAGTCTGCTGCTTTTGCAGTGTGTTCAATGTCAACTAGATAGAAATACTCAGTTAATATCCTGAAATACTCATTTAATATCCTTAGTGTTCATCATCGCTGGGAAATTATTACCATCACCTTTTTCTCAAAGTTGATTATTGAAAGAAAAAAATCTAATCTATTGTCTTGCAAAGTATCAAATTTTGACTGGAGGTTGCAGGTCTCCTACTTCAGCCTTCCGAGAACAAGGGTTATAGGCTCTGCCATCACACCGGGGTCTTCAGATCTCAAATGGAAACACTAATTTCCTCAACAATGGGCTTGGACTCTACTTAATTCACCATGGAGTTCAATTATCTGCTATTTAAAAGTGGTTTATTTAGACAAGGCTGGAGAGATGGCTAATTGTTCATGATGAGTATTGCTCTTGCAGATGACTCAAGTTTGACTCCAGTACCCACATTTGGTGACATACTACTGCTTGTGACTACATTTTCTGGGAAATCAAATATCTCTGCCCTCTGTGGGCACCTGAAGTCCAGCACACATACTCATATACAGATACAAACTCATCAGTTAAAAAAATAAAATAGATAAAAAATTATTTTGGGACAATGTCTTGCCTCCCTATATAGTTTATACAGACCTCTTAATCTGTGGTACTCCTGCCTCACCCTCCAGAATGCATGAGAGACCATCACATTCCACTGCAAAGGTCCATTGCACTGTACTTAGACCAAATTAAAAATGGGTCTCACTTTGGAAGTCCCTGCTACGGTAGTCCTTAATGACTTGGTTATCACAGAGTTGTCCTTGAGTGTTTTCTCTTCCCAGAATTTGTGGCCAGTTCTTGTCTGATTGGCAGTGCTCTGCATTGAGACTCATTTATAAAATGTGTATACCCTTGACCAAGAGTGGTTTAGATAAACTGCTGGGGAAGCGAACATTTTACTGTATTGCTCATCCCTTAGGGATGACAGTGTACCTTTTGAGCATCACAGAACACTTCATAAAGTCTTTTCTTTTATAAACAGCAGTTCTGGTCCAGGCCTAGAGCACATTCAGAGACAGCTTTCCTGTTCAGTTTCTGGGCAAGAGCATCGCTGTAAAGATGAGGAAAAGCTTAATGTGTACTTTTGGCTTGGGGATTCCTTATTAAGAACATACAGATTTCCCCAAGGAAAACTACATTTGCATGTACAAGCTCTCCCTGTAATTAGAACAATTTCCTCCTCCTCTCCCCCCACCACCCCCTTTTAAATTCAGCTTTTCAGTGTGTTAAGTATAAGGTTTTGTCTTTTCCACAAAGGCAGGCCTTTCTGAAGGGATTGAAGGCTGAAAAGTCTCAAGCCGCTGTGCTCCCTGCACCAGCAAGGAGAACTGCATGGGGGAGGGGCTGAGGTCTTACACAAAACCAGTTTGGGGGGGGGGCAACCCAGTGCTCAAAAGGAAAATTAATAGGCTCATTTAAAGAAAAGTAAAGTTCAGGAGGCAAGTTTTCTTCTATTCTGAGGTCCGTTTAAATTGTAATAAAAATTAAAATGCCTGAAATATTTTGGCATTGGAACCCGGCCGTGTTAGCTCGTGGGCACCTCCCAGCTTCCTCAGATAGCAACACAAAACTGGCAGCCCCCCAAGGGAACATTCTATCAGGACCTCCCTGGGAGGCAGGGGAGGGAACTTGGCGTTCTGATTGCGCAAGCGTGCCACTCCAGTGTCCTTGCATTCAAAGACTGCCTGCTAGCCTCTGCCTCTGTGCTTGCCAGCTGTGGTATAGGTCTGGGTGTCTAAAGAAATGGCAGGAAATGGCACATCGTGAGGAAATCATATCTTGCTAGATATTTTCATTACCTTTGTGGGATTTTTTTTGTTTTTTTTTTTTTTTTGTCATAATCAAAATTGCTAAAATGCTTAATTTTATTTGTTTCTTAATAATCTAAATTACTAAGTAATCTAATATTCCAAATTGCTAAAAGAGTATCAAACATAATTAAAGCCTTGTTTGATTCTGGACAGTTTTCAGCACCTCTAGGTTGTTACTTCTTTTGCATAAATATGAGTTCTGTTCATTGGTGTCCCTGTCAGGAGAATGCCAAGCACAGAGCTGGGCATGACTGCCTAACCCACCGAGCTTTGTGTTCAGCAAGAGTGAGAGGGAGGTGCCTTGAGATTTTTCCTCCTCTTCTTCTTCCACACAAGGGTTGCCCCGGATTCACAGAGCACCTCTGCCTCTACCTCCAGAGCTGTGTGATTAAAGGTTGCTACTACCACACTGTCCCCAAGAAGGACTTTTAATAAACCAGTCTGGGACTGACAGAGGACCCTTTGAAATAAGCATTCTGTTCAGTTGGGGGGTGACCATATGTTAGGTTCTGTGGAGAGGGAGGAAGATAGCGATGCTTAGAACATGGCACTGACCCCATCTGAAGAAGCTGAAAGTAAATAAATGGCCCAAGTCGATGCTTGGAGGTGATACCGAGTGAGCGTGCGTGTCCGGAGGGTAGTGAGAGTCTGAGCTCACTGCCTGGGGAGGAAGGAGTGTTAAATACTACATGTGGGGTTACATCAGGAGCTCCCCTTCTATTTAATATTCAGCCTGTGAATGAGTCATGACTGTAAGAAGTGTTAACCAGAGGAGGAACAAGACCGAGTTACCTAGGTTAGGGGTCCCTTGCCTCTCCTGCAGGGCAGCTGTCCAGAACCCTTGGTGGGACCTGGGGAGAGTTCTCACAGCTTCCTGAGGCTTCCTGACATCTGCTCCTGTCCAGGGGCCACTTCTTGCCTAACTAAGCTTGTGACAAGCCTGAGCAGCATTCTACTGCCTGGAGAAGGTGAGCTGGTAGTTAATGCTTTGCTGTGAAGCTGCCTGATGACAGTGAATTTCACAGGACATCTGGCCAGCTCCTTTCTCCCTGCCAGGCACCCATCACCAGAGGTAGCCTTTGAAGGTCTTTCTTTGCTTGAACAAAGGTGGTTGACTTTATTTTATACACCTTCCCTCATTTTGAGATGTGAACCTTGTTCTGAGGGTTGACTCCTTCACTGAGAACTATGAGTTTGTGGTCTATATGAAAACTTACAATTATATTAAAATTTCCTAAAATCCGACTATATTCTTTTTTCTAAACCTCTGAGTAATAGATCAAACCCCGAAGAGCCCCGAAGGTTCCTGTGCAGCTGCAGTGTGAAGACAGCCTTGTGTTCGTAAATGAGGCGTCGTGTTTTAGTCTCCGCTGAGGGTGCTTCCAGACTTTCATAGTCTGTTCATAATAGACTTTAGAAAGCCACGAAAGGTATGGTTAAAATGTAAATCTATTGTGATGAATATGAGACCGTTCTTTACATCCGATGGGTTTGCATCCCAGCACATGGGTCGTGTGTGATCGGCTGCTGTTGAGCATTAATGAAGTTTATCCTAAATTACAATTTTAAAGTGTGATTTTTTTTTAGGCTCTGCACCTGGTGTTTTTCAGGCTTGTAGTATGCTTGCTTTGGTAGATTGTTAATGATACCTTTAAAGTACTACAGGAGTTTGGAAAAGAAGAAAGCTCTTCATGGTCCTGGTAGTCTGGCAAAGCCACCAGCAGACTTTTGGACAGTTCTCGTCCTCCGTAAGGACCATACATATTCGTAGTTGAAAATGTGGCGGCTTAAGTACTTAAATACTTGGCATTTACAACTCCATTTCTGATATTATTATACTCTAGGTGACACGAGAATGCTGTGTGCATGGCTTTAACTATTTTATGAACAAAAATGTAAATTACAAGTGTGCTAGCAACATGATTCAGTTTCTTTATACCTCTCCATTTTCTGTTCCTCCAAAGGAGCTCCTCTCGAGGCTTGGTTTTCATTTCTATCTGAATTTTTGTATTCTTGCTCCATGTATATGCCCTTAATTCTCCATCTTTTCCTGAAACCCACTGAACTCTTCCGTTTGCTCAAGTAGGTTTCCTATGGCTTCTTTTGGAGTTCTCACACTGAAAAATCTGCTCTCTGCACCTACCAGGTTTACGCGCTTGCAGTTTAACGACTATGTAATATTTCGACTTCATTTCGGCTTCTGTTAAAGTAGGTTTGCAGTCCATATGTTTATGTATAATTTACCCATTTCAACTTATTAGATCAGAGTATATATATATATATATATATATATATATATATATATATATATTTGTCAAAGGGCATGAAATACTTTTATAGCTCAGGATATGTGAATTTGCATGTAGCATTGAAACCTTTCACAAAGCTGTTTAGCCAAAACGTCTCACTAGGAAATATGAGTTCAGTCCCCGCTCCTCCTTCTGTTCCCTGGGCCTCAGCTGCTCTCCCCCTGGCCCCCCCCCCACCTTCTTGCTCCTCTGCAGTCTTGTTTCATCCCATTCCCACCCCAGGGCTTTACCATCTGCACTTAGCATTCTGCTCCGGAGCCTTAGACTCCCTTATCATGTATGTTTTATGCTCTTTTTCCCTACATAGAGCTGTCTGTGGCTGCCCTATCAAAAATGCCCGTTTTGTTTTCACTACATAATTTTATGAATAATCTATGGCTTATTGTTGGTTTCAGTCTTAGTTAGAGTTCCCATTGCTGTGAAGAGACACCATGACCAAGACAACTCTTATAAAGGACAAGATTTAATTGGGGCTGGTTTGAGGTTCAGTCTGTTATCATCAAGGCAGGAACATGGCAGCCTGCAGGCAGGAGGAACCAAGAGTTCTACATCTTCCCAAATCAAACAGAAGACAGGTTCCGACGTGTATAGGAGGAGGGTCGCAAAGTCCTTCCCCACAGTGACTTGGACCACACTGACTAGCCTGTATGCAGATCAGCAGGCTGGAGAGTGTCCTTTTTAGGTGGCTTAGTAGGTCTTAGCCTCTTCTAGACTTCTTGGCTTGTCTTTTGTTTCTTTTAGGCAATTTGACCGATGTCTGCTTCTTTTAGGATGTCGGACTTGTCTGAGAGTGTTCCTTGCAGCTTGGCTTGTCTGAGAGTGACTCTCAGCAGTCTTTACTGTTCACACTTCTGGAGGGAGGAGCCTAGTGAAGGGACTTTCTGAAGCTGCTTTGAGTTGCTTACTTTCTGTTTCAGGAGCATTCTTGCAAGGTATAATGTTTCAGTCATGGAGAAAAGTGCTACACCACAGTGGCACATCTCAGTTTTCCATAGCTGCATTTAGTATGACCAGTGGTCAGGAGTAAGTGATTTCTGGCTACATAGGGCACAGTGGAGGGCTAGAATGCTGACTGTGACTTTGGGAGAAATCCATAGATACTTGCTGAGTGGATGCAGAACTGAATGAGTGAATTAAGTAGCCTTACCTTGGATTGGTGCCCTTTGACTTACAGTGCTTTTACCTCTTCAAACACCCATTCTAAATTGAAAATATGTGAGCTGATCATACCTATAATTCATCCGGCTTTCTGCTCTTCTGGACTGGCAGCATAGTACACTATTGAAGACTGGGTACTTACCCCTGCTGAACAGGGCCTGGCTAACCCGGAGCCTGGGCTCACTGATGCTGTCCTGACTCCGGGAGCCCCCCGGAAATGGTGCAAATTAAAAAAAAAAGGCAGGGTGCAGTTTCTGCTGAATTAAATTTTTACCATCATAGAATCAAACCATGGTAAGTTGGAGAACATCTCTACTAGAGAATGTGCATCAAATTAAGAATAAAATCAGGATCTCATTAGGAGTGATTAGAGGAAAAAAAAAACAACCCCCCAAACAAAACAAAACACAGCAAAAAACCAAACCCAGACTTTCCTGTATCCTTTACTCAAGTTCTGTAGTGGCATTTGAATGGTATCAGCTGAGTGCCACCCTTAGGAATTGTTCCTTTGCACTTTATAAAGGCCCTGTGCTGGGCAGCGAGAAAGATTAGACAGAGGGCTCCAGAAGGCTGGCGTCTAGGGTGTTGACAAGGGCTTGCTATACAGTGTGCCTTACTGTACAGTAGTTAGAAGTTAGAAGTTACTGCAACAGCTGTGTGTTTGCTGGCTTAGTGTTACTGGCCTCTAACAGCTTGGGTGTCGACTTAGGGTTGCAGTGTGGTTGTGTGCCACTTTCTGGACACTCGGCACCGGGTGCAGGAGGGCGGTTGTTTCCCTCCTGCGATTCAATGGGCTTTTCTCATTCCAGTGCACCTGGATTCTCACCCAAGCATGATCCGTAAGGTTTTCTGCTGTCTTCTGAGTGCATCGGGGGACTATATCATAGCCAATAAGATATTTCTCTCATGTTAAATTTATAATTGGCAGGTCCCCATAGGAAGAATCATTATTGGTACTGTGAAAGTGCCTCTTGGCTGTTACAGCTGGGAAATGAAAGTTTTGTGAAGGTCAGAAGAAAGTGTGACCCCAATTACGATGATGACTTGTACGTCACAAATAGTTTAATAGCTTGGAACCTTACTAAATCTCCTTTCCAGTATCATAAGGGAAAGTAAAAAAATCAAAAAGTACCTATTCAGGACCGCACAACCTCACCCTACAGTTTAAGAAGGCGTCCATTTCAGAACGGTTTGATCAGCAGCCACTGCAGTAGCTGCAGTTGGAACTATTTAAATCACATAAGCCCGTAAGTATATGTATCAGTTCACCTTTATTAATTTGTCAAGGTTAATGTCTGCGTAATGAATTGAAGATAATTAAAGATTCATTGGCAGCCATCTGCTCGTGTTTTCTCAGGGAAGTAAGTTTTATAACCCGTCTTCCTAAGGAGGCTTCATTAGCACAGACTCCATTTTTAATGGCAAGTCATGCTGCTGTTTTAGGTGATGTGAGGATTCTCGTTTTTTAATCTTTCAGCTCACGGCAGCCCGTTAGGGAGTTCTGCCCCCCAGACCTCTAAGAACCCAGAGCGTGTTTGCAGATGCTGTCACTGTTGGGAGTGAGCCGGTCAGACTCCGACCTGTCAGTCAGCTCTTTCAGTGGTCTGCTTAACAGGCTGGTCCGGCTGGCATCCGTGTTATTATCCAGCCCTAGAGGCAGAGCTCTGGGCACTGCCCCAAGAAAGACAACCTCATCTTGTATCCAGCTACATGTCCAAGGAAGGAAGCTGCCGGACGGAGCATAGGGCTTTCCCCGGTGCCTCCCCTGGGCGGCTTGCCTTACTGCTGGATGAGGCTGCGGCAAGCCCATGAAAAGGAGGGCTTGGGCGAATGCAGGTGGCTCCGGAAATCCCGACTTCAGATTCCCACTTCTCACTCCCTCCTTTGCCCAAATGCTTCTTTGCTAAATTTCCCTCAGCAATGTCTCGCCAGCTCTGGTTTTCCACCTCAGTGGGGGGTAATTCCCACAGGCACACCATTGCGGGTCCCCAGGGGCTCTCTCTCCTCCTCAGGCTGACTCTGTCAGGGGTGTCAAATCATACCTGTACAGCTTTCGCTGCCCCTAACTGGCTTCTGCCTATTTCCCTGCTTTCCCTTGTTCAGATTCCTGGCCTTTTACTTGACCTCCAGGGGCTGGTCCTTGAGTTCCCTTTTGAAGTCTTTCATCACCCCATGCTCCTTCTTCCTTTCTCCCTCCTACCTCCTTCTCTCCCTCCTTCCACCCTCTCCATGGTATCTTTTCTTCAACGTCAGTAGCATCTATCACACTTGCTTATTCTCTCAGCCAGGAGCAGCTTCTGTCTGCTCTAACTGTGGGAAGCGGTGTGTGCTCAACATTTCTAAGCACAATTAGGACACTTAAGGAACACATCACCCTAAAGTGGGCTACTGGGATAGTCCGAAATCCTCCCGGGAAAATTTTTGTTTTGCCTTGAAAGGCAAAGGTGAGTCCTTGGCAGAAATAGCACTTCGGTGAAGGTTTCAAATAGGTGTGTCTAACATAGACCCTCTAACAAGTGTGGGTAGAGCAGCAGCCTTCTAAATGTGATGATGGGCTAGGGTTCTGAGCCTTGCACAGCACGTACCGAGCATGGCATGGTGGCATATGCACACAGGAAGTCCCCGCACCTGAAAGTAGACACAGGCAATCAAAAGTGCAAGAATATCTTTGGCTCAGTATTTTCCCATACTGATGTTAAGGTGATTATATTTAATGCACATTCCTGAAATCAGTTTTCTCTTTAGTCTCAAACATGAGCAGGCTAGGTGTGAAGTGTTGCACCTCACTATCAATCATATTTCTCTCTGTTTCCCCCTATATGCTTAAAAAGAAACGTTATGTATTTAATTATTTTCTGTCAATGTTTGCCCTGCTAGAAAACAATAAATGAAATAATGCGTATTGTTTTTTATGGTTGTGGTTAGGCCCATATTTTAACAGTTCACTGTTTTTCTGATGGTTATTGAATCAGACTAGAGATTAAGAAACATTATTGTATTTAGTTTTTTCTTATTGTAAAAATGTTGTTTGTTGTAGATAACTTTGAAAACTCGAAAAAATTAAAAAAAGAGCACTGCTAATATTTCTCCACTCCTACAAAGGCACAGCTCGCGTCTCCAGTGTTGACGGAGCACTGTTTGCCCAGGTCTTCACACTGTGCTTCTCTGTGCCTGGGTTTGTGTAATCCAGGGAAACATGGATTTCTGTGATTGTTCTAGAAATGTCCCTTCGTATATAGGTGTCTTTCATTCCATTACTTTAAAAAATTGTTACTGGGGGCTGGGAGGTGCTCAATTGGAAGAGTGCCTGCCTAGCGTTCCAAAATCATGGGTTCGAACCCCACCAATGGATGAAAACAGGTACGGTGGCCCAAGTCTGTAATTTCAACACTCAGGAGGTGGAGGCAGGAGGATTAAGAGTTCTCAAGGACGTGCTTGGATATTTAGCTAGTCTGAGGCCAACCTGGGCCACAGCAAACCTGTCTCATAAAACAAAGCAAAATTCTAGTCTCTTATACGGATTATAGTGCCAGTATATTTTACAAGAAAACATTGGTTAATTTTATGTATTCTTTTGATTTCAACATGCAATATTTAAGAGAGGAAAAAGGATATTGATTTTGTTTAATGGAAACATTTAAAAATCCAGTGTATCCAAGGAAGGAGTGGGTTTTATTTGTCTTCATGTTCCGCTATGCTTAGAGACTAAAGCATTTATACACTACTACCTCTAATACTTTCCTCCTGGGACCACTTGTCGTAATGAGCTGTCAATTATTGTGCATCTGAGTAGAGTTAGAAGGACTGTTTGGCTTGCAGTATAAACGCCAACATGAATTGGCAGGAATTGAATTATAAATGTGGTTCAGTGAGGAGCTAGCATGCCCTTTTCCTGTCAGTGTAGTACCTCATCTCTGAAACATTTTGCCACCTGTATAAAAATAAGAAATATAGCCGGGCGTGGTGGTGCACGCCTTTAATCCCAGCACTCAGGAGGCAGAGGCAGAGGCAGGCGAATTTTTGAGTTCGAGGCCAGCCTGGTCTACAGAGTGAGTTCCAGGACAGCCAGGGCTATACAGAGAAACCCTGTCTCAAAAAAAAAAAAAAAAAAAAAAAAAAAAAAAAAAAAAAAAAAAAAAAAAAAAAAGAAAGAAAGAAAGAAAGAAAGAAAGAAAGGAAGAAAGAAAGAAAGAAAGAAAAGAGAACTCCATGATGGTCAACAGAGATGTTTCCACCCCCTTGTTATTTGCCTTAGCAAACCACTGGAACCAGGTTAGTTGTTGATCAACAGATGTGTAGATTGTGTGTGTGTGTGTGTGTGTGTGTGTGTGTGTGTGTGTATTTATCGATATATATGTGAATACCACTCATAGCTAATGGTTGGAGTTAGAATATATGATATTAAGTGCGGTCACATGATCTTAGAAAGGGAAATAAATAGAACCTTGTCTCTCACATGCAGAATTTAGCCAATGGTATATTTATAAACAATGTACATGTAGGTGCAGTGTAATTTGTAGAAAAGAGAACAAGAAAGGCTTAATATAAGGGTCTGTGGAAGGACTGGATGCGGGTGATGAATACAAATGGAAAAGGATGTAAGGTTAACTGATTCTTCTAGTTCTAACACTGCCCTGGATTTTGTTTTTGGCAATGGGTAAAGACATAAAATATATTTGATAATGAAAGTTTAAAGTTTTAATGTTTATTTGTTTATTCTGTGTGTATGTGTGTGTGCTTGAGTATATGTGTAAAATTTAATTTGAAGCACCACAGCTTTTGAAAGGCTTTTCTAACTATATAGAATTTTTTTTTAACTTAGGGTTTGGCTATTTTTGATGTGTTATGTTTCTTATTATTTACAAGTTTTTAAATAATTTCTCTGTGTAGCCCTGGCTGTCCTGGAACTCACTTTGTAGACCAGGCTAGCCTTGAACTCAGAAATCTACCTGCCTCTGCTTCCTGAGTGCTGGGGTTAAAGGCGTGCGCCACCAAAATAAAACATAAACAAATAAAATGTAGTAGTATAATCAAACATATGGCTTTATAGATTTTATATATAATATGGATTGGGAAAACCTAATAAGCCAAGATCACTGTGATCACATAGGATTAAGAGTGGGACTACTTTAAAGTGTTTTGTCTTTATATGGAAACTGCAGTGAACCAAAGTGTATATCTGTCA
Source organism: Mus minutoides (assembly GCA_902729485.2). Lineage (NCBI taxonomy): Eukaryota > Metazoa > Chordata > Mammalia > Rodentia > Muridae > Mus > Mus minutoides. The sequence goes on from LR750484.1 coordinate 132,649, forward strand.
TTTGTTGTTTATCACAAGCTTATAACAGGGTATTAGTTAAAACAATGTGTGTGTCTCTATGTCTGTGTGCCTGTGCCTGTGTATATATGTGGGTCAGAGGCCGTGGCACATATGAAGGTCAGATTATTGGAGTCATTTCTCTCATGCTATGTGGGTCCTGGAGCTTAAACCCAGGTTGTCAGGATTGGAAGCAGGCACCAGCACCTATTACTGAGCCATCTCACCAGCCCAAATTATATAACTATTCTAATACTTTACTACTGCTTATTACTGTGGTATAAAAGTTACTGTACTGTAGTATAGGAGTACATATTTCCATGGTGATGATCTTTACTTTGAAGGTGCCTCTTGTAAATGATAACTTTAAGGAAACCATGAGATGCTGGCCATGGTGGCACATACCTTTAATCCCAGCACCAGAGAGGCAGAGACTGGTGGATTTCTATCCAGAGCGAGTTTCAGGGCAGCCAAGGCTATATACATAGACCTTGTCCCCAAAAACAAAAGCAACAAAAACCAAAACAACTACAGCAAAACCAAAAAGCCAAAAAGAAACTAATGAGATTATTATATATTTTTAGTACAGACAATAACATTGTATTAGTAAACAGAAAAATAATACCTGACTATTTGACAGGAAAATATAGAGAAACAGAAGTAAAGATGTATGCAGTTTTGCTAAAAGGCAAATCTGTCAGGACTGCGTATATCTCTCCAGCTCTCTCACCTACACTTTTACAAAACAGGTAGATGCCGATTTGCAGAAGCTTTTCCTACGTAAATTACTCAATTTCTTTCAAATAGTGTATCTAGAGCTCATTAAACAGAGGCTTACAGTTCCATAGGGAATGTTGCTGTCGGATTGTATATACACCGGCCATATGAGATGGAGTCAACAGACTTTTGCTTTAAAAGCCAAGAAGCGAGTGTTTTTGATGTGGCTATATTATTTTCATTTTAGTTTTTGATTCTTCGGCTCAGAACAGTCATAAACAATACTTAGGTGAACAGGGATGGCAGCAAGTTAGCAAATGTATATTTATGAGTAACAAGATTTGAGTTCATATGCTCATGTGTCATAAAGTGCTAGTTTTTTGGATTCTTTTCAGCCACTTAAATGTGTGAAAAGCATTCTTTGCGCGTGTGCTGTACAAATGCTAATGGCATGCCCGGATTTTCCTGTTGGGTCGTGGCTCTCCTACCTTTAATCTAGAGCATTAAGAAAATCACTTACAAAATTAAATCACAGTTTTAAAGAAATACTTGGGGAGTCCTACCGCAGCTTTCAGAGTAGAATGAATGGGTGACTTCAGGCAAATTGCAAAGAAAACCTATCTTTAATGTGAGTGCTGCCTGGCTCCTTTCAGACCCTCAATGAAGGGAAATGCTGCAGTGGCAGAGGAGGAGGAAGATAGAGAGGGAGCAGGTGTGGGGCTGAGGCAGGAGGATTGGATTTGTCCCTGCACAGCCAGATCATCGGAAACTCCCCATGGAAAGGCCTGGGCTGTTTCTGACCCTTTTGACATTGGCTGCATGTGGAGATTCTCTCTGCACACACTGTTCACGTATGCAAATGTTGATGTGCATTATTATTTGACAAGTATGATCTTTGCAGTCGATGCTTTTTGATAGCATCTGATGTTTAGTTTATCAATTATAAAATGCTTGTTTTTAAAAGAGCTGAAAGTGTGGAGGCATTGACCACAGCCTAGAAAGGACATTTTAAACCTTCTTACCATTCTGTAAGGAACAGGTGTTAGACCGAAATAATGATGTTAAGGCTGACCTGCTGCCTGTCTTCAGGAGGTTTCTGCACGCCTTCCTCCTCCTGGCTCCATCCATTTGTCCCCAGATGTGTCTCTTGGTGGCACTTGTGACTTCCAAGTAGGAAGACACAGCAATGCAGTTAGTTCTGCTGCCTTCCAAAACAATGGGAGTGAAACTGTAGTACAGACGCCGAGATGCCTGTGACTGCCACCCCCTGCTCAAGCCACAGAGTGTGCCACAAGTCAGAGAGGGAGGAGCAGGGCATCTGGCAACTTGTTAAGGAGTGTGCTCTGAGCCTGTGCTGCTGTGTTGTGTCGGAGATGAGGGTATGTGCACTGAAAAGCAAAAAAGTACGGAGCAAGAAAGTGGCCTTTTTTACGCTCTGGTTTGAGATTTCATATTGGTTATTTGATTTGAAGAGGAAATTGTGGTGGTTGTTTTTTTTTTTTTTCCCGTTTTCTAGAAGTTGGCAGTAGTGGAATGAATAATATTCTTACTAGATACTCAAATAATGTTGTTTAGATATATTATAAAGCAAGGGGAAGCACTTGTATTTCTTTAAATATAAGTATATATTTAGCATATATATTTACATATATAAATATGTATATAATATCATATATATATATAATTAAAAGAGGATACAGTTATTTATACCATGACCTAAAATGTGGGAAATACAGATCAATATAAGAAGAAAGTGAAGCTTGTGTGTTCTCACTACCTAGCCAGAGTGACCAGTGGTGTTTTGGAACTTTATGCCCCACGTCTTGTGTCTGTTTTGCTTACGTATGTAGGATGCTCTAGCCAGTCTTTCGTTTCCCAGGTCTCATGTGTGGTGTTCTCTGTGCCTAGGCACAGTGTGAAGTGCTGGGCGCTTAGCCCCTGTTTTCTTTAGGTTACTTTGTTCATGCAGGAGGTGGACAGTGAGCTTGGTCTCTCTATGTGGTGATTGTGAGTTCTTTGAAGAACTGAAGAGAATAGGGAAGGGGACAGGGAAAGACTGATGTGTCTGTGAAGTCTGTGAAATTAAAAATGTTAGCTGGGCTGTAGATCCATCCTAATAAAACTTGGTCTTTGAAAAAAAAAGAAGGAACATTTTTATTTTCATATCACTAATACATTTTCATAGTACTAGGAACTGTACCCAGAGATTATAATCTACCGCTGAACTATGTCCCCAGTCCTCATGAAGTTAGCTAGCCTTCAACTGACTCTGGACCAGGCTGGCCTTCAGGTTGTGATGCTTGGAAACCTCAGTCTCCAGGTAGCTGGGACCACAGGCTCGCAGGGAGTACTTGGCACACTTTCCACATTATTGACTAGACCTTTAAACAAGCTTCACTGTGAATGGCTCGCTCTATTTTATGACTTATCTCACTGGCTAGTACTGTAAGTTTTTTTTTTTTTTGTTTTTAGATTCTGGTTACGAGTAAGGCTGTGTGGTTGCTCACCGACCATGCGTGTGTGTTTCCATATCCTTAGGAGCCATATCTTAGTTCTAAGAGTACAAGTCTTAGAAACAGAGTCTCATGTGCGCCTGTAAATTTAAGAGATCCAGCTTCTGGCTACTTCAGAACTCAGTAAATTTTCCTTCCCCCTCTTTCTGCACTGTTCCTCTGAGCAAAAGCAGGTAGTATTTCCAGGTTTAAGGAACTCTGCCACTTCGGAATGATTTCATTTTTGTTTCCCGAAAGCGAGATGGCTAACACATTTATAACTGCATCACTGCGCAGGTGCACGGGGCTCTGTTGTTACAGAGTTCGTATGAGATGAAGACAAAAAGATGTTAAGCTCAGTAAACCTGCAGCCTTGGGAACACAAGAGGTTCAGAGCGAGTCTCAACATGCCGTTTGTTTCATTTGCTTTTTCTTCTTTTCTTTGAGGTCTGCAAAGAAAAAAAAAATCCAAGAATATTGAATTGAATTACAAAAGAAGCATTCATTCTTGGGAGAACAGCAGTTTAGTGTTTTAAGCTTGCCTTACGGTAGAATTTTCAATTCTATCAAATAAAAGAAAACTGTTTGAAAATACTTGTTTGCTGTCATGTTTGTCTGATATTCTTTCAGATGATATTATTTGCATAAAATATATTAATAATATTGATGCACACATATTGTGCCAAATAATTTTATGCCAAAGAATGATGTTTCTTCATTGAAACATGTTCTCTGATGTGATGGCCATTCTTGGCTGTCAAATTGACAGTCTAGAATTATTTGAGGGAGTGAGACTGGAGAATTTCCTTGATTGGATTGATTTGTGTGCTTGTCTGTGGGACATTTTCCTGATAATTAATATCGGAGAATCCAGGCCACTGTGGGCAGCACCATTCCTAGGCAGGTGGGTGGACCAGTAATCAGCATTCTTCTGTAGCTTCAGCTTCAGCTTCTTGGCTTCAGTTCCTGCCGTGGCTTCCCTAAACAATGGACTGTCACCTGTAAAATGTTTTAAATCCACTCCTTTCCAATTTGCCTTGGGGTCATAGTGTTTGTCACACAAACAGAAATCAAACTAGTACATCTGAGGTGGGTGTTATCTGGCCTGGAACAGGAGTGATGGGAAGGGGTTATCAAAAACATTTGGGGAGCGCTCTAGGCAGGGTAAAGTGCAAGAAGGAAATGAGATTGGGAAGTTGAGCAACTGCCGTGCTGGCTGAGACACGGCAGGAACAAAATGTGAAGGCAGACAGTTTGTAAGGTTTGAAAGATGTAGCAAGTCTAATGCTCTTTAGAGATGATGGAAACAGGCAAAAGGCTGTGTTAATATGCTGCATCTCAGACTTTTAGGGGTGTAAAGTGCACCTCATAATCTTGCTGAAATACAGAGGGCATAACCACAGTGTGTCTAGAGACTGTGCATGCTAGACTTCTTAGGGTTGCAGATGCTCCTGATGTATGTGTGGAGCACACTTTCAGTGGCAAAGTGTTTGAAGACAGGGACACAAGACTTGCTATTACCCTGTGTATTCAGAGAACCAGGGTGCTAGGTCAGTAGCAGAACAACCCAGTGACTGGCAGCTGGGCTTTGCATGTGGGACTCTGTGCTGCACATTCTAAGAGCACCATCCATACCAGGGGATCATAGGTGAGAAACTCCTTCAGTGTGTGTGAAGCTTTTACTGCAGATTATGTTTATAACCAGGAAAAAACAAAACAAAACAAACACCCAAGTGTATCTGGTCTTTTTTTCACAGCTTGCTTCCTGTCTTCCTGCTGATGGTTTCCCTGGGCCTCCCTTATTTCTCCCGATCATGTTTTTTTGTTTGTTTGTTTTTAAGTCTTTGTGTTGTAGGTATTGTAGGTCCTCTGATGGTATGAAACTTGTGGCATCTAAATTGTTGTGGTGAGATGCACACAATTTCTTCTACCTTAACTATTTCATTGTTGTTGCTACTTTTAAGATGGCAGTTGAGTAGCCCAAAGTGCATTCAGGTTATTGGGCTTCCATTACTTACACTGATTTCCAGAACTTTTTCATTTTACAAAATGGGACAGTATCTATTGAACAGTAACTTTCCTATTCCCCTCTTGCTCTTGGCAACAGATATCCTGCTTTTCTTCCTGGATGAATTAACTCCTTGAGGTGGTCTTTCTGTGAGTGACATAGTCACTTACCTGTGTTGTTAAGGTTTGTCCATGTTGTTAGCATGTGCTAGGATTTCTTTCCTTTTTAAGACTGGACACTACTTCATTTGTACGTCTGGACATTTTGTTTGTTTGTACACCGGGATGCTTTTACTCACCGACTACTGCTGTGAGTATTGATGTGTAATGATGCTGTCGTGAACACAGATATGAAAACATATTCCCGCCCTCCCTGCATTGGTGCTACAGACCTTAATGATAATTTTCAACTGTCTTCATTTGTATCTGTTTCTTTGCCTTCTGTTCTATCCATGTATGGACTGAGAAGTCACTCCCTACTTTCTCCACTAACCCCCAGAGAGGTTAGACGCTGTTGCCCAGTGTCCACCTGCTAGATATGGCAGTCTGCATTGCCTTCATTTCCTGGCTCATCTCGCCAATCTCCTCCTTGCAATTCTTGGAATGCTGTCCTAAACAAGCTGTCCTTCTGAAATCTTCAAGTAGTGTTTGCCTCAGGAGAAGCTAGGCTAAGGGAGGCGAGAGGAATGCCAAATCCCCACATGTCCTCATATACACTCACACTCTGTGGCTGGAGAGTGATATGCTGAATCCGTACCTATACTTAAACACACACACACACACACACACACACACACACACACACACACACACACACTGTAGCTGGAGAGCACTGGTATGCTGACTCCCCACCTACACTCACACACACTCGGTATCTGGAGAACGAGTGTACAGTCTGGGTGACTGTGGTGGAGTCTTACTTGTGTCCAACCTGCTCAGCTGCAGGTTCGAGACACTTAAGCCTGTTCCTGTCAGCATTTAAATCCTGTAACCTCTTGTAAACAAACAATCTTTTTAAAGCTCTCTTTAAACAGCCAATGTGACCTTAGGAGGTCTTCTTGCTTGTATCTTGTTAGTTGTTCTATCTCTCTCTCTAATATTATTTATGTAGTATATTTTCAACATGAATTATGTTCTCAGTGGTGAACTTGGAAACGGATGAGTTTCTGATACCTGTGCTGCTATTCAACTTGAAGATGCCTGCAGCCTGTCCCCATCACAGCTCTTTTTTGTCTTGCAGGAAGTCTGGCTTCTAGCAGGGTGTGAGCGTCTATGGGTCTTTGAGGGTTTTCAATGCCATCTTCAGCTTGGGCATTTATGAGCCAGCTCTGGTTAGTGCATTGCTGCAAACCACAGATAGTAAATCCTAGGCTTTGCGATTTCAAAGGGAAACTTGTGTGTTTCTGAGGCCTGCGGCTCATCTACAGTCCCCGGACCCGAAAGAATATTTAGCTCTCAATTTATGCAGCCTTTAGAATGCTTCTTGTTTTCTCCTCTGCTGAGTTTAAAAGGTAAGTTACTTTCATTAGTGTATTGTCTAGCTTGCTGGAAGCAAGTGAATGACTGTTGTTGCAGGAAGTATGTTTAGCTAAGGAAGATTGTCAGCCAGTGCAAGTGTTGTGTGCTGACAGGGAGAAAGTCACAGCACAGACACGGAAGCTCCCTATGCTTGGACTGTTTTCCCTCTGTGCACGTGGATTATATGAACATGTGATGGCTTAGTGCTCTGGGTTAGGCGTAAATGTATCTGACCTGGTATATTGGGAGTTAGAAATATTTGCTGACTTTGCACAAAGGCATCTATTTGGGGAACTTTTTTCTTAGGACAGATAGAAATGGTAAGAAAAGGTATGAAACTTACATGAAGCCCAAACAAGGGAGACATGCTTAGCAAGTCTCTGCACTAACTGAGAGCGTTCATTCTGCCATCAAAAAGGAGGAGGGCTGATCTGAAATGAGAAAATCATGCAACTCTCCATGAAAGGGATGTCCAAGGGATTCCTTCCTAGGAAGGCAGCTCACTGTCTCTAAGCCATTTCCTTTCAACTGCGTGCCTGCTGGCTGCTTCATAGCAGCATGAAATTACATTAAATTAGAAGACACTTTGGGGTGACATTAATAGCTTGTCTTGATGGTTTTTCATGGTTCAAGGAGCCATGACTGATTTCTAGTCCGGGTCTGAGATGCAGCTGGAGACATCTGAGCGCAAGGATAGCGTTCTGTCTAGTGGTTGCTGTTCTCTGCGTCTATTGACCTTGCACTTGACTTCCTGATAATATGTTGTTCACTCTCTTCCTCGTCCTTCTCTCTTTTCTTCTATCCTTCCTAACTAAATTCTAAACCAGACATCGAGTCAGATGTCATACTAGATATTAAACTCTGGTTCCTAGCCTTCTCTTGGGGTCCTTGCTAATGAGTTACAGAATCTTTGTGACCCATACCTTCTTCACCTGTTGAATGGAAAGAGGAGAACACCCCTTCCAGTGCTATGTGCCCTTCATGGCATTGCCTCTGTGTGCGAGAGCCACAGTGTAGGGCCCACCTTCTACCACCTCTGTGGGCGGGATTTGTGATGGCTGTTTTTATATCAACCTGACTCAAGCTAGGGAAAAGGGACCCTCAGTTGATAAAATACCCCACCAGACTTGGCTAGAGGGAAATCGGTGGTGCATTTTCTTATTTATTTTTTGATTGATGGTTCATGTTGCAGGGCTCAGGTCACCATGGGTAGTGCCACCCATGGACAAGTGGTCCTGGGTGCTCTAAGAAAGTAGGCTGAGCAAGCCAGCTAGTAACCAGCATTCCTCCATGGCTTCTGCTTTAATTCCTGTTTCAAGTTCTTGCCTTGAGTTCTGGCCCTGACGTCTCTTAGTGATGGATCATGACCTGGAAGTGGTCCTCCCTGAGTTGCATTAGGTCATGGTGTTTTATAGCAGCGGTTGGAACCCACTTAACCTCACTAGGCCTCTGTTTTCTCATCTTTGAAATGTCTTTTCTGTCTTGGTCTTCTAATGCCCACATTTACAAAGCTCGCTTTTAGTGTTAAACTTTTGGGCTCACATGTCCCATGAGTTGGCCATACGTGGAGGGGAGTGAGGTGCTCTTTATGTTATTCTTATGATATAGTAGACAGGAAACGCATGGAGCCCATATTGAGTGGCGTGAGCCTTCATGCCTGGGCCTACTTCTGTCTGGCGGTGGGGTCTAGGCTCCCTTCCTTCTTTCTTCTTAATCGCTTGTCCATGGAACAAGAGGCTTGCTCCAGATTCAAATAGATGCCTTTGATAGTCTGGTAGAGTCTACATAACTTTTTTCCTCTGCCTTTTATTTTCTTTTTAAAAAACCTTTAAATTACATTTGTACGTGTATGTGTGCATGTGCGTGTGCATGTGTGTGTGTGTAGTGTATGTGTATATGTGCACACCATGGTCTGTGAGTGAAGGTCAGAGGACTGCTTACCAGAGTCAGTTCTCTTCTTTTGTCTCTGTGTCCTAGGGATAAGGCTTGGGGGCAAATGCCTTTACCTGACAAGCCATCTCACTAACCTTTTCTCCTTTTTTTTTTCTCTTACAGTTTGACCAAGGTCTTTGCCCTGTAGCCCAGACTGGTCTTGAATTTGCAATCCTCCTGCTTCAGCCTCTCAAATACTGTGACTGTAGGTGTGTTGGGTTGTAAGCGAATTTAACAAGGAGGTGAGCTCTCCTCTGCCTCTGCTGAGGTTACAGCTTTAAGGGCCTGTACCTCTACATCCAGCTGTGTGTCTGTTGTCTTACAAAATGTGGATGGCAGGACACACGAGTCATAGTATATTATTTTAAAAAGTTAAAGTAACCTGCCATTGGTGTGAAACTGAGGCAGTTTTCGGCCGCCAGCCCATGCCTTCTGCCCTTAGCACTTTGAGCCATATTTCCAGAGCCACACTCTGCTCCCTCTAGGCTACCCTGGACTCACTAAGTCTGCAGAGTTCTGAATACTTCCTATGCTGCTTTCATCATAGGGTCTTCTGCTCACTCCGAGGCCTCTGGATTCTTTCTGAGTATTCATTGGGCCAAATGGAACTTCAAAACTTCCATTGTTTTAAACACAGCCCACTGACTTAGGAGCTCATCCAGGGCCTAATTCATGCTGGTGTAGGTGTCCCCCACCAGGGAGATGGCCAAGAAGGACTCTCAGGGAGTGGCTCTCCAGTGGGACCCATTGTGATATCTGGGGACATTTTTTGGCAATATGAGGACACTACAGTGTCATACTGTACTGCCTGTGAAACAGGTAAACAAACCCCAAAATAAGACAAGTTGCTGTTTTTTTTGTCCAGGAATAGACACAGTATACTGGTGAACACATGCTTAGGACAGTCTGGTAGGACAGATCGTCTAAGCTGTCAGTGGCTTTGCGAAGCCCAGCCCTAGGGGATGGCCCATACTTCTTCCTGCTGCTGCTCTGTATGGTCTCCTAGCCATGACCTCTGGCCGCCCTTCTCTCTTCCTGATTACAGCTTCCTGGTGTCATGTTTCTTTTTTTTTTTTTTGCTCTCATGGGCCTTTGCTTCTGTTGTAGTTGCACTCTGGAGTGCCTCCCCTTTCCCCACAGGTAATGGCTTCATGGGATGGATTTATCACTCTGCACTGCTCGAACTTCCCTACTTCTGACTTGTAGTTATTTAAAGTCTGTTGTTCCTACAAACTTGTAAGTTCAGAGTGATATAGGACCAAGATACGTGGCTAGTAAACATTTCAGTGAGTGGATGAATGAATGTTTGAATGGTACCACCCCTGAAAGGGGCCAGAGCTGAGCATGTTGATGGCAGTATGTAGCCACTCTGTCAGGCAGCTTTCTTTCCAATGGATTCACCATTCCTGTAAAGACACCATTCTCTACGGTGTAGATGGTTTCAGCGGTCTGCACTTGATAGTGTCTCTTCATCAGCCTTATTTATCTCCCTTGTAGTATCAGTATCAATTTCAGGGTGGCTTGAAGCAGCAGCTTCAGATAAAGTAGAGATGAGGAGACAGAGCTTTGTGCTAAAGGGGAAGAGCCAAGGGGTCAAGGCACTGTCTTTTGTCCTAAGCCTCATTATCATTAACTTAGCACGATACAGGTTAGTTCTCAGGATGTCACAGGAGTAGCTGCTCAAACAATGTTGTGGCTATTGATCAATTAAAAAGACATTATGTCTTGGGTGTGTATATCCTGGGATTTGGAGCTTTCAAGTGTCCCAGGTAATCCTGTTATGTGCCCACCTTTGAGAATCACTAATATCAATATCTAGGTAGATCAAAGTTACTCATGTTAACATTTCCAACGTGATTCAATATTTTCTGTCTTGGTAATTTAATACTTTTTAGCGATTTTATGATTTTTATGTATATAAAATTAGCACTTGTACTTTGTTCAAATTTATTATTGTGATATTTAATATATAACTTTTTGGCAAATGACCTTGTATGACCTCATTCCCCCCCCCTGAGCCCAGCCCCTCTATAGCTATCACAGAGAAACAGCTGACAATCCTTCACATTGGAGGAAGCTGGGAGGAAACCATTTTTCAGATAGTGTGCCTATAACATACCAATTTAGAACTTTTCCTTGGTTCCAATGCTGCCTCGCCTGTTTTCCACCTCTCCCAGCCTCTTGCTTACCAGCACCAGGAGGAAGAGCCCCGTAGGCCCCCCTCCCCTCCAAGAACTTCCAGAGAGCTCTTTGTTATTTTCTGATTTCCCCTGTAGCTATGCATGACACCTTTATTATAAGTGAGCTGGCTAAGGTGACAAATGAAGGGACTTTGGGGTCCTTTATAGTCATTTCTGCCCGCCCCCCCTGCATCCTCTCCAGCATTCCCGCACACTTTCCGTTCACCTGAAATACGCTTCCAAACAATACTGGGAGGCTTGCACCACCAGTCTCCCTTGTGATCGCTCTCTGCTATTGTTTTAACTGCAAGAGCTGAAAATGAAATGTGTCATTGTGTGCCGCTGTTCCTCTAGCATCTAAACCTCCTCTTTAAGAATCATTTTGGGATGCTTAGGATCCAGCAACCTTGCCACAGGGCAGGTAGGCATTGCTATAGAACAATGCACTGGGTCAAGTGCACTAACACCCAAGACCAGAATGTACACATTGAAAGTTATAGAATTTTAGGTTACTCTATTCTTTTTCACTTAAAGAAGAAATACTAGAGTAGGAAGATACTGTGTGAATGATGAAGATAAGCCTCACCCCCCCCCCTTTCTTAGCAGTGTGAACACACATCAAAATATCAGGGCTAAGGCTACTGTTGTGTTGTACGTCCATAGAATGAGGATCTGGGCTGGAGTCTTTCAAATACCAGAAAACTTTACCAAAACCAAACATGAACTAAAGTGGATTACAAATTGACAACATGGCTAGTGTTGTACTTCCTGACAGAGTACTTGTTTGATATAGGCTAGACCCTGAGTTTATCTTTAGCCAGAAAACAACAAAAGGGTTCTCAAAAGATATTTATGGGATAAGTGAAAATATTTTTATGTTGTCAAATCTAGGAAATTTCATTGAAAACCTCATATTTTTGTCATTTGGCAGACAGGCAAAATTTTAATTTCTAATGTTTCTTTTAGTGTGATCTAAAAGTCAGTCTCCCTCCACCCCCGGAATTACTCATATTTTAGAGATTACTGCAGAGAATAGAGTTTTGTGACAGTTTGTATTTGAGCCTCAGCGTTTCAGTTTCTCTAATACATTTTAGTAAACTTGGAAGCTGGGCAGGAGCTCAGAGACTGTCTTATTATCGGCCTGCCCAGGACAATTGACAACACTGAGCCCTGGCTTGGCATCTCTGCTGTCTGTCAGAGCGAGGCCAAAGCCAAGCAGCTTTTTAGAATCTTGACTTTCTGGTTCTGAATTGAACATGCTTTTCTCCACTTCAGAGTAAACACCATAGTTAGGATCTTAGGTTGGTGTTTTCTAAAACTGGTTTGAGCTTAACTTGGGAGTATAAATAGTACTCAGGAGGGTCCTGTGTCTGCCACTAGGGGTCAGAAGCAATTGGAAAAGAAAGGAAAGGCAGCCATAAAAAGGGCTAATTAGCTGATCCCAAGATGGGCAAATGGCCTCCTTTGTGCTGGGGGCCTTGAGAAACAGCACAATGTTTCTGAGCATGAGGCTCCGGAGGCAGTGAGAGCCAGACTTTTTACCAACTTCTGTGGTTGGTATTTGTATCTGAAAGGTACACTGACTGGAGAATGCAGACTCCTAAAATAACACCTCTTCCACATAGGGAAACTGAGTCACCGGGGAGCTACAGAGGCCTGGGTGGGTCACTACCAGCTTCTGCAGGCATACTCAGGGAAAGAATAAGAGCTAAGCTGCCAGACATCTGCTGTTCCCATATGCTAACCACCTGGGCTGGATTTATTTACACAGATGCCCAGTGCTCTTCCAAGGGAAGAGATGGACCAGGAAGGAAGGAAGTGCGTGACTTCCAGTAGAGGATGTTACTCACCCGAGCCTCCAGAGCTTCTCTCCAGTTCCTTAGGGGCGTGCTAACAGTTACATCCATGGAGTGCTGGCAGCTCTGAGAAGTGGTTAATGAGGGAGGGTTGCTAGGTTCGGGGGTTTGCTCCCTTAAATTTCTCTCCATCATACTGACAGATGGAATCTACAGAATCTGTCATGTGGCTTTCGGATACAGCTGTACTCTGTGGGTTCCTATACCTCTCTCTCTCTTCTCCTTCAGCCCCAAGCTATGCCATGCTTCCTGGTTGGCTTCCTAACCTCTGCCATACCTGGTAAATCACCCCAAATAAGCTCGCCTTAGTTGTGTATTCAAGTTGCCATCTGCTTCCTTGGGGTCTTTTGCTTCCTGAACACTTGGGTGGAATGGAACAGCCAGAGACATCATGAAGATAATGATAAGCTGTCCTTGAGCTCCAAGGATACTCAGCATTTGGGATGTTGTACCACAAGAAGGGGTACACATCCCAAAAGATACTTTGAACAGGTGACTTTAAGTTATAATCAGAATGCTTTCTTTTCTGCTCTATGGGAAACCCTGTGTGAGCAGCAGATTGAAAATTAGAAATTCTGTCTTATGATGATGACCTATACAGCTAATTATAATGTACTTAACCGTATAAGACGGAAAATAGCCAATGCAGGGGAACAGAAGGGTACAATGAATCTGTCCATCTAGAAATTTCAGATTGCTCTCGTATATTCTAATTTTAGATAAGTATGTATTTTTCTCTTTAGCTCTTGAAGTTTCCCATCCGTCTCGTGAGTTATAATCCCCTCTCTGAGAGTTTTTAAAAGCTGCTATGAAAGACACTTCAAGCACCTAGAAAAGGCTCTCCAGTGATAGGAAAGGCTCATTCTGCAGGGATCCTTGTGATGCAGGCACTTTGCTGATCACTGTGGACCCAGTAATGAATAGTACTTGATTTGTGCTTTCAAGGAAATCACAATATGTTGGAAAAATAGAAGTCTAAACAAGTAATTATACGAGTTGTAAAGTATTATTAGCATATAGTAGGCTCTGTGTCTCTAAGTGAGCGTGTACTTAAGTGTAGCTGACTTTGGCTACTTTTGGGATTTTTTTATCTTACACCCTTCTCTATATTTTTTCTCCTACCCTTTCAACCCCCTAACGCTAGATCAGAGAGAAAAAAGTCAGAGAGGAAAGGAAAGAGATCCCTGAATAAAGTTGGGGGTTGGAATATCCCTTAGAATACCTCCTGCTGATTAGGGGCATCAGGTTCCTTGGAGTAAGTTTGACCTTCCCCATTAGGATATCTGATTTCTTCTTGGTTTTCCTTTGTGCATGCCTACTTAACAAACCATGATCCACAGTGACTAACAACAACCCACCCCACTCTTGTGGCCCTAGCATTCATACACCCTCTAAAAAGACCCCAGAATTCCAAACTTCCTCACACAGGCACAGAAAATACCTGCAGCAGGCAGAATCACCCCCACCAGAGCACAAGGCAAACCTAACTGCTGTGGACAATCTGAAGCAGCCCCATACCCCACACCTGGGATTAAGGTGAAAATATATTCTTATACCATTTCTGTATTTTTAAAAGAAACTAAAATTCAAAAAAATCTCACTACACTTAAGTCTGTCAGGAAATGGCAAAGAGGTTGATGAGTGACAGGAGATCCACAAGTTGGGTTTTGAAGGACAGCAGAGAGGGCAGGAGGATGAATGAGAGGATGGGGGCTCTTGGGTTGCCTGATGGCTTTGAGATGGAGTCAAACACATGATTTAGCCCATAGCCTTTGGACGGATGCCTGGACTTGAGGCCAAAGATAAAATAGTAATCTAACCCATAACACTGGTTGTCATTTAGAATAATATGGATTGTATACACTCTAAAAATATTAGAGGTATGTAAGCAAACGGAAAACAGTGTTTAGAAAAAATCATTGGACATTTAGTGGGAAACATAATGTGTCGTCTTATAGTGATGCTCCAAATATAGTGTCATCATTATGTGTAACTTTTGTTTTTATTTTATTTAATCTATATATGCATGTGTATCTGTTTGAATGCGTATGTATGTATGCATTGCATGTCTGTGTTCGTGAATGAGTATGCGTGTGTGTGTGTGTGTGTGTGTGTGTGTGTGTGTGTGTGTGTGTTTGTGTGTGTTTCAGTATGTGCATACACCCATGAAGGCAAGAGAATGATGTAGGATCCTCTAGAACAGGAGTTATTGTACCAGCTGACCTGGGTGCTCAATCAATCTGAGGGCCTTAGGAAGAACACCAGGGTTTTCTATTTCTTCTCTTCTTCTTTCTGATGGCTTGAATATACTTTCACTGGTACCTTGAATCTTCATCTGTTCTCCATTTCTGAGTCCCCTATCCCTGCTCGTAGCTTATCTGCCATGTGTCTGAGCTCCACACGGGCATAGCTTAGACAGCATGGCCTCCTTCTCTCTTTCTCCTCTCCATTTTCCCCTTCCAGGCACCTCCTGAACTTTGCTGCCCAGAGGTTTAACTCTAGTATGAAGGTCCATTCTTATTTTATTAATGAGCCTAAGAACCCTGATTGCCCCATAACTTGATCGGATCTCCTGGATCTTAAGTGCCAAGTTCTAGAATTGCACTCAGGCTCTGTGCGTGCCCTGCAGGGACTGTCTGTGTCTCTGTCCTTCCTTTTCTTATTCTTTGCTCTGGGCTTTCCCTGCTATCATCTTCTCTTGCCAGCATTCCATGTGCCTGTGAGTTGACCGGTCTCAGCCGGGCAGCACGGCTCCGTGAGAGACTGAAGCCAGTTGCTGTTCTTTGTGGTTGGAATGTTTGAGATGACTCACTGAACATGAGCAGTTGAGTTCAGTGATGACCTCAGCTAGACCGTCTCCGGTCTTTTCTGTGCTTCTCCCTCCATGTAGAATGGACGGATCACTGCTCAAGAGGATCATTGTAAAGCGCGAAAGCAGAAGCCACTTGAGATCAGCACCTGGATGACAAGTCCCATTGCATTCTCAAGGTCACCCCAGCCATAGAGCCAGGTTTGAGAAGAGGGAAGATAGACTTGATTGATATCCTTAACAGGATGAGGGCCATATAATTTGTACTACTTTGTTTTTATTTAATTTTATTTTTTTCAGCTGAATCTGCCACGTCTCTTAGTATCCACTCTTACCTACTCTGGGAACTTTTAGTTAAGTGCTAATCACCAATTGCCTGTGGCCACTGTGATTTAGTTCAAATGCTCCCAAGAGACACTAGTGTTTGTTTCGGTCTGCCCATCAGTCATCTGTGGTTCAGAGGGGCAGGTGTGTGCTACTCAGGGCTTTTGTTTTATTCTGAGGCACTTATGGTAGGCATGTTGTTTCAGAAGAATCATGATCAGTGTTGGCAGATGAGTGGAGATTATTTGCACGCTCAGGATTCTTTAGAAGAACTCACACTGTCTGCCCATCCAACTCCACATTCCTTTACTGGGCCAGAAAGCCCCAACTCACTCTTCTTTCTTCTAACTTTGCTGCGGCCATTCTCTTTCTTTCTTTCCAGGATCATGTTGTTGTTGATATTATTGTTATTGTTGTTAATGTTGTTACTGTCATTATTATTGTTGTTGTTAATTATTATTTTAAGTTTCTCTATTTTATTTTGTTTCATTTTGGGGGGAGTACAACATCTTCTAATTATTCAAGACTGGCTTTGAACTTGGCATCCCCCTGCCTCAGCCTGTCCTGGGCTGGGATGATAGGCATAAAGCACATTCCAATCTCTTCTTTTGCCCACTGTGCTTCCCTGCCCTTGAGGAAAATGCTTTCTTCATTTCCTGCTTCTGTCTGCCTGACAACTTTTAACTGATGTCTTTATTCTTAGTGCAAATCTCACTTCCTGAGAGGAGCTGTAGAGCCTACTTGTCTTCTGCCCCAGGCTCTAGAGAACAACAGAATAGGATGGCCCTCTTCTGGGATAGGCACAAGTGTTTATTATCTATATCAATTAAAAACAGCAGGCAGTTGCCTTGAAAAACAAAGGATTAATGGACGTCTACTTATTACCTTGACAACTTAGGAGTCCTCCCTTTTAGGGAACATAAGCACTTAGTTTCTTGGGTGGCTTTTGCCACTGGAGGTGGTCAGTGACACCTTGCCCCAAGGAACATAATACAAAAGGATGGAGAAAGCATCTGTCCCGACATGTAGCTGAGATCCCTGCTTAGAATGTAAGCTATTGGCCTCTTTTCCCTTTTTTGCTTCCGTCATCCTGTGGCCCCAGGTCTAATCCCTGAGATCACAGTGATCATAGAGCTGTGATGATAAACAACCCAGGACATCTCATTCCATTTCCAGCGATTGTCCCCTGAAGCCAGTGACTTGTTTGAGTATAAGCTAAAAATATTGTTTTGGTTATGATTTTTGGATGTCATGTGCCTGGGGGTCCACTCTTAGGAGACAAGCCTCGGTATAAGTTTTGTTCTTCTGTAGAATGCTGTTCGTCTAAAAAGAACATTGGTGGACAAGCCTCCGTGTAAGTTTTGTTCTTCTGTAAAATGCTGCATCTAAAAAGAACATTCGTGGATGACTCAAAATGGTGGGGGCGAGGGACACAGAAAGATGCAGTAGGAGGTGACTTTGAGTCCATCTTAAAGACGATGAGTAAATTCTTAGGGGTTTTCAGTCTCTATTCTCAGGTAACTTAGAAAAAAAGAGAGCTTACTGTCATTAAAATAAATAATTTATTAGCTGTGCATTATGTGCAAGAGGTGCAGCAAAGAAACCACCAAAAATGGCAAAAATGGCCCCCCCCCCCCATGATTGCAGGGAGGTTTTTATTGTTGATAAGAGCAAGAGAGAGAACAACCAGACAGTCCAGAGCAGAGAGGAAAAAAACAGACTGGACATCTCCAAGGCTACCTGCAAGGGAAGGAAGGGCAGGGAGAAGAGCAAGAGAGAAAAGTGAAAGTAGGTTATAAGGAGGAGGTGTGGAGGGGAGGGGAGCCCTGAGATGGGGAGTCCTGGGAGTTTAGGGTACAGGGGAAGGTGAGAAGGCCCAGGCTGTTAGCTTGGGGTCTTTGAAGGCAAGTGTGGAGGTTGATATACAACCACAGGTGTGTGTCAATAGAAAGCCATATGTCCCTTCTGCCCGAGGCAAGGGAAATGACTCCTTTTGGCAGATGAGAATCTATTTCATAAGTTCCTGAGGAGTGCTGATTTTTTTTTTTTTTTTTTTTTTTTTTTTTTTTTTTTTTTTTTTTTTTTTTTTTTTTTTTTTTTTTT
>LR750484.1:150683-169732 GCA_902729485.2 Mus minutoides
AGCAGGAGTGCTGATTTTTAATCTAACTACCAAACATCCTTCTATAGTCCAGCTTGAGCGAAGGCAAGACCGCCTTGCCTTCGCTCAAGCTGGACACTGTCTGGACACTTAATGGACACTGTCACTGCCTAAGACCTAACATTGTATGAAATGCTCTGTTGTGTCTGTGGAACATGTAAAGTGAATACCAGTTGGCATGTGTTGTTAAAGCGAATACCTGCTCAGCAGTGCAGAAGGGACATGTGGCATAGGACCTGAATGGTGTGTTTTGTAGAGGCCAGCATGAATGCATGGATAAGTGCAGAGTGCATGGATAAGTGCATTTAAGAAAAGTTGTGCAAGAGAGGCGGGGAGAGGACTCTCTAGGCTGGGAGAGTATTATCTAGGAGACTTAAAGTGACAGAACGCCCATTTCCAATGTCAATGAAGGAATATGGGGGAGGGAAGGGAGCTACAGGTTGGCCTTGCTATAGAAAGCTCCTTTGGAGACAGGACACAGCGACTGAGTATTGGCATCATATCATAAAATATGTGACTTGGGTCATCATTTTCTCTGCAGTTTTTGGTAAAGTAGTTTTGAAGAGATGAGGCCAGGGCTATCAATACCACTTGGGATATGGCTGTGCTCTGCCACAGAGGGGTAGCATTAGAAGTGGGTGAGGGAGGGGGAAGGGAGGGGAAGAGTCATGGGGGAAGGGAGGGGCAGAGGCAAGGGGAAATGGAGAGACTGAAAACAGGAATGTGACAATGTTTGGATTCGCAATGAGAAGACAGACAGCTGTGCCTATGGTCACTAGTGCCCAGGCTGACTGTGGGTTTGTTGAAAGATTGAGGTAGGAGGTATAAAGTGTTGTGTATAATAAATCACACGACTTATGGCCCAGGTAACATAAATTTGGAGCTTTATTGAGCATTTCATCAGTCAGCTTCCCATCACTAGTAAAAACCCCAAGCCTACAATGTAGAAGAAGGAGAGTTTTGACTGGGGTCAGAGTGTCCTAAGTTTAGTCCCATGGTCACTTAGTCACCTTGTTTTGGTTAGTCATAAAATCAAGACCAGGCGTGTTTGGTGAGAAGCTGTTCTCCTGTAGCATCTGGTAAATAGAGGAACCAGCAATGTCACATATCCCCTTTGGTGGCACATCCTCAACACCATAACCTTCTTATACTTGACTCCACGTTTCTGTTAGTACCAAGCCGAGGCCCAAGTCCTAAACACAGAAACTCCTGGGTGATGGCCTAGACAGAAACTAAAGCAGTATTTAGCGGAGGAAAAGAAAACTAAACTGCAACAAATGAAACCAATGCCCGTCTTCAAATGACGACATCCAGTTCATCAGTGTATGATTCCATTTGACACTGAAAATATGACCCTAAGGCAGCCAGTTTAGATTGCCTTCCTTCATCATTCCCTTCTGCTCTAACTCCTGGTCTCTTTTGTCTGGATTCTATAGGAGCCTACTGGCTAGTTTCTTTGTGCTTGCTGTCAACTACCTGAGAGGATTCTCGACACAGCAGCCTGGGTGAGTCTTTAAAGATTATGTCCAATAATCTTCTACTCTGAACCTTCAGTTGCTTCCTGCCTCTTTCAGAATGTAAGCCAGAGCCCTAACAAGGGTCCTGTGGGCTGGCATGGTCCCTTCCTTGTAGCCTCTGACTTCATCTGATACTACCCACCTTGTTCATGCCCTGCTGGCTACCCTTGCCAAATGCTGTCACTCCTGCCCCATCACGGGGCTTTTGCACATTCTTTCATTGACTGAGTCACTTTCTTTACAATATCTTTATATTGATGACTAACCCTCCTTAAAATGTTTGTGATGTGGGGGTCTTGTTTCACTTTCCTGTTTTAATTTTACAGTCCTTAGGATTTGTAATCCTACCTTTAGGATCTTCTGGTATCCATCCAGACCATTTTCTTATGTCTGCTGTAACTGCCTGTTCCACAACGTGATTCCATGAGAGCAAGGGAGGTTCATGTCCATATCATCACAGTGGCATGACGTGTGGGCCAAGTGTGCAGGAAACATTTGTTCCCAGATGTCACATAGTCATTTAGCGATGTCTTTTTGATTGGACTTGTGATTCCCTTGAGATGAGCTGTCGGCAATTATCTTCAGATATTGTCTTTATATTCAGATATTGTCTTTGCTCAATCATTGTTGGTTAGTGGGTAGAATCTGAAGTTTGAAATCACAGCCTTTGGTTCTATGGAGTTACAGGAAGTTTCCTTACTGAATAGACCGTTTAAGAAATGTTAGAGGAGAGGCGGTATGGTGTTGCATGCCTGTAATCCCAGCGCAGGGGTTGGAGGCAGGAGGATTAGAAGTTTAAGGTCATCCTTAACTGCACTGCAGGTTTGAGGCCAGTCTGGGCTAAAAGAGACTATGATTTAAAACAAAATAAAAACAAACAAACAAACAAACAAACAAACAAAACTCAAAGTGTTAGATCTGAGCCAGCATGAGATATATAATGACAATGTCTCAAAAATTTTTTTTCAAAACAAAAATGGGGCTAGAAATGACTGGGTGGACAATAAGAGAATAATTTGGTTCATGTAGCTGAGCTTCCACTGTGCATGCTAGAATTCACACAGCAGTTTGGCATCTCTTTATCATTATTATGGTGATTATTAATTGGATGCTCTTTTAAAATTTGGACTTTAAGCTTGCAGCTGATGCCTTAGGAGATTATGCTACCAGGGTGCAGAAATTACTGGGGCTGACCGTAACTATTCATGGCCAATTAAGGAACAGCGTTGGCAAGAAACTGGGGGTGGATGCAGTAGTGCATTGTGGGAGTTCTAGTCGCTGTCGTTCCTGTGTTGGGCATTAGCTGGCTGGACCTCCTGTAGCGGGGATGTTGATCTTCCTACCTGGAGACTCATTTATAAACCAAAACAATGAACAACCGTGAGGGATTTAACTTTGTGGAGAGAAAAGAGAGAACAAAGTCAAGAAATCACTTTTATTTGCAAAGCTTTGCGTGAGAGGCCTTCAGAAGGCCGCCTTTGTTTAATTTTGGTATCGGTTTTCTTGCTTCCCAGGGGATAAAGATGGTTGTTGAAAAAAAAATGCATGCAGAAAATCAGGCTGTGGGAGGGCAGAAATGAATTTTGGAACATTTCCAAAGGATAGAATTCCCCCGAGAAGCCGGGTTACTGCACTGAAGGCCTGTCACAAAAGGGAGTGTCAGTCACTGAATATGCCTGCTGTCTCATTCCTGACATAAGTAGTGGCCAGTTGTGTGGGCTTATACTTTTACATGGAGTTTTAAAAAGGATTTCAGATGGAAGGGGAAATAAGACACACACACACACACACACACACACACACATGTGCAAGTACACAGGAGAGCAGGGTGTGGGTATGGGTATGAGAGGATAATGGAACAGTGGTTGGAAATGCTTTTTCTTAACTTTAGATTTTAAGGGTTGAACCGGTTCTGAGATCTTTAGGAACTCCCTAAGTGGTAAAAATCCTGTGCAGCCCTTGTTTTCAGATACAGTGACTGGGCATGAGGTGCTGCAAAGAAAAGATCAAATGAAATTCAGTCCTGGAGAACAAGGCTGCAGGCATGCACAGCCCGAGTTCCTGGCTTAAGTGCACACATTGGTTGGATGGTCGGTAGGGTCTTGAAGTAGA
This sequence comes from Mus minutoides, assembly GCA_902729485.2. Taxonomy (NCBI): domain Eukaryota; kingdom Metazoa; phylum Chordata; class Mammalia; order Rodentia; family Muridae; genus Mus; species Mus minutoides. The sequence continues at coordinate 154,331 of LR750484.1, forward strand.
CAGCACCGGCCCCAGCTCTCCCCGCAAGCACCGGCTTTTCGGCTCTCAGACTCCTCATGTTTGCACTCATTTTTGTCTCTCTGTTTAACGATGACAGCTTCCTTCATAAGTGGAGTATGGAATTTTGTGTCCAGGGTGGAAGTTGAAGTATTTCTTTGGTGACCTCAAGGATATGAAGCAGAAAATCCAAGTCACTGTGCTCTGCAAGTCTTTCTTTGTCTGTCCTTCATCACATATCAGTAGTCTAGGAGAGACAAATGGTCTACAAAGTGAGTTCCAGGACAGCCAGGGCTATACAGAGAAACCCTGTCTCAAACAAAAAAAACATTTTTTTTCTCCAGAAAGTAAAGGGAGTTTTTGTTTGTTTTTGATTTGGAAAATATATGGTCATATCCTGATTTTGTTTTTTGAATGTCAGTTTTTGATAAGTGAACTAATTTTTTTTTAAATGTGGGTTTGGCACCAGAAGGTGGCTCAGTGGTAAAGAACACACACTGCTCTTCTAGAGGACCCTGGTGCTTCCGAGTGGGTCACAACTGCTGTAATTCTCTTTCCAAGAGACACGCCGTGCCCTTCCTGGTCTCTGCCAGCACTGAAAATGTGTAAACCTGCCTACACACACACACACACACACACACACACACACACACACACACACAGACACACACACACACACAGACACACACAGACACACACAGACACACACAGACACACACACACACACACACACACACACGATTAGGAATGGAACAAAATAAAATCTTTCATAAAGTCTGTCTCTTCAGTCCTTTCTAAATTCACAGTGGTCACTTTGGTTGGCTGAGGCAGGGATCAGGTATCTTCCTGTCATCGGTCCCCTCTGTTAGTACTTATCTGTTCCTGCGGTTGTGAAAGGAAGAGGATGGAGAGAGGGCACTCAGAGACCTCAGTCGTCTTTGTATTCAGTCCCTATCTTACATGTCATTTTCCCTTCCAGCTGTTCCTTTCTCCCCCTGGCCACATACTCTCCCCGAAGAGTGTTCAGTGTTTGGCTCTGAGCCAGCTACAGTGAGTGGAATAAGGACGGACCCCCTCAGTATGGAGGCCGCACCAAATGGTCAGTGTTTTGTAGTAGAAAAACATCAATGACAGGCCAGTTCTATTGGGTGGTCTCACATCATGCTCTGAGGGTCCCAGTAGAAGCTTTGGTGAAACACTATCTCAACCAGGACATGAAGAATGAACAAGACTAGCTGTACAAATCCTGTGTGTTCAGGTTTGTATTTGACTAAGAGTTGTGGACTTTGGAGAAGAAACTCCAAGTTGTAAAGGCCACACTTTATGTTGGGGTTGTTATTTCAGAACCTACTGCTAATTTCAAACACCAGAAATTGAAGTTTGAGTGTCAAAGTGTAGTGGGTGTTTCTGTTCACCAGCTTTTTTTTTTCAACTTTTATTAGATATTTTCTTCATTTACATTTCAAGTGTTATCCAGAAAGTTCCCTATACCCTCCCCCCTCCCGGCCCTGCTCCCCTACCCATCCGCTCCCACTTCTTGGCCCTGGCGTTCCCCTGTATTGGGGCATATAAAGTCTGCATGACCAAGGGGCCTCTCTTCCCATTGATGGCCAACTAGGCCATCCTCTTCTATATATGCAGCTAGATACATGAGCTCAGGGCGTACTAGTTAGTTCATGGTTATTCTTCCACCTATAGGGTTGAAGACCCCTTCAGCTCCTTGGGTACTTTCTCTAGCTCCTTCTTCCTTGGGAACCCTGTGTTCCATCTAATAGCTGACTGTGAGCTTCCAACTCCATGTTTGCCAGGCATTGGTATAGTTAACCAGCTTTTACGGTGCCACCTTGTGGCTACTGAGCACACAGTTTAGTGTTGCTTAGGTCCAGCCCAAGGGAAAGCTGGTGAACTTTGACATGTTGAGTGGACGCCTGCTGGGTCAGAGGAGCGTGGAACCAGGATTTCAGGTTCATAGCTCACATGATCAAGCTCTGGAGAGTTTCAGAGCGGAAGTTCCAGGACCATTTGATGGGGTCGAAGGTAGTTGCAGATGCATAATGCACATGGGGCAGGAGTCAGGGAGTGAGGGGATGAGGTGGATGGTGAGTCTGTGTCAGGTCAGCAAAGACACATGGCAAGATTGAAATTGTAGAGGTCATTTGAGCAGTTAATTGCACCGTTTGTGGATTTTAGATACTTGGTCATTCACCCTGAAATTCTAATCATATGCAATTGTGAGCATAAAGTTTTGTGATGTCAGAGTGCTGGTGGGGTGTTTTTTGTTGTCGTTTATGTTTTGAAGGACCCATTAGCCATCTTGGAAGAGAACATAAAATACATGGTCTATCTAGTGCAGAGGCTGGATAGACTTTTCAGCCTAGACTTGGGCTGTAACACTGGGGAATAATTCGACTGGGATTTGAACTTGAAGGTCTGTGATAAAACCAGTTTTGTGAAATATGAATTAGGTGAAGTTCAGCCAGTTTCTTCATCTTGGGCCATTGAGAGCCTTGAAAGTGCTGATAGATTTCAAGTATGCGGGCGGGGTAACATTACTCCGAACTTTAGCTCTGGAAATAATCCTTATGGTTGGGCTGTTTGCATCCTCAGGAATGGCACCATTACGTATTGCCATAGTAAGCTGCATAACAAGCAACCACGGAACTTCAGGGGAAGGTAACAATATAAGCTTCAGTGGGGAGTCACAGAGAGAGTGGGCTCAGTGGTTAAGAGGGCATAGCCTACTGCCCTGGCAGAGGATGGAAGGTTAGTTTCCGGTATGCACAGTAGACAGCACACAACTGCCTATATCTCTAGTCCCAGTGGGTCTAAAGCCTGTGACCCCCTCTCCACATATAATTTAAAATAAAAAAAACAATTCTTTGCAAAATTAAAAAAAATTTTAGTTGGGCATAATGGTGCATACCTTTAGTACCAGCATTAGGGAGGCAGAGGCAGGACGATCCCCAAGTTTGAGGACATCTTGATCTACAGAGCAAGTTTCAGGGCAGCCAGGGCAAACTCTATTTTGAAAAACCAACACCAGAAACTAGATTGGACTTATTTATTTCATTTTGGCAGCAAGTGTTTTTCCGTGCACTTATGTATGTTGTATGTCTGTTCACCATGTGCCTGACTGGTGCCCATGGGAGTCCGAAGGGGCTGAACCGCCTTGCACTGGAATTACAGATGACTGCGAACCTCCATGTAGGTGCTGGAAACCAAACCCTATTCCTATATAAAGAACAGTAAGTCCTTTTAACTGATGAGCCATCTTTCCAGCCCTGAAGATCCCTTTTCCTTTTCCTTTTTTTAAATGTCCCCATCCTAAAAGTTTAGCGGTACACCTGCTCTTCATCTGGCTTAGCCGATTTCAGCTGACAGCAGTGCCTATAGCCAGCCTCCTGTGGACTGGGCAAACAATTCTGTCCTCACCTGAGTTGGCCTATGTGTCTATGGTGTGAGTTAATATGGCTTTAGCCAGTAAGACTGAGGTGACTTATTTCTGCAATGTCTGCCATTCATTCCGGCCACGTTTGCTTAGGTACGGCACAGGAGCAAGAATGGGAGTGGAGGAGCTTGCCGCACGAGGACTTTCAAATCCTGTACTACTTTACATCATGTTTACTGCTATCCTCTTGGCCAAAAGCAGGTGTGGCCTGTGACAGTGGAGGTTACATGGCAGAGGGTGTGGTCACAGGAAAGGAGAAGAATTGAGCTTGTTCTGCAGGCAGACCACCCTAGACTTAGAATTGCTGGATGAGATCACCGTCGACTGAAGGAGGAGTGAGGTCAGACTTTTTTTTTCCTCTCTGCCACGACCGTAGATTGTACTTTTAATTCTCGTTAGCAGCCTCACAAACAGACATCTGGGCCGTGTCAAGGAAGGGACAGATGATCTGGATCTGTAAAGGGTTTTTATTGTCTTTGTGTGGGATCAGTCCAGTCAAGGGCTGAGAGGAGTGCAGATCCCATGGAGTTATGGGGTTACATCATGTCAGGAGGTGAGGGAACAGATGAGGTGCAGAGAAGAGCATTGGCTATGTAATGCCAAGCAGGCAGCCAGAAGCAAAGCTGGTTCTCAAACCCAGATCCTCTCTCAAGCCATTAAGGGCTCTAATGACCTCCAGGAAGTTCCGTTGGAGGGTAGAAGCACTAAAATGTATTCTTAGTCTGTATTGACAGGACAAACCCCATTTACTCTGCAGGGTCTCCAGCACTTGGGAAGCAAAGGCAGGTGAATTTCTGAGTTTGAGGCCAGCCTGGTCTACAGAGTGAGTTCCAGGACAGCCAGGGCTATACAGAGAAGCCCTGTCTCGAAAAACAAAACAAAACAAAACAAAACAAAACAAAACAAAACAAAAAAACAACAACAAAAAATATTTTTGGAATAGGAAGATCAGAGTCCTCGGTACGACACAAACAGAGACCCTTCGACTTGACACCGACAGGTAGAAACCCTTAGATCAAAACTAAAGACAAAAGAACAGGAAGGGGTAGGGACGGGGAGGAAGACGAAGCACTCGTCTTCAGTCGTATCCAGAAGACTCTTCTTAGATCCAAGATCGAGGACGAAACAACTTATCGTATACTTTAATATTTCCATGGTCTAGCCTTCTAAAATAGGACATCGGCAGCTTATTTGGCTTAACGTTGAGAGGAACAGTTTGAGGTGAATAAGTAAAATTTGGGCAATGAAATTCTATCCATTTAAGCACTATCAAATAAACATTTGTGGGGGGGCAGAATAGAAATACTTTTGAACTATTAGATTTTTAAAATTTTATTTAACAGAGAATAATGGGAAAAATTGATCCCCCACTTCTTACGTATTTTTGGCAGTAGGAATAGACCCAGACTTAGGCTAGGCAAGTTCTCACCCGTAAGCTGTAATCCCAACCACAGATTTCATTTTTATGTTATTTCCTTTTATTTTTAAAGGACAGGGTCTTGCTCACTGCACATCTGCGGCTGTCCATGAACTGTTCCACCAATGCTGCATTCAAGCTCTGAGCCACCATTCCTGGAAGCCTTTTCCTCTTAGACCTTGGGTTTTGAGCTGAGCTGTCACAGAGCCCCGTGCTTGTGAAGAGCCAGTGAGTGTGAGGGCGCATATCACCCTGTACCCTGCTAAGCGCTGCTAGAGCCTGTGGGGTCACTTGTCATTTCAGTGAGGGTAGGAAGACTCATACTGTAAATTGTTCGCTTGTATTCTCAGAGTGTGTATGCTCCTTGCTGGTTACTTTCCTGCTGTACTCTCGGGCTGTTTAAGCGCAGCTTTGTGTATTAGGTTCGTCTGTCCCAGGCCTCTTTCCTGCTCTCTGGCTGTATCGCCCTGTGGTACCTGGGTAAATTGCAGAGTGAACACTGGTGTGAAGGCTGTGGTGTAGGAAGAGCCTCGGTATTCTCTGAGTCTCTTCCCTCAGTGCCTGTAGGATTAGCTCTGTTAATGTCAGTTTCCATCCTTGCCTCTCTGAAGACTGTGCCATTGTCATCAGGTGACTCCAGCCCCTGGGCTCTAATAGCACCACACCCTGTTAACAAACCCATTCCTCTCCCCTTCTGTCCCAGTTGTTGGCTACTGACTGCACCAAGGGCAAGCGAGCCACCCTTGAGCCGCACTGGTAGCCTGGAAGTTGTCGTTTTTTATTATTACAATATTTTCCCCTGTGCTAATTTGCGTCTTGAAGTCTACCTTGAGGACAACATCCAACTGTTTTATTTTATTGATCAAAGTGATAGAAATGTCATCAAGTGATTGTGAGTGGCCGTCTAAACATCCTGGGCTTTAGTTCTAGCGACACCACTCCTGGTTTGTACCACTCGACATGTTTTGTAACCTTGGTGGGACTCACGTTTTTCACCTAAACAACAAATGTGTCTGTGCTGTCTCAATTTGGGTTTCCTGGGCTATGGCCTGTAAATTCGAGGTCACTGGATAAAGGTTTACTCTGAAATGCTCTAGATACCCAAGCCTGTGGAGGGAAGGGCAGACTCGGGATGGAGCTAAAGGAGAAACTGAGCTGAAGTTCAGGCTTTGAAGAAAGTAGCAGGGAGACTTTGTTCACTGATATTTACTGTTAGTGGTGCTCACGCATGGGGGAACAACGCAGGCCTATCTCTGCAGAGGCGGAGTCTGCTGTCAGCCTTGCTCAAACAGCTTGGGAATGACCTTTTGGTCCTGACTATTCACTAGACCACAGTGACTGTATCCCACCTTTATTCCCCAAGACTCTTAAGGTTAATTTAGCATTGAATTTGCCACAGATCCTTCTAGTGACCGTCCTTATTCCTGTTATATAACCTGGGTGTTAACTGTGTCTCCTCGCATCAGTCCTTAGACTCCTGGAGGGGCTGAGGTTTCTTTGTCATCATAGACCCGAGGTCTTGCCAGGTTAAGTGGCTTGCTGCAGGCTACTCCTTCAATGACTGATGGAGAAATCCTCCCATGGGGCCCACCAGCTTCACCGTGAACCGAGCCAGACTTTTAAACGAGATATTTGAACCACTTAAACGGCAGTCGGGGAAACCTGAAAATATCTCCAGCAAAGTGTAGGTGTTGTTTTAGTAGAAACATTTCCTCTGTTGCCATAAAAATCTTCTCCCAAATGGCTTTGTGAGAGCAAAGCTGCGCGGGCTCTGCTGGTGTTTGTGAAGGGAGCCGTATGGCTCAGCCACAACACAAACGATTTGTCCTCCTGGCCGTGTTGGCAAAGCGATTTGATTTCTGGAATCCCCAGAGAGCGGGAAAAGGTCTAAACACATACGTTTCTTCATAATTAGATGTTTAAAGCAGAGCCAAGAGGAAGAGTTGGGAACTCAGGTACATTTTTCATTCCGCGAGCGATCCTGGGCTGAGTGTGCACACACAGGGTTAGAACACACTACCCGGGAGCTCCCCCCCTTCTATGTGCAGTTCTCTGCTCTTCACCGGGAATGAATATGAAAACCAGCTACAGCCCCTCAAGCAAAGTGACGAGTGAGTCGGAGCTCCTCGTTGGCTTTGGAGAACAGTGAAAAGCCAGCCCTTCTGGGTTGCATGTAGATAAAAGCGTCTTTTTCTGTTGGAGAAATGCATTGTCAGGTTGGCTAAAGATGCTGATAAGAAGTCTCTGGAGTTTTAAGGTCCAGGGTTAATTCCCAATAGCTTATTCCAAGGGGCCCAATTTCTGTGGTGAATGCAGGCTGGCTTTGGTTGTTCTCAGTAGCCAAGTGCGAAGTAAGAGTTGCTCGAAGAAGGTGGAAGATTGCAGTAAGGAAATTTGGCATAAAAACATACCTTGATTTTGGTACTATGGTCCAGAGCTCAGGTCCCCATCCCTCTGTCTTGCCATCTTGATTTTTTTCCATGCTCACTGGCCACTTGGGCCACTTTACCTTAGGCTATTTAGTCACTAATTACTACTATATGCCTTGCGTTGTACCACATCTAAGCGGAGCCTAGCATCTAGAGTTGAATTTTCTATTTTCCTTTGATCCATCCCATATTTGTCCAATGACCATTTTAAGAAAGTAGTGTCTGAAGACTATAGTGAGGTAAGTGTTAATCTGGAGGGGTTCATGAGCAGGAAGTGAAAGTACTTGTGAGTTAATCATTGATATGGGAAAGTGTAGCCTTTATCAAATCTATGGATGAGGTGCATGGTGCTTGTGGCCTTGTGTAGATCACTGAGCACATCTAAGGTCAGCTGGGGGTTGATAGATGGCTCTGCTGATTTGGTCTGGGCACAGGATGTAGTGTGGCTGGCTGTAGCTTTGTACTGGCTGTGGCTGTAGCTATGTGCTGGCTGTGGCTGTAGCTGTGTGCTGGCTGTGGCTGTAGCTGTGTGCTGGCTGTGGCTGTAGCTGTGTGCTGGCTGTGGCTGTAGCTGTGTGCTGGCTGTGGCTGTAGCTGTGTGCTGGCTGTGGCTGTAGCTGTGTGCTGGCTGTGGCTGTAGCTGTGTGCTGGCTGTCCTGGGATCAGGTAATTTTACTCTACACAGCTTCTGCTTGTCCAATAGGCCAGCCTAGACTTTCATGTTGATTGCATGATCTAAGAAAAAGGTCAAGGTTGAGAATAAAGGCAGCCTAACCTTTGCTGGGATTCAAGTTAGAGCTCCAGATTCTATAGGACCAAGAAAGACAATGTCAATATTAAGTCATAAACTGGGAGAGAACACTATTGTTGTTACTTTTTTCCAGAGTTTCTCTTTGTAGCCCTAGCTGTTCGAGAATAAAATTAATGCTGATTGCAAATGTAACCTTCAAGATGGTTCAAACCAGACTGCTCTTGAGCTCAAGAGATTCTCCTGAGTCCCGCTCCCCCTGCCTCCCCAGAGCTGGGATTAAAGGCTTGCACCACCACCACGCAGTTAGGAGAGAATGTTTTAAGCCAGTTAGCAGCAAAAACCACAAATGAAAACTCTGCTCATAGGATGATTCCTTTTACTTTTTTGCTAAATTGTTTCAGTTATACATAGTTTATAATGTCTGAATACACTTATAAAAATTTTTACAATTGGGCTAGCTATCAGAAAGACTTTTGGTTGATTTTTTTTTTCTTGTGTCTTCAGTCATCTCTCATAGGTAATTTTCAAGAAGTCTTATAAAGGGTACCTGTGGCCATTATTCAGGAAGCTAACACCAGCAGTGGTATTAGTTATGTGCCGTATATTGTTCTCAAGAACCCCAAGAGGAAGAGGAGGAAGAGGAGGAGGAGGAGGAGGAAGGGGAATGCATTTATAATGCCATTCTCAGATGATGGAATTAAGACACAAATGTTTGTGATATGCAAATATTCAAGAGGCTTTCACTAAGGGAACAGACTCTGCTTTTCCAACTCACTCTCTGCGTGTGAATACAGGTCATATAAAGCATGCAGGAAATAAAGGGCTAATTTGACAGACTTGAGCGTGGAGGAAACAACGGCTTAGACTGTAGAAATTAACTTTGGACTCCTTGTACATCAATTGTGTTCGACGATTTACAGGGCTGCTTCTTGCAGGCATGTGTGACATTCAGAAGCAATCAGACCTTATTAGCTGGTCTTTAAGGGATTACTGGGCTCTGGGCATCTTGAAGGTTACATTTGCAATCAGCATTAATTTTATTGTTAACTGTTTTTGTTCCTGTTAGCTTTAGGGTCCTTTGCCTTTTCTTTTATCCGCCCCCCCCCCCCTCAGGTTACCCTAGTTGAGTTCCAGGAAGCTGATAACTAATGGGACCAAATGATCAAGTTGCTTATCCAGAAGGCTCAGCCCCCAGAGAGTGGGTGTGGCTTTGGTTGAACTCTTAGGTCCCTGGTTCATGTCACCACACAGTGTTGCCCTTCCACCCCTCATTATTTTAGTCAAAAGGCTCATTAAATGTAGCAGAGTGCCCTAGGCCTAAAACATTAATCTGAAGTGACTTTCTTCATGTGTTTTATGAGGTATATATGAGGTAATATAAGCACCTTGTTTAAAGTGGTTAGATTAGGGTACATGTATAAATAAAGGCATTTTAAAGAAGTTAATGATAAAGGAAAATTATGCAAAGAAAACAATAAAGGAGATACAGATTTGTGTTTTATATTCAAGCACATTTTAAAATTCTTCACATAAAGTGACTTTGATTTAAATATGCTGTGGTAAAATTCAAGAAAACATCAGTTCTTGGGGCGCTGTGTGAATCAGATAAGATGTTAACATTATGGAAGAAATACATGCCTGACTGTAAATACATATTTGACAACTGAATCTGTCAACTTTCTAATGCTTTGACAGTAATAAACCCAAAGACAAGAAGGCTTGTTTTAGCCCTGGGCTCAGAATTAGTTACCCCCTCTTTTGAGACTGTGGAGTGGCAGAGTATTGTTTGTGGTGAGGAGGCTCTCATGTGATTGTGGCCAGGCGGTGGGTGGATGGAGGGAGAGAACAAAGAAATGGATGCCTAGTAAGGCCAGGGACAAACATCCAATGTGGCTCTGCCTCCTAAGAACAGCCTATGCAGGTCTGAGCTCATCGATGTGGATAGTTCCCTCAGTATGTAGTCACCTCTTGATTGCATCAACAGTTGGAGGCCAGGCCTTGGACACAGATGCCCGAGGGGGATATTTTGTATGGAATCCACAAAAAATATCAAATGTGTAAGGGCCTCCTCCTTTCTGTCGGTGCGAGGCATTGAACACAGGGCCCCACACTTGCTTGGAAAGCCCTGCCACTAGCGTCATTCCTAGCCCATAGCAACTTTGAATCTTAGGAAGGGGAGGAATACAGTTATAATATGGAATTCAGGACAGTGTCTTTGATTTCCTCCTTCCTGGAAAGAAGATTGCCATTCTTCTCATTTGTTGGATTATTTTATGGAACAAAACAGAAAAGGATTTTCTTTGCACATGCATTAGATCCATGAAGTCCCTTATCCTTGTGATCCAGTTCATAGGCCAGAGGGCTGTGTTAGAAGGTAATTCCTCTCAAGGTATATATTTAAAGCTCCAATGATCTGCTGGTGAGTCCCATTAGCATTGAACCTTTGTTCCATTCCATGTCTTCATGATAACTCTCTTCATGATGTCTCTATCTCCAGTGAGACAGAGGGATCCCAAGTGACAAAGCAAGTCACAAAACTGCTGCTTCAGTCACAACTTATAGAGATCCTTAAAGTCTTTCCCACATGACAGACATTCAGAGTATGTTTTAAATCTGCTGTCGCTGAACATATCTCATTTCGTAGTAACCATAATGAATGTATTTAAATAGGAAGTCCTTGCATCAGTACCTGAAAAACAAAGAGAAAGACGTGGAGTTATTCAGTGTGAAGTACATACATGCTGCTGTGTGTCAAAACCCAGAGTCGAGATGGAGGGAGTCTGGGAAGGAGGGGCAGTGATAGAGGGCTTTAGAAACTACACCATGTCATCAGATCAGAGTTACTGGTCTAGCTTTCTTCACTCAGTCTGCAAACCACTGAACATTGTGGTTCATCAGTGGTAGTGCCTTTCATACTTTGGAGGTAGCTTGTCTAAGCCATGAAGATCCACTGTCTTCAGAATTGCCTAAGGACAGTAAGGCTAAGGGTTGTTGAGGGGAATCAGGTCTGTGTTTTCAGTCAGGCCATTTAACGATACTGCATGAAGTTTGAGCCTTAGAGTTCCATTGATGCATTAATAACACTTCTGGGCTCCTTTGTGGAGAGGGCTATGGGCGGGTTCTATTTAAATTACATCTGAGAAGTGTGGTTGCTCTTTAATGTTAAACCAGACTACTTAAGCAGTAGTTTTACATTGATCCTGTGTGATCAGAGCACATAGGCAGTGATGCGCCAGAGCACACACAGACTCAGCCCAGAGACACTGGAAATAGCTCCTCTTTGGTTTAAAGTTGACAGTCTCTGTATAGGTGGAGTCTGTGGTTAACCCAGGATTATTTGAAAGTGACTGTGCAGAAAAGGTAAATTGTGTCTTTTCATGTTCTGGGTTATGATAAACAGTTTATCATGTGTTCATGTGATAGGAAGGGGTTTCTGCTAGTGTCCAGGTTTCAGTACAATTTATGGATATAATTAAGACTCATCCGTATAAACAGTGAATTAATTTACATTTGAAGTTTTTACTCACATTTGACCATATAATTTCCAGAGAGAGGCTGGGGGTGGTGGTGGTGGTGGCGGGTAGGGCAGGGTAGGGGAGAGGTATTTTGTTGTGTTTATAACAGAGTCTCATCCTATATTGGCCTCAGATGCACTGTGTACTCAGATCCTGCTATCCCAGATTCAGGAAGCATTGACGGATGTTGACCCCAGGGATTTGTGTATGTTAAACAAGCCTTCTACTAACTGAACTATATCCCAAACTCTTGATTATGTCTTTGTGGAATCTTTCACATTCTACAAATCTGCCAGTTTCTATGATTCATATGAATTCATATTCAGATGATTGTATAGGCAATAGCTCTTTTATCTCTCCACGGGCATCCTAGGAATGGAAAGGTTTCAGCTTGACAGGGTATTAACGAGTTAAAGATGGTGAATGTAACAGACTTAATTCTTGCTTAGCGTTCCCGTTTTCAAGATAAGGTTGTAGGTAGATATTTAGTATTCATATCTTATATCATAGCTGTAAGCAGGTACCACAGTGTTAAGTATGTCGTACATGGCTGGTAAAATGACTATCGTTGTCTGCTTACTGTGCTGGTGAACATCTGGGAACTTCTGATAGGTCTTTAGCTTGCCGAGTAACTCCTGGTTATGAAAAGAAGGTGGTCATATTTCCAAGTATATACAGGGTCTGTGTATGCATACTAAAGCTCTCACAAGCTCTATGTGACAAGGGGCTGCTGCTGCACTATAGCCTGGAAGTTTGGTATGATGGTCATAGCATCTTTGGGGTAGGAGACCCCATACCACCTCCCTGGCAGATTTCATCTGTTGCCTTCTGAGCTCAGAATAAAGGATTTCAACCACTTCAGTTCTCTTAACAGTGCTGCTGTGGTTTATGTAGAGGTGACTTACAGTGTCTGCTATGCCAGGGCTAGCTTTTGGATCCGAGCTAGTTGGCAGTGTGTCCTGCTTTGGACATGAGCTGGAAGCTGTTCTAAGTAGTGAGATCATCAAGGGCACAGACTTAATCTGTTTATTCTTCAGTGTCTACTAATGTGCCCAGTAGTGCCAGCACATAGTGCACACAAAAATTCACATGAACAAACTATACTACTCCTGCTTGGAAGAATTTAATTTCTGTTTGAAGAGGGAAAACAACATGAAATAAGTCTCCCTCCCCCCCTCTGTGTGTGTTTTACAGATTTATATATATATAAAAAATAACCCAAAGGATCTAGGAACAAGGGAGGTGGCTCAACCATAAAGAGGATCTATTGCTCTTACAAAGGATCCAAGTTCAGTTTCCAGTACCCATGTCAGGAAGACTGAAACTATAGCTCCAAGGGGATCAGATGCTTTTTGGCCTCTTCAGGTACCTGTACTCACATGTACATACCCACAAAACAGACGTACATGTATATACATAACTTAAAAAATAAATAGAAACCATTTCAGCTTTTAGAATTAAGAAAGAATGTAGAAAATTATCTTCATGGAGTTAGTAACAAACTTCTCTTACGATTTATTTTTATTTATTTTTGTATGCGTGTTTGTACATACCTGTCACTGTTGTTTATGGAGGACAACTTTCAGAAGTCAGTTCCTTTGTTCCGTCATATGGGTCCCAGGAATTAAGCTCACGTCATCTGTGAGGTGCACACAGGGTTGGTGACAACCACCCCTTACCACTGAGCCATCTTGCCATTCCAGACTGATTTCTTATAATAATATTTTGATACTTGAATAAATAATATTCTAATCTGACCATCAAGACCATGATGGAGACCACCTCTGTTTTTGCTCTTTTCTCTGTGGAGGAGGAGCAGCCTACAAGAGGTGGGCAGCGTGAAGAAAAGCTGTGTGAGTGGCATAGTTTGTTTCCACTCTTTAGATGATGAGGATGAGGAGAGCAGACTCTCTTCCCATGGGAAATCACTAGGATGGTGACTTGGAATAGCATAGGAAGGAGCTTCAATGGTGGCCAGTCCTCAGACGGTTTGCTGGAGAGAGAGGCCCCGGAGCCGAGGGCCAGCAGCAGGCCAGTGATGAAAGCAGCAAGAGACTCCAGCAGAGGCATCAGAGTGGGAGAGGCAGCTGCCACCTTCCTGTTGCATACTGTGTGTCAGCCCATGAGAGTATGAGCCTGTTTACATAGCATATTTTTTCTGAGTTATGTCTTATTAGTTGGGCATGATAATCTTCGTGTTTGGGAGGCAGAGGCAGGAAAATCATAATACATTCCACGGGAGCTTGGTCTACAAAGCGAGAATCTGTCTTTTAATAATGCATATTTTTATTTGAAATATCTTAAATTCTTAGGTTAAGTATCATCAGCAATTTACAAGTAAGGAAACTTTACTTGGGGAATTTGACAGTTAATTCAAAGTCATATAAACAGCTAGGACATCTGCAACTAGAGTTTGAAGCTGGATCTATTTCATTTGAAATCTCAATTTCTTTCTACAGGTTTCTGGAATTTTCTCATAGTTGTATTCTATGTTTAGCAGTCATCTTGAGTGGTCCTTGCTTTTGAGCACAAGTTGTATAGTTTTGCAGGGAAGACATGTTGAGTGGTAGACTCAGGTAAAATATTGTCTAGCATGCTTGGACTTGCCAGAGGAATCATAATGAAAAGACCTACTATTGGATATTTGATAGTCATACTGTGGTCTCTGGACCATTGTCTGTGTCCTCTAAGCGATTACTAGATAGGAATGCAGAACCTTAGGTTCCACCAGAAGACCCAGTCACGGTCCATACACTTAACAATGTCCTCTGTTGATTTATGTACAGCTTGCAAATTGAGATGCTCTTGTTTAAACTGCTGTGATTGCAAGGTGCCTCCATGAACTCCTGTGTAGCTGAGCTGATTCATGGGCATAGAGAGCAATTACTGTATATTAAAGTTTGCTGTGTACTTTTCATAAAGTTTCTTAGTAGTCTAGTAACGGTTTTAGGTAGATAGTTTTTGTCTGTACCTTATAAATGAGAATATTGAACAATAGAAGGTTTCTATCTTGTTGAAAGTTAAATCTCTGATTCCAACCAAGATGAGTCTGATTCTAATATAGTGCTCATAACCACCCCATTGGTGATGTGGGCTTATCTTGAAGTTGTGAGCTGTTGATTGCCAGTGGGTTACAGTGATAACAAAATTTGACTTTGAGCACAAAGCATTGGCAATCCAAAAATTGTATTCTGAGAAACACCATTTATTTTTGTGATTCCAAATGAAGAGATAAAAATCAAGTCAAGCCTTCTGAATAGCACCCACCATTCTTTCTGTTGAAGGCTGCACACTTTTCCTGAAGTGCAGTGACATGTTCAGGTGGGAGCTGGAGGGCTGGTGTACAGGTTAAGAGTGCTGATGAGTTCAGTCCTCAGCACTCCTGTTAGGTGACTCCCAGCTGCCTATAAGTCTAGTTCCAGGGGAATGTGACACTCTTTTCTGTCCTCCAAGGGCACCTGCATACATAGATACATACATAAATAAAGATGAAAATAAGCCCATTAAAAATACTAGGTGACCTTTAACTCCAGCATTTGAGAGGCAGAGGCAGGAAGATCTCCAAGTCTGAGGCTAGTTTGGTCTATGCAGGGAGTTTCAGGACAGCTAGAGCTACACAGAGAAACCCTGTTTCAAAACCAAACAAACAAAACTAACAAAAACAAAATCCTAGGTATGAGAAAATTTAGGAAGAATATTGTCCTGTTGTTACTGTTTTTTAAAGCTAATGATTTCTCTCCCTTTAATGACAGTGAGTAGTACAATAAAGTTCAGGAGTGATATTATTATTAGAGTTTAGTAACTCTGCTACCCACGGATGGAGCGAGGTGCTTAGAGCAGTGAAC
>LR751634.1:0-40444 GCA_902729485.2 Mus minutoides
TAACAAATGAGATATTCACAAGTAGCTAGATGAATGTAATACATTTTAGTTAATTATAATAAGTAAATTTCATATCTCATTCTAGCAACTCTTAACTGTCGGTATATCAGCAGAACGGGGTTCTTAGACACTTCCTAGCTCATACAAGTCTACTAGCCACTCCCTGATAGTTTTACAGATGCTGTTTGACATTCATTCAAGATAGGCCTACTATTCCTTTAAAAGAAAAGAGTGATGAGCACTATTTATAGAATGTAACATGCTACAATGGAAGGGCATGTCTATACCAATGGATGTGCTTTCTCAACTGTATAATGTGACCTCTTGGTATAAATTGTTAATTGTCCTTTGTGGTGCACTATTGACTAAAATAATTTAAATTATTCAGTATATCTCACTCTACTAAATACAGAGAAATGGTTTATATGATACGATATTGGCTAATAGGGCAGGAAAAAAAGCAGGTCTTTCCTTTGCTTTAATGGTCCCAGTACCTTGCAATATTTGTCACAAATGGCACATTTTTATTTCTTTCTTACATGTATGCATTTCAAAGTGTGTGTTGCAGTGTTAGTTTATTCCCAGGACATTTGTGTGTGGGGGGGTATGACCAGTGTGTCTCTTGTGACTATGTGACTTCTCTTGTTTTTTCTGTTTGTTTGGCTTTAGGAAGCAACTATGTTTACCATCATATGAACAACATCACCCCTATCTTAACTGAAAGTTGCAATTTGTTGCTTTCTTCTGATCAGTTGTGTCTTCAGTCACTTTATTTGTTATATAATGCATAAGCTGTGATTTAATAGGAAATTATATTGCTTTCTCTGTCTTCTAACTATTAAATCCTTTGGATTTATGTGAAGACATACTCTGTTTTTAACTAAAGGTTGACTAATAGAATAAAAAACTTTCATTTTGAATATCCCTCCAAGTTTTAGCACAACTAGAAAAAGTTTAAATACTACTGAAACAAAGCTTAAAATTATTCTTGTAAGAACACATTTAATGTTAATCATCTATACTAAAGTCATTGTAGATATTGTTTTTTAAGGATTTTCATCATGTATCAAATGTAGTCTTTATATGTTTTCAATGTAAAATAAAAAACAAATCTTGGAAACTTGAAAAGATTGTGGAATACTTGTGTTCCCAACATTTAAGGAAAACAAAACATGACACAGCTAAGAAAGATAATAGATTACAAATTTTACTACTGTATCATTTTTTTTATTAGCAGGGATATCTTGACATTTTAATTATATGTTTTATATTAAGTTCAGCATTATTAATAGTACAGTCTGTTTACTGTTGACTCTGGGTCATGAACATACACACATTCACATATATAACAACACATATTCATAGACACATTCAAATACACATACACACAATGTACATGTATAATAAGTTGCCTATAGAAAAGATGAGCTCACATTGCAAACATGCTTCCTCACCCCTGAGAATGTGCCAGATTTAACTTGAATCCATTTGTCTCTATTCACAGTTCCTACAACCCTTCTCTCTAGCAACAAACATGCAATTATATTTTCTGTTTACTCACATTTTCAGGGCCTATTGTCTGGAAGATGCATTATTTCATACAAGAAAGGGATTTTCTTCAACAATAATATGTTGACATTGAAAATGAAACATATATCTTTCAGAAAATAATGAAGAAGAAAAAGTATCTTAGAATAATTGACTTGATATTGTGTGTGTGTGTGTGTGTGTGTGTGTGTGTGTGTGTGTGTGTGTGGTGTGATCAGGTGGTCTGCTTTGTTGTCTGACATACTCAAGAGAGCTGTTTCTGCCCATCACCTGAGCAAAGTTGACAAGCTTACCCTTACATGGAAGATCTGGCCCCAGTGAAATGAGCACAGAAGACGTGGTGTTCTGACCGACTCAACTTCTACCCAGGCCCAGATTCACAAATTTGAGTTGGCCCACGCTATTATCTACCATGTGCATGAGCCTCTGGAACATATGATGTGACAAATCCTGAAAAACCCAAGCCACAAGATCTCTGTGACCCATGACAATAGCAGGTTATCTGAGAGGAGATCCAGTGAGGGTGTAATATTTATATTGTAGCAGAAGCAAAAGGCCTCAAACCAGATCAATGACTCATTGGAATGAGCATTTGCATGTAAAACTGCTTGGACAAAAGGGCATACTGTTGACACACTACGGAACACCACAGCTTCCAAGGCAAGGCTATTTATTTATTTATTTATTTATTTTTAGATTAAGGTTGCAAGGGTTGAGCACAGACATGGAAGGACTAGGAAATGAGTGGGACTATGGTGCATGATGTCACATTCATGATGAATCAACAAAAATTATATATTAAAAAAAAGAATACAGTACTCCATTTCAAGAGGTTTTACAGAACTTGGTACCATGAACTCTGCGTGCAGGGGATGCATGGAAGCTTTTATGGAATTAGTGTAGTCATAAACGATATAGCAAGGGTGTGTGGAGAAATGCAGAAAATACCTCACCAATTTAAAACTTGTATCTATTTTTTGTACTGCTAGAAAAAAAAAAAAGAAAAGAATAGTTTAGCTATCCTGTTCAGTAATGTTGTTAAATATATTTGTGTTGCTTTAAGTGTAGGTTCTAGAAACCTTTCATGTTGTAAATCTGACATTCTCTACCCATTAAATATCCTTACTCTTCTATTTCCTGGTTGCAGGAATTTGACTATCATACACAACCTATAGTCATGGTATCTGAATCTGAAGTCCTGAGAGCCAGCCAAAAGAATAGAAACAGGAAACCTCTGGATATAGGAGGTTGGAGGAGGGACCTCTAGAAAGTACAAGAGACCTGAGAGGTGAGAGACTCTCAGGACACACAAGGAGGGACCTTAGATGAAATGGCCTAGAGTGTGAAGAGGGAACTTGTAGAGCCCACCTCTAGCAGAAAGAAAGAGCATCAATTTGGGGGGCTGGCCATCCCCCCCAAAACTGTGATCCATAATTGTTCCTGTCTGACAGAACTGCAGGGGTGGAAATGGAGAGGAGCCTGAGGAAAAGAAGGACCAGTAACAGGCCAAAGTGGGATCCAGCTCAAGGGGAGGCCCCAAGTCCTGACAGTATTACTAAGGCTATGAAGCACTCACAAAAAGGGACCTATCATGACTGCTCTCTGAAAAACCCAACAAAATTCAGATGCGGATACTTGTACCCAACCAATGGACAGAAGCTGCTGATCCCTGAATTAGGGGAAAGCTGGAAGAAACTTAGGAGGAGGGTGACCCTGTAGGAAGACCAGCAGTCTCAATTTACCTCAACCCCCGATGGATGTCTCTCATACACTGGACCACCAACCAGGCAGCATACACCAGCTGATATGAGGCTCCCAACACATATACAGCAGAGGACTGCCAGGTCTAGGTTTGGTCAGAGAAGATGCACCTAATGTTCAAGAGACTAGAGGTCCCAGGGAGATAAGAGGTCTGATGGGGTGGGGAGTAAAGGGGTGGAGGCATTCTTGTGGACACAGGAAGATGAGGAGGAGGGATGTGACGGGATTTTATTCCGGGAGGAGAATAAAATCTGGAGTATGAAAAATAGAAGATTAATTAGAATTTTTAAAAATACATAAATGGAATCCATTTTCTTTTCTGAGATTATTTTCTTTAGCAAAATATCACTATGGGAATCCATGTGGTAAAATTCCCAAAGGATATTAGTGTGTCTTGTACATGTCATGTGACTTTGTACCTATCTTGTCAAATGGTATGTTATGATTGTGTATGCTGCTTTGAGTGTGAATGTGTGTGTGTGTGTGTGTGTGTGTGTGTGTGTGTGTGTATGTGTGTGCGTGTGTATGTGTGTGCGTGTGTGTGTGTTGGCTTTGCATATGCTGCACATTCAACTGCATGTTACTAGTACATGTAACAGCTCCATATACAACTTTTCACTTCATCTAAAAATATACACATACAATAAATGCTCAAAGTTACAATTATGGAATTATGGACAGACTATTCTTATATACATCTGTCATATACAATAAATGCTAAAGGTTATAATTATGTACAGACCTCACATATAAATCTGTCATATACTCTGTGCATAAAATAGAAATGGACTATGCTTTTTATATGAAGCATAATTAGACCTTTAAAAGTGTGTACCTCTTCTGACCATTGTAGTCCTTGACTATTCTACAGAAAATGCCAGGACATTCTATCTCAGTTGTCTTTTATATAATATTTTTTGCTTCAACTTAGAATTTTTTTTGACATACAAAACATTTTTGTTGTGATTTAGAGTGTTTGCTAATCTGAGTATAATATCCTTAAATTTAGCTTTAAAGCTGTGTAGTTGATATGTATGTATCTACACTTATTTGGCTTAAAATTACATCTTGTGTAATGTTTACTGCAGTTATCTGCATAATTAAGCTGTTAGGGCTCAAGAATCTCTAAAGAATGAGACATCACACCCCAAAAGCACGCAAAAGCAAAAGTGCTTAGTCAGAGGAATTTATAGCATGCAGATCTTTTCCCATTTGGGAATGGAGACCACTGGAGGACTTCCAGGTCCTGCTTTTATTATCAGTTATGGGAATTCCAGGGACAGGTGTGTGCCCTGTTACCATGATGGCTGGTCACATAGCTCTATCTCTAGGGTTCTGACTGATTCTATAACTGCTTGGGCTCCCCAGACTTCCCAGGGGGCTGCTTACTCAGCTACCTACTCTTTCAGGCCAGATGACAAAGTGTTGTCAGACAGGCTCCCTGCAGCTGGCTTCCATTGGCTGACCACAGGCTCTGTCCTGGATACCAGATCTCATCCCTGAGAAACAGAAACTTAGGGCTAGTCTGGCAAACTGCCAGTTTGCAGCCTGTCATAGAGTCAGCCTGATTCTGCCTAACTCATACTTTTCAAACAATAGTTTTCTGTTTCATCCTTAATAAGCCTAACAAATTATGACTTATTTTCTTTCTTTTTCTTAGATATTTTGTTATTCTTTTCTTTTTCTATTTCTAATATCTTACTATTGACATTTTATTTATTTTGCCATGAGCACATCCCCTGTAACCCTGGGAATTTGATAGTGACTTGTCTCTCCTTACGGATGTCTTTCTCATTTACCAGCCTTTGATCTTTTGCTGCAATCATTTATATTACAGCTCAGAAGGTTTTTTTTTATAGATTTACATTTCAGTTTTTAAGTTCAAAAGGAATATATTTCTACCCAACCATTTTGACTTTAGAAGTTTCTTTGATTTCCACTTACAAACATAGCTATTACTGTTCTGCGGAACTTGGCACAATAAGTAAAGTAAACCATTTGTGGCCCAAATATAAGGGCCTGAAGTACAAGCCCCAGAACCCAGATGAAGCCAATAAGGGTAGCACACATCTCTGCTTCCAGATTTTGTAGGGCAGGATGGAGAACGGAGACTTTCCTAAAGCTATCAGTCTAGCTAGCGTGGGGAGGCTGTAGGGAACAACCTCAGAGACAGGATCTCAGAGAAAATGGAAATCAAAGATAGTCCCTTGAGACTCTCAGACCCTTGAGACTCTCATATGACCTTTGCTTACTCATCTCCAGCATGTGCACAATTGTATTTGCAAGCGTGAATATTCACACACACACACCAGAAGGGTTGGTTATATTTCCTGAGATGATTCTTGAGTGTTCTAAATGATTCTGCCAGTATTGGTTGTTTTATACTTTGTCTGAGGGAAAGAAAAATGGTTAAAGAATGATGATAATTTATACGATTAGCATGCCTACTTGTTTTGAAGCACATGACAATGGCAAATGACTTTTATATTTATTTTCATACCATTTTTAGCTTCAGACATCCTCGTGGTAAAATTTTAACTAACAAATAAAGTGATGAAATGTTCAAAAAGTAAAGCAGAAATAGCTCCAGGATAGTTTTATTTGGCTTTACAGAGCTAAGAATAGCTGTAAAGACAGTTGCCCTACATACACGGTAGGACACGAATGTTTGGAATATAATGAATGACAAAGAAATGGGAAAAACTGCTGAACCTGAGTCTCTGAATGTCATTATAAAGACATGATGTGCCAAGGGTAGGAATTAAAGGCTGAAGATTCCTTGGAGGCTTGAGGCATTCTAATTATCTGCAACACAGTACTAAAGAAAATTGTCTTTCAGACACATATTTTATGAAAAGATTATTTTTAGAGGCACATTTGATGTTTGAGGGAAGTTATTTTACAATTTGCTACTTGTGATTGTATTTGAGACTACATCTCTCCCTTGATACTGTCTCACCTGGTTATTATGTTAAAGGTTAAACCCCACACAGGCTGACAGGCATTTCAATGAGAAAATATCAGATAATCAATGTCACAGGAAATAGGAAAAAAATCAAAATATTCAAGAAATTCGGTAGGAAAATTTACTCAGGAAACTTAAAGAGTCATAGAAAGGGTGAAATGTTTTCAAACAGTGCTCTCACGGGAGTTGAACTAGAGATAGGAGATTATCTTAATCGGCAGGGATCATTTCTGTTATCACAAGCAGTATTAAGAAGATATCACAGAGGCTTCACTGGAGAGGAGAAAGTTCAGCTGTTTGAGAACTCAATCTGTGAGGACCGCTTCACTAGGGAAGGAAATAGCTTCATTTGCATATGCTGCCTGCCAGGCTGAGACTGTGCCCTCCCATACCATTAACAGGTGCTAGATAGATTCACGAAACTTGTATACATTTATTAGCATATCCAGTTCAGCATAGAGTGAAGGTGTGATGCAATGAGCAAACTCACATGAATGTCAAATGAATGTGTCCATATCCTGGGATCTAAAGTTGATCTTTGCACGTCACCCTTTATAAGGAGGACCTCCTCTCTTCTTGATAAGCATCATTGAGATCTTGGAATGATTCTTTTCCTCCTTCTGTAAAACATCAGTGACTTCAGTACAGACAACAATGTCCCATTTTGCAACCTGGGAGATGTTTGAGAGAGAAGTTATGTGCATCGTGCTGGCTACTGCTTAAGGTTCCCTTCATGTTTGGATAATCACTAACATAAGTGACTGTTGCTAGCTTAGGTAATCTGGTCGGTGCTTTTTAGCTTCTTATTTCTTTATAGTCGGGCAAAGGTTCTAAGTATATGCTAGCATCATTCTAAGACTTGTGGGAAATGGGAAGTTTGAGGAAATGCAGTCTAGTCCTGACATATTGAAACAGCATCCATAAAATGCATATAAGTTTCAAAACAGGTATTTCTTAGCCTGTGCCCATCATTATTCACACCAGTTACAGGTTGTGATTGCTTTGTATCCCTTTACAAGGTAGTGTTGTGCAAGTGCTGCTACCGGTAAAATGTCCATCTCAATAATGTATACTGTAAATTATATCATTCAGAAGAAATGTCCACTTCCCCCCTTACTACATCTATATGGCTCTATTTATTACTATTTGTTTAAAGTACCATGTCAATCATGAGATTCTTTGGTGGCTCTAATCTCCTGCTTTTAAAATGATCACTGCTTAAATATGGACATTTGCACTTATTGATAATGTGGCAACAAATGAGGGTTTCGATGTGGCAGAAAAGCAACAAATTTCCTAACACTACTGCTCAAAACTACAATAAAAAAATTGTTAAAGACTTTAATGTTTTCTATTCCAAAACTGGAAAATGTAAAGAGAAGGAAATGAAGCCTCCTGTACTGAGCCCATTCTTTTCTCCTGATATTAGTATTTACTGAGTCAAACAACAGGAGAGTTGATTTGAGATTGCTCCAGCCATATTTAGAAATAATAGTAATAAGATGACAGAAAGGCAAACTGAAATGCTGTTAGTTAGACTGTATTGTGATTCAGATTAAAGAAAAAAAAGTCACAAAATTTAATAATGCAATTATTTCATGACTACTCCAAACACATGGTTTTCTAAGACCAAATTGTATTTTCTGGAAATTTAAGCCACTGTGTACTGCAAATACATTGCTTGAAAGTTTGTTTTGTAAGCTACTAGTCTGGGGATTGCAGAACTGAGTTCTGACACACTTGTCCATTTACTCTTGGCCACTTTGCACATAGATAGATGCTTGTCTTACATTANTTCATGACTACTCCAAACACATGGTTTTCTAAGACCAAATTGTATTTTCTGGAAATTTAAGCCACTGTGTACTGCAAATACATTGCTTGAAAGTTTGTTTTGTAAGCTACTAGTCTGGGGATTGCAGAACTGAGTTCTGACACACTTGTCCATTTACTCTTGGCCACTTTGCACATAGATAGATGCTTGTCTTACATTATGTCTTCAGGGTCTACAATTCTAAAGAGCCTATTCTTATTAATCCCTTAGGTAGTGTTTTGTCTTTATTAAAATCTAAAATTACACACCAGTGATGAGGATATTGAAATGAATGAATCTTATTACAAAATAAAATATATTTCTTTGAATTTTTCATTTGTCAGTGTTCATGATATATTTTTTTCATAGTCTCACTATCAGTAGTAGGGCTGTTCAGTGTGTGTGTGTGTGTGTGTGTGTGTGTGTGTGTGTGTGTGTGTGTGTGTGTGTGTAAACACAGCTATTCACATTTGAGCAATCCTCTAAACTCTGCCAGATTTTCAGACTGATAAATTGATGGATTGTGGCTAGTGCTCTCTGAGTTTCCTGAATGAGTGGTCTATTTTCCCCATTTTTCTGCAGACCACTGTCAATTTTGACTTGAAAAGTTGTGTGTTATAATGCTCAGTGGCAAAGGACTTAACGTTAGATAGAATGTTATGGACAGTATTTGAACTCTAAGAAAAATCTCTATGGTCCTGAAGCTGAAAAAAAAAAATGAGAGTAAAGATTAGATAGTTCCCTGATGCCTTGGAATTCTTGTTACGTATAAAGCAAGGATAACAGTGACAAGATGAGATAAAGATTTCCAAAGATATTATTTATATTCCCTAGAAGAATATGCTATCTATACTTCAGAAACACTTATTTGCCTGGTGCTATTTGAAAAATTTCAATAGATAAATGCATTAACTTGTGAAGTGATGTTCTTCTGAATTACAAGAGGTATGCCGTATACCCCAATTTTTTCTAAGTTTAAATGACTTAAAAGACTTTCCAAAGGAAGTCTGCCAAGTCTTGCATGGAGTTCCAGACACTTCCAGTGCCCCCAATCCATGAGAAATTACCTGGAATGAAGATCAAATCAGTATACCTTTCTAACTGCAGAATTAATTTTTAGATGAATTAATGCCACATCTATTAATGTGAGGTATGTACTAAAATCTGGCAACATTTCATGGGCCAATTGAAGACTACTCCTGAGCAGTCTAGACCTATCTCTTCATTTTGTAAGTACCCACTCTGTTAGTGTGGCCATCCCCACGATGTAAATGAGACTCTAAATTGATTATATACATACAAGTTCATCATCTTCCTCAGAAACTGGTCTTCAAAAGCTTATGAGGAAATTGTTTAAAAATTTTTCCTTTTAAGCATATGGAATCTATTTCATGGAACAAAGTGAGTGAACATTTAATAGTAATCAATGACCAATAAATCTTCCGGTATAAAGTAAAAGAAAATATTCTGTGACATAGAGACATGGTTTTAATTTTTAAAGAATTTTACTTTAAACTGCATACATAAATGAAAATATTGAGGTTTTCTTTACAGTCTGCACAATTAATGTAAATAACTGTTAAAATGTTTTATAATTTCAACTTGAAACATTTCACATATCAAAATTTATAAAACTAGATAATTCTGGTTGATTCCTCTCACTTTTTATAATTAATAAAATTATTTATTTATATATCAAATGTTGCCCCAAGCTTCTCCTCCAGAGTTTCTCACCACCTCTCCGCTCCGCTGTGCCCCTATGTGTGGGTTCCCCTCTATATCCTACTTCCCTAGAAATCAAGTCACTACAAGATTAAGTACATCCTCTCCCAGTGAGGCCAGAAAAGGCAGTCCTCTACTATATATGTGTCTGGGGCCTCCAATCAGCAGGTGTATTCCTTATGGTTGATGGTTTGGTCTCTGGGTGCTCCCAGGGGTCCAGCTTAGTTGACAATGTTGGTCTTCCTATGGGGTTGCCTTCCCCTTTAGCTCTTTCAAACCTTTCCCATATCTTTCATAGGGGTACTTGAACTTAGTACTATAGTTGGCTGTAAGTACATGCATCTGTCTCAGTCAGCTGCTGGTAGAGCTTCTAAGAGGTCAGCCATGCTAGACTCCTGTCTGCAAGCATAGCATAGCATCAGTAATAGTGTCAGGGTTTGATGCCCACCCACGGGATGGACCGCAAGCTGGGCCCTTCAGTGGTCTGCCTTTCCTTCAGTCTCTGATCCACTTTTGCCCCTGCATTTCTTTTAGTCAGGAACAATGCTGGGTTACAATATTTGAAGGTGCCTTGGTGTTCCCATAACCTCCACTGGAGGTCATGTTTAACTATTAAAGGTGCTCTCTCCACTGTTGTTTTTTGGCTAAAGTCATCTCCATTCAGTTCTGGGAGCCTCCAACATCCCACATTTTTTAACCTTCCTAGAAGCTCCCCAAACCCTCAACCAAATGCCACTCCGGCATCTGCATATTACCATTCATTCTCCTGCCACTCTTGTCTTCTCTCCTGTCTCCTCCTATACCTGATCCTGCCCCTTTTTCCCCTTCCCCTTCCTTCTCCCACCAAGGTCCCTCAGCATCACATGATGATTTTGTTCCCCCTAATAAGTAAGATTCAAACATCTTTAATGAAACAATTCAACAGATAAATGCATTAAGTTTTGAAGTGCTGTCCTTTTGAAGTACAAGAGGTATGTCATATACCCTTCTTATTTAATTTCTTAGGGCCTGTGGGGTGTATCTTTGGTATTCTGTTGTATTCTATATTTTGGCTAATATACACTTAATCAGTGAGTACATAGCCTGGATGTCCTTATGGATCTGGGTTACCTCACTCAGGATAATATTTTTCCAGTTCAATCCATTTGCTGAAAAATTCATGATATCCTCATTCTTAATAGCTGAATAGTATTCCATTGTGTAAATGTACCACATCTTTTTTCTTTTCTTTTCTTTTCTTTTCTTTTCTTTTCTTTTCTTTTCTTTTCTTTTCTTTTCTTTTCTTTTCTTCTTTTCTCTCTTCTCTTCTCTTCTCTTCTCTTCTCTTCTCTTCTCTTCTCTTCTCTTCTCTTCTCTTTCTTTCTCTCTTTCCTTCTTTCTTTCTTTCCTTCTTTCTTTCTTCTTTTTGTTTTGTTTGTTTGTTTGTTTGTTTTTCTGAGACAGGGTTTCATAGCCTTGACTGTCCTGGAACTGTGTAGACCAGGCTGGCCTTGAACTCAGAAATCCACCTGCCTCTGCCTCCCAAGTGCTGGGATCAAAGGTGTGTGCCACCACTGCCCAGCGAACCACATTTTCTGTGTCCATTCTTCGTTTGAGAGACATGTTGGGTTGCGTCCAGTTTCTGGCTGTTATGGACAAGGCTGCTATGACCATGATGGAGCATGTGTCTTTTTGGTATGGTGTGGCATCTTTGTGCTATGGTGTAGCATTTTTTCAGCATATGTCCAAGATCAGACATTTCAAGGTCAAATTATTGCATTGAAGCTTTTTGTTGTGTTAGTATCGTTAAAATATTTTAAAACACCATCTATGAGGACAAATGTGGCAAAATAAATTGGAAATTATGCTTTCTCAGTTTCTTCTCCTGTGTCTTCAGATAGGCTTTGATATCAACTACCCTTCAGAGTTTCTTTGATTGGCAATTAGAAGAACAATAGTAATACTAAAATGAGATAAGGAAGCTAAAACCAGACATGATGCATTTTTTATTCTTTGGTTAGGAAGGATAGCATCATAAGTATCTTTGGTGTGAGAGAAAAGTTTTAGATGAATTATTATATAATAAATATGGCATGTAGATAGCAAATTTATTTAATTCAGTATTTCTAAGTTTATTAATTCAGTTAATCGGCCTAGGTATTTGTTTATTTCTCATCTTATCCAAAAATGTGTTTCCTACAAAGATATGCATGCGATATTGTAAATTTTTGGCTAAGGAAAGCTTATGCTTTGATTTTTTTTTTTAACCCTATGATCTAATACTGTTCTCTAGACACTGTGAGTTTAATTGTGAGATAGCTTATAGACTTCATAGTAAGGAATAATCTTTAATGTAAACCTATACTAATATTGTACAATATACTAAAGTCATTTTGCTTTTGATCCTTGAAGTAGTCAGGTAGAAGTACAATCTTAAATCTCTTTTTCAGCAGCTATTGGCTTTTTAGTATTATTTATATGTAGAGTGATATTTAGATACTTTAAAAACTGCCTTTAAATCTCATCAGAAAATGTGTGCAAACTATTTTGCAAGTCTTAATAATGTATTAGTTCTGTTTTGGCTGCTGCTATAAAATACCAAGACAACTTAGATAAAAGGAGATAGTTTGAGCTTATAGTTCCACATAATACACCATTATGCAGAAAAAGCAAAGTAGCATATGGCAGACATAGTAGGAAAAACAGGAATCTCAAGCTCACATTTTCAAATACAACCTTGAAGCAGAAAGAAAACATAAAACAGAATTCTTTATATTATCAAACCCAGTCTCCAGTGATATTTTTTCTCTAGTAAGACCATACTCCTTAAATCTCTTCAAAGAGTACCAAAAACTAGAAACTTAGTATTGACATATCAGAGATTATAGATGACATTTTCATTCATATTACCACAAGGGTTATACTATAACATTATTGCCTTATTTGTTCTAATGCTTCAACTTTCTCCTGTATTTACAGTCTAAATTCTTTCCTTGGTTATTCCTTGATCAAGGATTGTATCTTTACATATATTTTCCCATCTCTGATGAGTGGGGTGCTTTTTAAAGTCACATACTTTCATTAATTGTAAATTAAATGGATGAATGATAGAAAAAAATCTCTGGCAGATATTTAGTGATAAACACCTGGTCCAACTAATTTGGAATGTCCAACTAATTTGGCTCTGCTTTGATCACGTTTGTAAACAACACCTCATGCCATGTTCCTATAGATCAGGACAAGCCCATAATGGGGAATTGATTTCCTTGTGGCCTTCTAGATAGATTTAACTGTGATAAACTTTAAGATGTCCAGTTTTAACATCTTATTTTCTAATGTGGAAATCAAAAAATTTAGAAAACTCCTGGGCAGTTTCCTTTCCTTAATAGCATTATCTCACGCCTGACCCTATTCACTAGGGAGCTCATGACAGGAATCCCTTAAGCATTCCCTGTTCACATCATTTGTCATTTAAATATAATTACAATGACTAATCAATGAACTCACAGCAGACTTTGGTTTTAATGGTTATATGTGTAATTTAACTTCAATGTGGTATTTAATGTTTGTAAAAGTATTGTAACCTAAAGAGAATGTGAACCACAAAACTAGATATGCGGTAATGAGATTTCTTCACAAATATACAGCGGTGAATATCTGTTTTCATATCTGTTCTTATTATTCAAAAAAAAAAAGAAAAAAAGAGTGAACACTGCTAGCCAATGGGTTAATACAGCACAGTTATTTTATGCAAGTTTTTCCTTCCTTCCATGGAAGTTTTTTTTTTCCACACAATTACTGAAATTCTTCCATAATATTGTTTGCAAAATGTAAAATTTTATGTAATTTTGTAAATGTCTCTGGTGATAATAAGCTTTCTAAAGATCACCTTCCCTTAGGCCTCAGAAGACAGAAAACTTTCAAAAAAATTATTTTCTTCCATCAAGTTTTTCTTAAAGCATTGCATATATTACCACAAATTAAATGAATAGATGGTTACTAAGTTATGCTAAAATAGTTGCATTTTGTCAGTCATGAAATATTTTATAATTTATTTACCCAGGAATCTTAGTTATTGTGGACAGTTTAATTGTATCAAGTTAATCAACCTTTATTTGAAGATGTTTTGACTCATTGAGATATTTAAAAATTTATTAAAGAGTTAACATCTTTGTTTCTCTTTCTTTCTTTCTTTCTTTCTTTCTTTCTTTCTTTCTTTCTTTCTTTCTTTCTTTCTTCCTTCCTTCCTTCCTTCCTTCCTTTCCTTCCTTTCCTTCCTTTCCTTTCTTTCCTTCTTTCTTTCCAGTTCAGATTTTATTGCCCTCCTGGTCTACCTTCTGACTGTTCCACAACCCATACCTTCTCCTAGTCCCCCTGTCTACACGAGTATGCCCCCCCACCCCACCCCATGCTACCAGACCTCTAAACTTCCTAGGGCCTCCAGTCTCTTGAGGGTTAGGTACATCTCTGACTGAACCCAGACCTGGCAGTACTCTGCTGTATACGTGTTGAGGGTCTTATATCAGCTGGTGTAGACTACCTGTTTACAGGTCTAGTGTATGAGAGACATCAGTGGTTCTGGTTAATTGAAACTGCTGGTCCTCCTCCTCAGCTTTTTCCAGCTTTTCCCTAAAAAGCTGGAAAGATTTTTAGGGAAAAGCTGTGGAGAGATTTTTAAAGACTTCTTCTATTTCTTTATGGGATATGGGCCTGTTTAAATAGTTTATCTGCTATTAGTTTAACTTTGGTATGTGGTATCTGTCTCAAAAAACAATCTATTTCATCTAGATTTTCTAGTTTTGTTTAGTATAATCTTTTGTAGTAAGGTCTGATGATTTTTTTTTTAATTTCCTCCATTTCTGTTGTTATGTCTCCTATTAATTTCTCATTTTGTTAATTCAGATACTGCCTCTCAGCTCTTTAGTTAGTTTGGCTAGCGGTTTATCTATCTTGTTGATTCTCTCAAAAAACAAAAAAACAAAAACAAAAAAAACAAAACAAACAAAACAAACAAACAAACAAAAAACATCTTTTGGTTTGGTTGATTCTTTGTATTTTTGTTTGTTTGTTTGTTTGTTTGTTTTCTATTTGGCTGATTTCCACCCTGAATTCAACTATTTCCTGATGTCTACTCCTCCTGGGTATGTTTACTTCTTTTTGTTCAAGAGCTCTCAGTTGTGCTGTTAATCCAATAAAATAGCCTTTTTTCCTGATATTTTTGTTTTTGTAAGTGGCGTTATGTTGTTGTGGTTTTGTGACTAGTAGATAGATGCTCTCTGAATTTGGTTTTGTCCTGGAATATTTTGGTTTCTCCATCTATGTTAATTGAGAGTTTTCCTGGGTATAGTAGCCTGGGCTGGCATTTGTGTTCTCTTAGAGTCTGCATGACCTGGCTCTTGTGGTTTTCATAGTCTCTGTTGAGAATTCTGGTGTAATTCTCATAGTTCTACCTTAGTATGTTTCTTGGCCCTTTTCCCTTATAGCTTTTAATATTATTTCTTTGTTCTGTGCCTTTAGTGTTTTGATTATTATGTGACAAGAGGATTTTTTTTTCTGGTCCCATTTATTTGGTGCTCTATAGGTTACTTGTACCTTTATGAACATCTTTTTTCCTTAGCTTAGGGTAGTTTTCTTCCAGGATTTTTTTGAAGACATTTCAAGTCCTTTGAGCTGGGGGTGGGAATGGAGATGGGACAGTTACAGGGGGCAGGGCAGGACTGTGCTGGAGAAGGGGAACAGAAAGTGAGATGTGGATGGAGACTGGAACAGAGAAGGTGATTAGGACAGGAAAAGGGATAGGGATAGGGACAGGGACAGGGGACAGGGACAGGGACAGGAACAGGGACAGGGACAGGGACAGGAGGACTTTCCTAGTGCTTTGATAAAACATTGTGACCAAGGTAAGTTATAGAAAAGAGATTTTAAGTTAAGCTTATAGACCTAGAAGATGAAGAGTCTATGATGAAAAAGTAGATACAAGGCAGTGGAACAGGAAGTTTGGGGCTCACATTTTCAAAGTGTATACATAAGGAAGAGAGAATGAGCAGGAAATGAACCCAGGCTTTGAAACTTCAACATGTACCTCCATGACATATTTACTCCAGCAAGGCTAAATCTCCTAGACATTCTCAAACAATATCATTGCCTGGAAAACATATATTCTAATGTCAGAGCCTGTGTAGGACATGTTCATTCAAATCACCACAGATATGCAGCAGTTAGATAATATACTTTAATGTAGAAGGGGGTCTTTCTTTGGGCCTGAGACATTCTATTAGCCCTATGCTACAAAATGAAGAACAGCTCCAGACTGGAAAAATGTATGAATTATATAGATAAAGAAAATCTCTATTAAAAAAAAAAAAAAACCCAGTCAGAGAGCCTAAGCAGAGTACTGGTGCTCTATAATGTCACTAATCATTTCAATTATGAAACAGATATTTCCACTAGTGGAATAAGAAATGATCTGAAGGTCAGTAATGAATGAAGATTTCCTTTACTGATTAATTTTAATAACAGTATGGCATTTAATTTATAATTATATATAATCTCAAGTTCTGTTTTTTTTTTCCTGGCTCTGATATCGTTTCCATTCCATATACATGTGTGCATGAAGCATAAAATATTGTAGGGTTGTTCTGAAGTATGGAATGACATTAACTTTATTACTAAAACTCTGGAATAAGTGAACTATATAGGTAGAAATATGCATAAGATAGAATGTTCATCCTATAATAAAATGATAATAAAATCTTCATTGCATCCCACATCATTATGTGCTGTATTTTGCTTATGTTGGATATAAAGAAAAAAGGTATTGCAGACATTCTCTGGAGCTCTTAAAAGCCTGCTTGATCGGCTTTGCCTCTTGCCACTTGTAATGTCAACTTCCCTGGGCTTCAGATGAAAGAAGAGAAGATAAAAATATAGTGGAAAATATATTCTAATTGCATTTGAATTCCATCTCCTGAGATGGAATCAATAAACTAATCCCTCCAGAGTATACTGCAGATAAAAGTACCCAGATACATGAAGTCAGATAAGGAAACACAACAGCTTTCCTCATGTTTCTGCTGTTGCTTTTTTTGCAATGCTTCTGATGGAACTCAAGGCTCAATCTATCCTAAACAAGTCTCTGCCACTGAGTTGAGTCCATCTGGATTTTACAGATGAAGTCTGCACACCTTCTTCAAATAGCATTGGACTCACTAGGAGGATTCAGTATTGACTCAAACTCATGAGTTTCTGCCTCTGTCTACTGAATGCTGGGTTATAGACAGTGGGCCACAACACACCTGTCTTTGAAACAGTGAATTACTGAACTCATGATATCCAGCATCTGACTAAAACTCTCAAACACAAATGATAATGAATCTACAAATGAAAGTTAGAATAATTTGATTATT
The DNA here is from genome assembly GCA_902729485.2 of Mus minutoides. NCBI lineage: Eukaryota > Metazoa > Chordata > Mammalia > Rodentia > Muridae > Mus > Mus minutoides. The sequence continues at coordinate 17,195 of LR751634.1, forward strand.
TTTATACTAGACATAGACATTAATGCAGTTGTTTCAGGGCAACAAACATTGCTCAGTAGAAACATGGAACTCCAAATTTCCCAAACAAATACATGACTGAGTATAACAGAGCTGCTCATTATAAGTGGTTATTTTTTCCTTAGCCAACCATGCTTTTTACAACCACTAATAATATCATAATTCTTAGAACTACATTTTATTATTTTCTCAGATGGATTTAATTATATGTATATGATTGTTTTGCTTGGATGTGTTTAAGCATACCACATGAATTCCTGTTTCCAATGGAGACAACAAGAGCTATCCAGTTTCTAAAAACTTGAGTCAAACAAGGTTGTGAGCATCTGAGAACCAAACTAAGGCCATCTGTCTGGCAGAGCAAGATGGCTTCCTAGCTGGTGTTACTTCTCTGCAGCTTTATTATTTTTTTCTTACTTTTTACAAATTACAATGATGTATTTATTTGTACAGGTTTGTGTTTGGGTATAAATGATATGTTGCCAGAAACCCGGTATAGGTGAGAGAATGGTTGTGGTACTCTTAGCTTTCTTCTATCATGTGAGTCAGTGGATTACAGTCAGGCCATCAAACTTTGGTACAAGTATGTCCTTCAGAAACTTCTTGACATCCATGTTTTAAATTTTACTAGTACTACGTATTTTTTTTTTAACTTTCAAAGAGGAATCTCTTCTCCCTCTCCTTTAACCTTCTACCATACCCCAGGTTACAGGAATCTTCCTCTCAAACTATGCTCTGCTTGGTGGCCTCTCCATGTCTTCTTCAGTTGCAATATCTCATGGTCATAGTGCCACACACACACAGACACCATCACACACACACACACACACACACACACACACACACACACACACACACACACACACTATTTGGAGCTTCCACTATTGAAAGAATATATTCTGAGTATATGATAGTTATATATGTAAACAACTGATATAAATAATCAACACAAATAATATACTAAAACCATTACAGTACCCCCCAAAAATCATCATTTTGATTCAAATCCAAATTACTTCCGTATTAAATGTGTTCTAATTCAACTATTAAATGCTTTTGCTCTTGACCATAAGTTAAAATAACCTATTATTTGTTCAAGATAAGAACTATCTCAGATGAAACCATGCAATTTGCTTGTCTGTCTTCTTGTACACTTTTCTTTTTTTTTTTCTCTCTTCTTTTTAAGGTGTTTTAAAAATAATTTATTTCTTTATTTAAACTCCATATTTTATCACCCCTGGTCCCTTCTCTGACTGCTCCACATCCCTCACCTCCTCCCCACACCCCGGAATCCATGTGGATATCCCCATCCCCCATCCCACCTGGGTTAGGTGCATCATCTCTGAATGAACACAAACCCAGCAGTCCTCTACTGTATGAGTATTAGGGGCCTCATATCAGCTAGTATATGCTGCCTGTTTGGTGGTCTTGTGTTTGAGAGCTCTCAGGGTCCAGGTTAATTGAGACTGCTGGTCCTTCTATAGGATTGCCCTTCTCCTCAGCTTCTTTCTGCCTTCCCCAGTTCAATAACAGAGATCAGCTGCTCTGTCCATCGGTTGGGTGCAAATATCTGCATCTGACTCTTTTTCAGCTTTCATGCATGGTATGTACTCATTAATAAGTGGATGTAATCCCACCCCACCCCCCAAAAATGTACAGAATATTCAAGATACAGTCCACAGAACTCAGAAAGGTCAACAAGCTGAAGTGCCCATGAGAGGATCCTCTGTCCCACTACAGAGGGAGAAGAAAGCAATCACAAGTACAGAAGGAAGGTGGATGGGATGGGGAGAAAGTGGGGAAGAGGGGATCCTGATCTTGTATTGGGTGAGGGAAAAAGACTGAAGCCCTGATAGGGTCAGCAGAACGAATGGAATGGAAAAGGCAACCTCTGGAAATAGGAGGTTGGGGGACCTTTCAGAATACACCAGAGACCTGGGAGGTGAGAGACTCTCAGGATTCAAGGGAAGGACCTCTGCTATATAGATCAATGTACATTGAAGAGGGGTGAAATAGACATCAGATTTAGGATTGAATTTTCACAATTCTTATTATCTTGGTGTTATTTGATATCTGCATGTAAATGTTTCTCTGATAAGATTTTTACAATGTACTGATGTGTGATTTATCAGGGAGTCATTAGAGTCTTTTTATTACTATGTCCATTTAGCAGAATGATTGTTTGGGATTTTTCTCTATGGAGTATGACATATCTATGTAGATTCTCGATTTCCAAGACAGTGCCAAGTATAGGTTCCATCTTTATGAATAGGCCTTACTTCCAATTAAAAAGTGGTTTCTTACTCCTATAATATCCATGTTACTTTTGCACCTGTGGCCATATAGTTAGTGCCAGGGAATTTATTATTATAGTTTATTTGATTCACAGCTGGGTTAAATTCAAGATTATTTTTCTTGCCTACCAGATGCATAACACCTTCAGGCACTATGAAATCTAGCCAGTGAGGATTAAGCTCCTGACTGAGTCACAGCCTGATTATTCCATGTTCTCTGACATAAGTATGTGATATCTTCATCAGTAGAGTTATACTATCAAGTTTCTACAACAAACAATAGTGCTTGGGATAACCCATAATATTTGGGGGGGGGGGCATAAGTCACACTTATTGGCCAACAACTCAAAAAACAGCAACCCGTTCTTGGTATTTGGTTCATTTGGCATCTGGTTGGAAAAGTGCCCCTCCTTATTTAGATAACTCCATAAAATTTCATACATGGCTGTTTCTACAGTAGTAGATTTCCACAGGACTTTAAAAGAAGCATTTATTAGTAGAAATGTNGGGGGGGGGGGCATAAGTCACACTTATTGGCCAACAACTCAAAAAACAGCAACCCGTTCTTGGTATTTGGTTCATTTGGCATCTGGTTGGAAAAGTGCCCCTCCTTATTTAGATAACTCCATAAAATTTCATACATGGCTGTTTCTACAGTAGTAGATTTCCACAGGACTTTAAAAGAAGCATTTATTAGTAGAAATGTGCATCCCCCATATTTGGCCTCTTCTCCCTATAATCATTTTGGTCCATTTTTCTCTTCCTTTATAACACCACATTTTCCATTCTTGGAGATATTCCTTCATCCTCCATGAATCCTGAACAGTTTCCTAACCTCTGATGTTATTACAATAAAACATACATATATAAAGCTTAAAATAATATCCACATATGAGAAAATATAGAGATGCCTCTTTTTCTGAGTATGAGCTACTTCATTCCATATGATTTTTTTCTAATTCTATCTTTCTACCTTTAACATTTATAATTTTATTTATTTTAAAACTCAATAAAATCCCATTGTTCAAATATGCCACAGTTTCATTATCCATGGATCAGTTAACATCTAGGATGTTTCTATTTCATGGCTATTGTAAGTAGAGCCTCAATAGACATGGATGAGCAAGTACCTATATTACAGAAAATATTCAGTATATGCCAAAGTACTATAACTAGACCTTGTGGGAATTCTATTTTCATCATTTTGAAGAACTGTTACATTGATTTTAGTGACTAGTTTGAACTCTCTGAATCAGCAAGTGTTCCTCACTTATAACGTTTTTGTCCTTCCTTCCTTCCTTCCTTCCTTCTTTCCTTCCTTCCTTCCTTCCTTCTTCCTTCTTTCCTTCCTTCCTTCCTCCATCCCTCCCTCCCTCCCTCCCTCCCTTTCCTTCCTTCCTTCCTTCCTTCCTTCCTTCCTTCCTTCCTTCCTTCCTTCCTTCCTTCCTTCCTTCCTTCCTTCTTCTTTTCTACCTTTCATTCTTTCTTCCCTTATTTTTTTCTTTTAAAAATTATTTTGACAATTTTTACTGTAATAAAAGAAAGGCCAAATTATTTCATTTTGTATTCCCCTAAGTCGAAGGATGTTGAAAATTTTGCAAAAGTGCACCCCAAACATTTAAATTATGTTTTTAGTTTCTTTGTTTTTTGTTGCTTTGTTTTGTTCCATACCCAATTTTTCAAACTTTATGCTTTGTTTGATACTCAGTGCATGTGGTTAATTATATAATATAAATAATAATCTCCTACAGGTACATGATTTAAAGATTTTTTTTTTCTATTCTGTAGGATAGCTTGTTGCAAAAATGTTATATATCAGCATTTTAGATTTTTGTTTTCTCATTTATAAATTGTTTTTATTGCCTGTGCTTCTGGGTCCTAGTGAGCAGAATTTTTGTTTCCTGGTCCTATAAGTTCAAGTATAGTTCTTCTTTTCTTTTCTAATGTGTTCAAAATTCCAGTTATTAAAGTCCTTGATGCAGGTGGAGTTGATTTTTATACAGGGTAAGAGATGAGAATCTACTTTCTTTTATGTAAAGCTATCCTCTTTGACCCCTATCATTTGTTGGAGTGTCCTCTTTTCTGGGTTGTGTATTTTTAGCACCTTTTCCAAATGTGATGTAGCCATAGATGCTTAGAACTATATCCAGGTCTTCAACTGTACTCTATTCTAGCATCTCCATTTGGGGTCCCTGTGTTCTATCTAACAGATGATTGTGAGCATCCACTTCTGTATTTGCCAGGTACTGGCATAGCCTCATATGAGACAGCTATATCATGGTCCCTTCAGCAAAATCTTGCTGGCATATGCAATAGTGTCTGGATTTGGTGGCTGATTATGGGATGGATTCATGGGTAAGGTAGTCTCTGGATAGTCCATCCTTTCATCTTAGCTTCAAAACTTTGTCTCTGTAACTCCTTTCATGAATATTTTGTTCCCTATTCTAAGGAGTAATGAAGTATCCACAAGTTGGTCTTCCCTCTTCTTGATTTTCTTGTGTTTTGCAAAATGTATCTTGGGTATTCTAAGTTTCTGGGCTAAAATCTACTTATCAGTGAGTGATATCTACATACTTCTTCTGTGATTGGGTTACTCACTAAGGGTGATATCCTCCAGATACATCCATTTCTCCAAGAATTTCATAAATTCATTGTTTTTAATAGCTGAGTAGTACTCGATTGTGTAAATGTATCACATTTTCTGTATCTATTCCTCTGTTGAGGGATATCTGGGTTCTTTCCAGCTTCTGGCTATTATAAATAAGGCTACTATGAATATAGTGGAGCATGTGTTCTTATTACCAGTTGGAACATCTTCTGGGTATATGCCTAGGAGAGGCATTGCTGGATCTAGTGGTAGTACTATGTCCAATTTTCTGAGGAACCGCCAGACTGACTTCCTGAGTGCTTGTACAAGCTTGCAATCACATCAGCAATGGAGGAGTGTTCCTCTTTCTCCACATACTAGCCAGCATCTTTTGTTACCTAAATTTTTGATCTTAGCCATTCTTACTGGTATGAAGTGGAATCTCAGGGTTGTTTTGATTTGCATTTTCCTGATGATTAAGGGTGTTGAACATTTTTTCAAGTGCTTCTCAGCCCTTTGGCATTCCTCAGCTGAGAATTCTTTGTTTAGCTCTGTATCCATTTTTTAATGGGTTTATTTTTATTTCTGGAGACCAGCTTCTTGAGCACTTTGTATATATTGGATATTAGTCCCCTATCAGATTTAGGATTGGTCAAAACCCTTTCCCAATCTGTTGGTGGCCTTTTGTCTTATTGACAATGTCTTTTGCCTTACAGAAGCTTTGCAATTTTATGAGGTCCCATTTGTCAATTCTTGATCTTACAGCACAAACCACTGCTGTTCTGATTAGGTTAATTTTACAGTGTTAATCCTACCATTCTATTGTCATGAGATATTGTCCATCTTTTAGCATCTTCCTAACTTTTTTCTTCAGTTATTTTAAATTTTATTATATAAATTATTCATTTTCTTAGATTTAATCTGTGTTATTTCATTTATTTTCAAGGCTATTTTAAATTGTATTGTTTTTCTAATTTTTCTTTGCTATGTCACTTGCTTTATAAATAAGAAGGCTAAGAAGTTTGCTTGTGAAATTTGAATTATGCTATTTTGCCAAAAGAATGTGTTGACTGTGACGCTTTCTTATAGAGTCCTTGTATATTTTAAAATCAAATATGTAAAATTAAATCATCTTCAAATAAGAATACTTTAAATGTTTGTTTTCCATTTTAATACCTTGATTTACTTTATTTTCCTAACTTTAGGTAAATTTTCAAATGTTATATTGAGCAGGAATAGATAATACATGTATTATTTACTTATTTTTTGATATTAGTAGAAATGCTTAGTATTCTCTCTATTTAGAATGATGATGACTTTCATCTTCTTATAATTTACCTATGTTGCAATATATGTTTTATTTCTATTAAAATTATGTCTTTAATTTCATGGATGTATAATACATTTTTGTCAAATACAGTTTCATATCTAATGAGAAGGACATACTTTCCTGTGGATTTTGTGATGGGTTATGTTTATTATTTGTATGCTTGTTGAACCATGTCTGTATCTCTCAACTTGTTCTTGGTGGAGGAACTTTTAAAATTGTTCATCAGTTAGTTTTTCAAGTATTATACTGGAAAATTTTTATTCCCAACTAAATCAGTGGTATTATTCTATATTTTTCATTCTTGTTGCATCTTTTGTTTTAGTGTTAGTGTTTCCTGGTCACTAGTTTCCTAAAATTAATTTTAAAAGGCTTCTCGAGATCCCATTTGACAGAACAATTGAAGAGCTATTTCTATTGGATTTTCTTTGAATGGCTCTGGTTGAATTCTATACTAAATTTATCTGGCCTCAGGCCATTTTTATTTGGGAGATTTTTAATTACTGTTTATATATAACTCTTTGGACACTATGGGTTGAATTAAATTAATTACTTCATCTTTGTTTAACTTAAGTGCAGTGTGTGCATTTAAAAATCTATCCACCTCTTATAGGTTTCAGTTTTGTGAATTACAGTTTTTAAAGTATGATTGGACCAGAATTGTACATACGTTTCCACCAAGAGTTTAATAAGCAATCTGCACAGCAAAGTCATGAAATTTTAGCAGATGGTACCTACTGCAGTAGGATAGATCCACATCAGGTGGATAGCAAAAGCATATTCCAGTTGCTTAAAGGATATTTTTCTTGACAAAATCAGACAATTTGAGATGGAAAAGAAATCCCATGTATACCTTAAGTCAAGAACAAAAGTTGTTCTCTAAATGAGTTATATACCCATAGGTTCCTCAAAAGAAAGACATCTCTTGCCTTCTGATATTTCTTGTATCACGTTACCTCATAAGACCTTCCATGAATCTTCTTACCCAGGTTAGATTTAATTGGTATTTTTTCTATCTTTTTACTATTTTATATAGCATATCATTTCTTGTCCTTTGAAATGTATTTCTATGTACAACATATATTCTTCATTAAATATTATACTACTGGATGTTGAAATCATTTATTTATTCATATTTATATCCAATCTGTAGACTATATTACAAGGCACTAGTAAGCAAATGAATTTAGAAGTGGAGTGTAAAATATATGTTATTTTTTTCCTTAATATTTTGTATAAGAAATCATATAATATTTTAAAACCTATCATAAAATTTAAATATATAATGTGTTGATAGCAAGGAACTATTAACGAACAACAAAGGAAGTATGGTTTGTATTTTATGTGTGTGTGTTGCTTGTGCTCAAATTCAGAGCTAAGAGGAAAGACTTTCAGAATATATTAGAAGTGTTGTCATTGCAAAGTTTAGTTTAAGAGAGGAAGGACAGGAGGATTTGTGAAAAGTGAAGAAAATGGACAAGCTGTAATTTCAGTATTAGACTAAGTCACGAAATGTTTAGACAAAGACATTAAACTTCTCAGAAAGATTTGGTGTATATATTCAGCAGAATGAGAAATAGTCAGGTTATTATGAGGAGGTGAAATTGGTAAAGCAGAAGGGTAATAAATGGGACTGTTCACAGAGATAAGCTGCTTGCATTTCCAAGATCCACATCTTGCTTGACTTCCTGTCCTGAGGCATAAGTTGTCCTAGTTTGCTGTATAAACTTTCAAATTAATTTGGAGCCTAGCTAAACCAACACAGAGAGATAAAATAAGCCTAAACCATTCTTTTAAAATGCTAATCTATTTGACAAAATGTTCCAGGCTTGTGGAAGTTGGCTCAAGTTATTGTACATATAATTTTATGTTAATAGATTTAATATAACAGGGAATTTAATTTTCAGAATAAATACCAGGATATAATAATGTATCATGGTATCACACCTATTCTACATCACAATGATTCCTCTATGTTTCCACTAAATGAAAACCATAGCATTTCTTATATGTTATGGTATGTTCAATCAAAAACTTTTAAAGATAAGCTTTGATCTTCTCAATTCAAAACTCCATCATCATTAACTAATATGTACACTTCTCATAACACAAAAATACAGGGTAATTAATAGTTTAAGTAGTCAACACTATTGCATCATCTACATTTTCCAGATAGCTGTAGTTGAAATGAATGTATCAAAAGGTAAATTTGATAAGAAAGTAATGTAATGGGCATATTGTATACACCAAGGACTTCTCTTTAGCCCAGGGATTGTGAGTGTCAGCCAAGTATAGGCACAGTTCCTGATAATGCCTTCTTTTAAAGTATCCTAATGTGTGTGATTATGCTTATTAAACTCTTTACCTTCAGAGAGTTGACGTGTTTTCTATAAAAGCTCCTAACCAAAAGGTATTTTGTTTTTAATGGATGTCTTCTTTAAAGCCTGCAATCTATCTAAGTTGTGTTGATTGCTTAAACTACAAAATCTTTCCCCTTTGCTCCTTTCCCTAAAAGAATAATCCTCCATCAGTGTGCTAAAACATAAACAGATTTTCATGTGAATTTAGGCCTAAATTCCCTGTAATCCACTGATCCAACCCATCTAAGTGAGCCCAGGAAAGGATCGGCCAAATTATTACATAAATTCCCTTTGGAAAAGTTGAATTAGAAGCACTGTCTACAGGATGTATACTTTGCATGAGTGTTGCAGAAAACCCACAAGCCTAGTAAATTGGAAAAGCAATCCAGAGGCTTAGCAATTTAAGTCCTAATGCAGAGATAAGATTGCTTTTGAAAAGCCTCACACCCTCTTGCCAGAACACTTTTGTTTATCCTTATTCAGGTTGCCTTGGGGAAGGGAAAATGATGTCAATGCTATTTCACATTAGGGCTATATAACATTTGATATATTAAATATTTTCAAGTAGCTGGGATACTTAGGTAGCTAATTTACTATATGGTATATACCTTCAGATAGTGCAGTTTCTGGTGTTTTCTTTAAATGTCTTTATGTCTTCTTATTTATTACTATTTTTTGCAAGTCTCTGGTGTAAAATGAGTAAATTCTAATCATAACTGATACTAAGAAAAAAAAAAAAAGTTCTGTAATAGGGAGAATTTAACTCGAGCCAAATAAGGATGTAAGTTCATGGCTCTAATCTTGGAAAATTCATTCAATATTTTTAGTTTCTGTATTCATATGGTAACTACAAAAATTGGGCTTAACCATATTGCTTTAACCAGGAAATTTCTCTATATTAATATAATAAATTAAGTGCTAGAGTAATATTATAAAACACTAAATTTATTGCGATAAAAATTGTTTTTCAATAAACATTAAATTTGAAAAGAATGATTTAAAGTAACTGTCCCCATTTCTAATTGTTTTACATTCACCATAGTCTTTAGGTTTTAATAGTTAGACCCAGTAACTAGTGTTTAATCCTCACACTTTGGAAGGGAATCAATGTTACCTTTCGTTACACAGTGCAAAGTTTCTGGGAAACACATGAAATGATGTGTAAGGAAACAAAATAATAATCAAAAGGTTAGCTATTTTCTACTTACTATGTTCAAAGTATGATTGTGGACATAAGAATATTATTGCCTGTATAAAACAAACCTGATTCAGTTTAATTTATGATATCAAGACAACACACTTTTGTTTGTTTGTTTGCTTGCTTGCTTTTTGTTTCGTTTTTTTTGTTTGTTTGTTTGTTTTGTTTGTTTGGTTTTTTTGTTTGTTTTTTTTGAGACAGGGTTTCTCTGTGTAGCCCTGGCTGTCCTGGAACTCACTCTATAGACCAGGCTGGCCTCGAACTCAGAAATTCGCCTGCTTCTGCCTCCCAAGTGCTGGGATTAAAGGTGTGCACCACCACAGCTCAGCGACAACACACTTATAAAAACTAAAATAGATATCTGATGTAAGCTTAGTTCTGAACTTTGAACATAAAGAAAGTGCTTTAAAAGGCAACCATACATCTTGATGCACAAAGTTATATCATTCTCACGAAACCTGGTAACATGGTGGGCATTATCCAAGCTGACATAAAATGGCTCCTCAATGTTCTGCATCATTTTCCTTAGGCTTATGCACTTGCTTTCTCACATAAGCATAGCTTGTGTAAATCATCAAGTAAAAGTAATTAGGGAAACTGCAATGTTAGTACCTACAGTAATAGACTTAGGTTTCTACTTTTTTTTTTTTTTTAACTCAAATTGAGTATTTGTCTTTTCTCATGTTTGTCATAATGAGTAATCAATATATTAGAATTTAGTGCCAAATTAAGTAGCAAACCATTGACAAGCACTATTAAGTTCTGTATGCTTAAAGCAAAATGAAATGTCTCTGTCAGTTATTTGTTTTTCCACATGGTGAAGTTCACTGAATTTTGAAACTGATTTAAAAGCCTGAGAGCCAAACACTACACTGACTTTGATACTGCTATCTCACCCAGATGCTCACTTCCTGTGTCTTAGGTTGTTGACCTTCTTAGGTTTTGAAATTATTATAGATTGCCTGAATTCATTTGTAGATAAGGTTAGTCTAGAGTCAAGTGTGACTTCAGTTGACTTACTTCTTACTTTCATTACAACATTATCTATGCTTTAATTTGGCCATGGTAGCCATGATATAATATGACAAATTGTTTTGAATGTAAAAGTGCATGGTTACCTTAAGTATGGCTATCCCGATCTTGCTTACAGTGAAGTGTGTCTAGGGTTGAAACAGAATCTCTTTCTATATATGACTGTCTTTTCTATATGTGACTATGGTTTATTTTTTATTTCCTGTGGGGGAAAATATCTGCTTTATTTTTGATTAAATGCTGATAGATGGTGTTGACAGAAAGTCTTTGAACAGTCTTTCCAAAGACAATATTTCCAGCAATGTTTCTTGAGAAGTGCATTCTTCTCCAATGTTTGTTTCATCTTGATGATATTTAAAAGGGGGACTCCAATGTTAAATTACATAGTAGGATACTTACTAGGGAAGCTTTCATTTAGGTTACAAACAGCATCTGTCCAGGAAGAAAGAGGCTATAAAGAAGTATACCTGTTTCCTCTGGGCTTGGTGTGTCCTTTCCATCATGAAGTAAATAGATAAGATAGCCTGAAGGGGAACTTGAACCATAGTTATAGCAAATAAGAAACAGAACCATAGCCACAACTAGTTCTCTTGTAGAAACACTTATATCTTAGAGAAGAAGGGAGTTATATATGGTCTTCAACATGTCCATGGTGGTGGACTGTACAGGAAAAGATCAACTGTGTATTGGAGTCTGGAGTGCTTCAATTGCTCATTAATCAGCCATATGGGGAGTGAGACACTTCTGTACTGCAGCTGGTGGTGAGTCAGGCATACTGAAAATGGGACTTCCATGTAGAATAGCTATCCTTGAGTCCCTTGTTTTCCTGAAATAATCTCAGTATACTTACTAATTCTACAAGCTATACTTGGACAGAATTCTTTGGTCTTGAGCACTGGTGCTCTACCCTCCAGGCTGTCTCCTGTCTCATACCTAAACCATAAGTCTTCCCAGAAAAGGTCACATAACAATGAACAGTCATCATTTGCTCCCAAGATTGATATTATGGTTACCAGATTTGTGAGAAGCTCAGGTTGCCAGATTCCTGGTTTATTTGGATTTTCTTCTATCATAGAAATCACTTTTGGGGACATATTATGGTCCAAAGCAAATATGTTACTATGTGTATGTCTATGGATGAATTAATACCCACATGTTTCCTTTCTATAGCCATGTTTCAGGTTTTGGATGTGCCAACCCTTCTGGATTTTTTTTGTCATATTAATTATGTTAAAGTCAAGGCTTCAACAGTGACACGTTCCAAATATTCAATGATTCAAATAAAATAAAAATCTATTTCTCTCACATAAATGTGTATAGTGATAGGCATCTGTCTGTAGGCACTGGACATATTTCACAAGGTTATCTAGGATCCATCTTCTTGTGATTAGTATTCTTAGGGTATTTGGATTAGTTGAATATAGTCTTAAAACTCTCCACACTTGATCTCTGTAACTCCTTCAATGTGTGCTTTGTTCATAATTCTAAGAAGGGGTGAAGTGTCCACACTTTGGCCTTCATTCTTCTTGAGTTTCATGTGTTTTGCAAGTTGAATTTGGGTAATCAAAGTTTCTGGGCTAATATCCACTTATCAGTGAGTACATGTTATGTGAGTTCTTTTGTGATTGAGTTACCTCACTCAGGATGATACCCTCCAGATCCATCTATTTGCCTAGGAATTTCATAAATTCACTGTTTGTAATAGCTGAGTAGTACTCCATTGTGTAAATGTACCACATGTTCTGTTTCCATTCCTCCATTGAGGACATCTGGGTTCCTTCCAGCTTCTGGCTATTATAAATAAGGCTGCTATGAAAATAGTGGAGGATTTGTTCTTATTAACAGTTGGAACATCTTCTGGATCCATGCCCAGGAGAGGTATTGCAGGATCCTCAGGTAGTACTATGTCCAATTTTCTGAATAACTGTATGACTGATTTCCAGAGTGGTTGTACAAGCTTGTAACCCCACCAACAATGGAGGAGTGTTCCTCTTTCTCTACATACAAGCCAGCATCTGCTGTCACCTGGTGTGAGGTGGAATATCAGGGTTGTTTTGATTTGCATTTCCCTGATGATTAGGGATGTTGAACATTTTTTCAAGTGCTTCTCAGCCATTCAGTATCCCTCAGTTGAGAATTCTTTGTTTAGCTCTGTGCCCTATTTTTAATGGGGTTATTTGATTTTCTGGTGTCTACCTTCTTGAGTTCTTTATATATATTGGATATTAGTCCCCTATCTGATTTAGGATTGGTAAAGATCCTTTCCCAATCTGTTGGTGGCCTTTTTGTCTTATTGACAGTGTCTTTTGCCTTACAGAAGCTTTGCAACTTAATGAGGTGCCATTTGTCAATTCTTGATCTAACAGCACAGCCCTTTCTGTTCTATTCAGGAAATTTTCCCCAGTGCCCATATATTTGAGGCTTTCCCCCACTTTCTCCTCTATAAATTTCAGTGTATCTGGTTTTATGTGGAGTTCCTTAAACCACTTAATCTTGACCTTAGTACAAGGAGATAAGAATAGATCAATTCCCATTCTTCTACATGATAACCTCCACTTGTGCCAGCACCATTTGTTGAAAATGCTGTCTTTCTTCCACTAGTTGGTTTTAGCTTCCTTGTCAAAGATCAGTTGACCATAGGTGTGTGGATTCATTTCTGGGTCTTCAATCCTATTTCATTGATCTACTTGTCTGTTGCTGTACCAGTACCATGCAGTCTATTTATAAAAGTTATAATGTTCTTTTTAAAGTATATACTTTTACTCTTATAATAGAGAAAGTGCAAAGGTCTTCACACCCACAGAGATGCCTGTAAAGAATAGAATTTTAGCTTCTCTCTCTTTGCCATGTGCAGAACTGGGAGCCATAACCTTCCCTGGTCACCTATAGACCTAATGTGCAGCAGTGTTACTCTGGACACTGGAAAATAGAACCATCTCTAACTACTTGCCTGCAATATTAGAGTATGTTGTTTTCTCCCACATATTCTCAAAATATTTGAGGGCAAGATGAGGAAGATTTGAATGCATGTGTATCATTGACATTGGCACAGCTATGTCAATGACCAATATCTTAACAATTTCAGGGCAATAGCAAAACTTTATTTGCTACCAGGTCAGTTTCTGATGAATGAAAGTGCCATGTGATGATTTGAATGCAAAATTTCACAGTGTATTTAAAACCTAGCAACTATAGTTTCCTCTTCAAGGATGTTTTACAGCCTAAGACTGCTTGCCTACTGAGAGTCACCATAGTGACTAGCTAGCCTCCCTTTTCTGTCAACTAATAAACAGAAGGATATTCCTTGTTTTTTTTATAATTGTTACCATTCCATCAAGCTACAGTCCACCTGAACTCATCTTTTATGTATATATGTGTGTTCTTTCTGCATTTCATCACTTTTCCACCTGGGATTCCATGACCAACTGCGCAGGTTGCAAAACTATTACTACTACTTTGAAGAATCAGTACCGCTTCTTTCTTGCATAAATACTGTAAAGACTGGACCTCTAACAAGATGTTTATTATTTTATGTTTATAGTTTCTGATTCTCTCTCTCTCTCTCTCTCTCTCTCTCTCTCTCTCTCTCTCTCTTTCTCTCTCTCTCAGCTTATCTTAGTTTTAAAGCCATCCTGTGTAGCACACATGAATTAAATAATAGATGGAATCTTCTATGTATCACTATTTTTTGTGTGTTTATTTCTGTTTAAGTGGTGCATTTGTTAAACAATGTCATCAGGAAAAAGAATGGCTCACAAATAGTCCTGTTGTTAAAATTGATTCCTTCGTGGAAACAAATGGAAGAAAATAAAACTACAAGTGATGTCATAATAATATATTTAAGAGCAAGAAGACATACTTAGTAATCTAGGTCTATGTCAGTACAGGGGAGGTCACCATGTTTGCCTGAGTAGGGAAGAGTGAGAGAAATTAGGAATGATTTCCCATTATTTTCTTTTATAAACTCCTAGATATTTTGGATGTTCTATGAGCATAAAATGCATTCATCGTATCTTAGAATATTGACAATTAAAAGCTAATAATAGAAAGATAAGGAGCCTGACTAAGTGGCCATGGGTGAAAGAAGCCACACATTTTAAATACCTTTCCCAAGCACAGCTTTCTCACAATTACCAAGACTGCAGTCACTTTTCTTGCTTCTTGCAGGTTCTTCTTCCTTTTTTGTTGTGGTGTTGATTTTTAAATATTATTTTCCATTTTTTTTTGAGCTTTCACATGTAGCATGTGTAAGAAGCTACACACACACACACACACACACACACACAAAGAGAGAGAGAGAGAGAGAGAGAGAGAGAGAGAGAGAGAGAGAATGAGCAGAGAGTTATGGTAACATCATTTAGGTATGAGCTTCAGTTGGTCTGTGGCCTATAAATTCTTGCTTATTATAAGACTGGAGAAAAGTATTGAAGTTTTTAGCCTTAAGTCACCATCTTCAAAATATTTATATTTCTTTATATTTCTTTATTGATTTAATATTACTGTACCCCTGAGTAGCAAAAAAAAAAAAAAAATACCTTTCGTATATAGGTAAATAAATGCAGAACTAAAGCTATGAATTGACATTTCACCCATTCTCAATCTTTTACTTCTTCCTTTTTTTTTCCTGAACAGGATCTTCCTCTGTAGCCCAGTCTATAATAGAACTTACCATAAAAGCTATATACTCATGGATGTATTCGATCTCATGGAAGATTATAATACACCTGCCTTAGGCTCCTGAGATCTGAGATTGCAGGTTTGAACCACCCACCATACCAATGCTTATGTAGCTTTGAATCTAACAGTCTAAATCTATTAATTCTCTGACCTTTTTCTCTTAATTTAATATGTACTTAATAAAAAGTCAAATTTAAAGTCCAATTTCTCTCTAATAAGGCACTTTCTATCATTCATTCTTTTTTTTTTTTTTTTTTTTTTTTTTTTAACGTAGCTATTAACACAACCCCTAGATTAAATATTTGAAGTGATGTTTGGAAATCACAGAGATGTAACTGAGTCCTATGAAGTATTCAGTATCTTGCACGTAAGGAACTTACTTTTTTTTTTTTAAAATAAGCCCAGTTTTTCACACCCCAACCATCCAACTACTCAAACACTTACAGCAGTTAAATTACGCTAACAGTGAATGCTGTTTTTCTAAATTCTGTCTAGAAAATGACTAATGTCTCAAAGGCTCTTGCCAAACTGGCATTACTGTGAGTTTAGATCATGCCCTGGCTTGGGGAGCTCCTGGCAGGTATTTGAATGTCAATGGTTTAAAAGTATCATATCCTCACATGGAAGCTCTGCTAATTGTCTCAATTTTCACCTAATGTAATCCTGGCACTGAGCACATAAGCCTATTTGTGGTAATCCCAACTGAACTCCAAGAATTAATATTAATGGATGGCATTAAAACATCGAAGGCACACACTCCCAATGACCATCATCACTAATAATTATTATGACAGACATTATTTTAAATGAAGATGTGGATAGGCTACTTCTGTCTAGAATGTGTGTCATTCTCCCAAACAAACTGAAGGTGTGATGGCTTCATACAACAAAACAAACCCACAGAATATGCGCATTCAGCTTCGCTTGCCTTTCCAAGAGAGTTGCAGCCTACACAAATATGTGTTAGTCTGTGAGGTGCAATGTTCTTCACTAGCCAGAACCCTACTGAGTGTTGATTACTAAAACAATGTACAGAGATTTTTAATGTAGATTTTTTACAATTATTCAGATTTTACAAAATATAACGGTAGTTTTCTTAAAATGTTAAATCCAAACAGGGCAAATTTGCCCCTTTTGATTGCAGAGATCCAGAGTAGTAAAGTGTTGTAAATTCTGTTTCCAAAAGAATTTAATCACAAGAAATTTCATGTTCGGTCATTCATCCCGTTAGGGATTATTGATTAAATAAGTGCCTGCTTCTATTTCTGTGTCCTTCTTGTATTGTCCTAAATCTTCAGGCCTAGAGAGAACACCCCAGAAATTGTTCTTAGTACAAAATAAATGCTCAATAGACATTGATTAGGCATTTTTTTTTCGAGACTATATTTCTGTCAGCTCTGGTTGTCCTGGGACTTACTGTAGACTAGGCTGTCACCAAACTCAGAGACCCACCTGCCTCTGCTTTCCAAGTACTACAATGAAAGACATATACTATCATCTTCTGTCTGTTTCTTCAATTTTTACCTGTTTGGTTTATTGTCTCCTTATAATTGCATCCAAACTGTCTGAAGAATTCACTTTAAAAGGCCTCATAATTCTGAATATTTACGGGCTTCCTCTGCTCATTCTGATTTCTTTAGGCTTTATCTTCCAGTGGTTCCCTTCTTGTGTTATAAAAGAAGAGTGATATTGTTTGCTTGTGTATGTATTGCTCCTGTAATTAACTGTTTGTTATGTCAGAATGATATGTGTGTGGTTCTTCTGAGCGAGAATAGTGTTAATTTCTAAATGCCATAGTCCAAATCAGAACTTGAATATCTGGGAGTACTGTCTTTGGGGACTTTGTGTCCTGGTTCTGGAAGATTCACTGCCAATAGATGGTGCTATTAGGTTACAAACTTTTTGAGAATAAAACTTAAAACCAATGCATTCAGACTTAAGTGAGCTTTACAGTCAGTCAAGGAATAGATGGATCACGGATTGCTAAGTCTTCTCCTCTAGAATCTGTTTTAAGTTATGAGTTGGGCACAAACATTTGGATTTTGAACAGTACACAGGTGGAGGATTCTTCAACAATAATTTGGAAAATTCTTTGCCAGAAAATCAGAAAACTAACATTTTAGAAATTGCAGCTTACTTATTCATTACAGTTGTTTTGTATGAATTAAAATGTTAAGCATTTATGACAACATTTATACATAATTGCTACTCAGAAGATTATAGAGAAATCAGGAATATTTAAATTACATAATTCATACATTTTAGCATCATGCCAATGTACAGTGTTCTTGATAAAGTCCACAGTGTCCTTATGGGTATGCTTCTCTGTAATGCTTATTTAATATACTTGTAATGGAATGATATATTTGATTTTTTAATGATAAAAATGCACTCCTTAATGCCTCATCCTTTACTTCAAGAAAGAATTTCGAACTGGCTTCTAGTTTCTTCTAGAAGTGTTCATTACAAACACATATACCTCCTTTGTGTGTGTGTGTGTGTGTTTATTTGTATTGGGAACTTTTCTCATTGTTAATATTTGATACCTTAAAGCTGCAGGCTTGACCAGGTGGACATTTGTTAATGGCTCACAGTGTGAGAGTGGAATTCAGTATGGTTGAGAAGGTCTAGTGTCTAGAAGAACTTATAGCTGTTGTGCTAAAAACACATTGCTGTTTGATCACTTTTGGAAAATAGGGCTATAGATAAATGGAGACAAAGCATTGGCTTTTACCGACACAGTCTGCTTGACTGAAACTTATTTTGTTCTATCTCCCTTTGGAGGCCCCACTTCCTAAAGTTTCCACAAACACACAAAGCAGGAGCAGTAGCAGCAGCTGAAGACAGAAGCTTGTCCCACAGAGACTGGTATATGAATATATTAACATTATTCATCACTTCTTTTGCACAAGTGAGATCTGTAATTTTGTGATCACAGTTAACACATCTTGAATATTTTTCATTATCACTTTGATTAGATAATTATTTTAATAATTTTGTTCTGAAGGGTTCTGGAAGAACAAGTGATAGATTCTTTGGATATTCAGGGGTGGCATCCAGAATGAAGAATGTAGTTCATATTTATGTTGTCATTCTTCTTCTAAAAATATATTAAACTTGATTGATTCCAGCATAGTGTTATGTCTATGAGGACCATGGGATTAAGCTGTGGTTGCAACCTTAAAGAATCTGTAGAGGGATCCATGTAGAAAAATATAAATACCTATGATTCTAGTTTGATAAATTTATAAAATATCTATTATAAATAGGTTTAGAAACCTGAGTTTCATAGATAAAGTATTTTTTCCAGAAGGAAAATTTTGAGATTGCATGGGAAGCCAAATATATAGTTCCTGTTGTCAATTAGAGACCAATACCATATATTATCGACTCACTTAAGTTGTTGAGAAAAGACTTAACAGGGATGTACAATGAGAAAAAAACTGTTTCTTAAACTGTGAGAAGTGGTGAACATTAGTTAGAAGAGATCACAGACATAAGAAGAGGAAAGCAAGGACAAGAGGAAGAATAAACAATGTGAAAATTAGTGAGAATGAATTTGGCTAATGGTGTACTGTAGACCTTTGTTTTATATAGTTTATCATGATGAGGTCTCTATCTCAAACACAGGAATAGCATGGTCATTTTAATTTTTGTTTCAGAGTTATTTTGTTGTATATCAGATAATATGTGTATATAGTACACAGATATTAGCTGATATATATATATATATATATATATATATATATATATATATATATATGATAAAGGAAATATATACAAACGATGACAGTTTGTTTTGGAGAAGAATGTTTTCTTTAACAAAGTTAAGAGATACCGAGAAGAAAAAATAGAATGCAAACTCCACAAATACACAGGGGCATGCCTTAGGTCTAATTCAATGAATTATGACTAATAGATTACTTATTAAGAAATACCCAGGAGAAAAGCTGACTTGAAGCTTTTGTGTTGAATTCTGAGAAATCACCATGCATGACTTAGTAGTAGAAATAGTTCTGAAAGGGAAAAGGGTGAGTTTGAGTTGCTTTTCCCTGTTAGCTGTGGATAACCTCTATAAATCTTCTACTTGTGGAGTTTCAATTTCCCCTCCATTTTTTCCAATTTTTTTATTAGATATTTTCTTAATTTACATTTCAAATGCTATTCCGAAAGTCCCCTACCCCCTACCCCCTCCCTGCTCCCCTGTCCACCCACTCCCACTTCTTGGCCCTGGCATTCCCCTGTATTAGGGCATATAAAGATTGCAGTACCAAGGGGCCTCTCTTCCCAATGATGACTGACTAGGCCATCTTCTGCTACATAAGGAGCTAGAGAAATGAGTTCTGGGGGTTCTGGTTAGTTCATATTGTTGATCCTCTTCTAGGGTTGCAGACCCCTTCAGCTCCTGGGGTTCTATCTCTAGCTTCTCTATTGTGGGCCCTGTGTTCCCTCTTATAGATGATTATAAGCATCCACTTCTGTAAGAGACCAGTATATCAATATCTCTTAAGTAGACACTAGCTGTCCTATGCCATAGTGTCTGAGTTTAATGACAAAATCCCCTCCATTTTTAAACCACTTCTTTGATGGTAAAAATAGTACTTGAAGACCTAGTCATGATTTCTTGTAGCATGAGTCAACAGGAGCCTGCCTTATCACCAGCATGTCTTCATTTGCCTAAGGAAACATAGTTTGTTTGTTGTGGATCTAAAGCTTTTTGTAGTCCAGTTCGTTGTCGCATCACCTTTTTCAAAATATTGGAGATTTATAGATGAAGGAGAAAACTATTTTTTCAGAAAGCTGACTTTTGAAACCTACTACAGTTTCTGAAAGCAACTGTCTTTCAATATAGACCTTTCAAGATAAATAGAAGAGCTCCGAACTGAGCACAGTAGAAGCATCCCAGCCCCATACTCACATGTGCTCACTCTAATGTTGGTGCCAGGAACATCGTCCTTTTTTTCAGTGCAAAAGAGGAAAACACCATAAAATTTTTCAGTAAATATTTATATATTAACTAAATATATTGAAAATCCTAGATCATATTTTCCTATAATACCATACAAGCAATTTTTTGTTAGATTATTGCCTAGAAGGAGCTGTAACTATATATAGTGAGTAATAACATGACAGCCTTGTAATCTTTGCTATGTAATTAGTGTGTGGCTATTTAGTGTTATGGAAGCGATTAACAACTACGAACTAGAAAATGTGTAAAAGAAAACCTGGGTAGCTCATAATTATTCTAAAAAACATAGCAAGTTCTATAATAATTACATTAATCTTTCACACTAAATTTGATTTCTACAAACTATTTTTAAAAAAAGTTACAGCAGGTTGATTAAAAAAATATTCGTTTTCAGTAGTCATATTATGAGAATGAGTTACTCAGACACCTGGGCACTGTGTTATGTTAGGCCTTCATGCTACAACGGTAAATGCTTGGGAATTAAGTTCATGTTATGTTCCATTATAGATACTTTATAAAACCAATACAGGATTTATGTAGGGTTCGTCCAAATTAAAAAAAAAAAAAGATTTTTTCTTTATCAAGTTATTTTTCTTAATAGCAATGATATTTTATTTCTCAGAGAAACAAAAATGATAACCAATTTATTTTATATGAATTTCTAATGAATTTAATTACTGATACTTGCATTTAAAAAAGCAATAGAATTTAGTAATAAATACATAATAAGACTTAAATGTATTAAAAAATATGTTTAGAGCCAGGTTGGAGCCAGCAGTCAATAATTAACTATTTCAAGGATAGAGAAATCTACACTTCAAATAATTCTATGTGTTTAAAAATTACTTATAAGTCCACAAATTAAATTTCATAATATAAGTATTTAATATTTCTGAACTAATTTGTCTATGCATATGATATAATTCTTTTCATTTTTGTGAAATGTTGATATTAGGACCAATTCACTGTCATATAAAATAGTTGCTAGTATACATGGTACTTTTACTTCTGTCCTGATACTTCCAACAGGGAAAAACTTAGGAATGCTTTAGGGTATAGGGATAACTTAAAATAATAGTTTACTTTCAAAATATTTGTGTGTTAGAGACAACTCCTCTAAGTATTATGAAGTTGAGATTTGAAAATATTTCAGTGAAAAGAATATGAACTTTTTTATTGTTTGATTTTGTTTTTGTTTTCAAGACAGGGTTTCTCTGTGCAGCCCTGGCTGTCCTGGAACTCACTTTGTAGACCAGGCTGGCCTCGGACTCTGAAATCTGCCTGACTCTGCCTCCTGAGTGCTGGCATCAAAGGCATGTGCCACCACATGTGGCTCGGAAAACAAATTTGATTAACAAAGATTTTATTTTGTTGGAGTACTGAGAAACTTCCAATTAAAATTTCTCAATGCAACAGATTAAGATAATTTATTTACATGATATAAATGCATTATTTGATACAATTTATAATGTATAATCACAGACTATATATTAATAAAAATCTTCTTGGGTTTTATTTTATAGTGTTAAGAATTTTACATAGATTCTCAAGAACTCTACTAGGGCATTATTCTTAATATTTTAATTTTTTGATGTGTGGCCATCTATTGATGTGTTTTCTTCATTGGTCTTCAACTAACACTGTAGGCTGAGCAAGCTTTGGGTCTCTGATCCTTCCAATTCAGCCTTAGCAGAAGACATCAGGCATGGGAAAGAAGTTCTTGACACAATTTATGTTGATCATTTAGAATGACAGTTATTGATTGGAAACAACACCTGGCATGCACAGTAATACTTGACCTACTCTATCCTTTATAATACAGTTAATTTGAGAATTGGCATATATAAGGTATTCAGGAAATTCCAAAATGAATTTACTTGCCCTTGACCATTTGTTTGTGGATAAAAATGAGACAATAAAAAAATTCAGTTTCTTTAAATATTTTCTTTATTATTCACTAAAATAAATTATGAGGGTCAAAAAAAATATTCAAGTGCACAAGCCAAAGCTACTAAGTTAAAATGGCTTATGTGCTCATGGCTCAGAGGTAAGCTAATAAGAGGTGATATGTTAGGACAGAAGTTTCATAGATAACCATGATAAAGCACATGTCAGGAAAATATATACACATTTTACTTGTTTTGGTTTCTATTCTAATTCAGAATTCAATATTTATATGCATTTTGTTTATGGCAATACCAATATTTTATAATAAAAATGCTGTTATTCGCATTTTTAAATTCTCGAACACTGGATGTTATAGCTATCTCTAAGATTTAAGGTATCCAGGTACCTGGGTAGGAGAAAGGTCTAGAAACATTGCTTTTTTTTTTTTTTTTTTTTTTTTTTTTTTTTTTTTTTAAATGATGATGTTTCATTTGAGAGGTACAGAAGATAAATATCCAAAAGTGGTGAAAAATGACCATATGGTAAATATATAAAAGTGAGTGTTAGAAGTTTTTTTTTTTTGTTTTTTGTTTTTTTTTTTCAAAACAGAGTTTCTCTGTATAGCCCTGGCTGTCCTGGAACTCACTTTGTAGACCAGGCTGGCCTCGAACTCGGAAATCCACCTGCCTCTGCCTCCCGAGTGCTAGAAGTTTTAAGGTAAGTAAAAGCTCAAAATATCAAAGCCATACAAAATAATGCTCTATTTTTTCAGTAGTTACATGCACCTTTTATAAATCTAATTATCCACTCACAATTCAGAAAAGTCCTAGCTTAAATAACATGTTGAATGATGACAAGCTTCTCTTATAGTGTGGTATCCACTCGGGAGGCAGAGGCAGAG
>LR751634.1:40544-150889 GCA_902729485.2 Mus minutoides
AAAAAAAAAAAAAAAAAAAAAAAAAAAAAAAAAAAAAAAAAAAAAAAAAAAAAAAAAAAAAAAAAAAAAAAAAAAAAAAAAAAAAAAAAAACAAAAAAAAAAAAAAAAAAAAAAAAAAAAAAAAAAAAAAAAAAAAAAAAAAAAAAAAAAAAAAAAAAAAAAAAAAAAAAAAAAAAAAAAAAAAAAAAAAAAAAAAAAGAAAAAAGAAAAAAGAAAAAAAAAAAGACTGTAAGTATTAAAGATAATAGATGATACTGGGGGATGGGGCATACTTTGAGATATGGTGTCATAACATGAAATCCTGTCATTTCTGCAGAAGCAAAAGGTATAAATTTGTTATAGTAAGCAGGGTATACCTTAAAGATACTGCAAGGGCCTCATCTAAAAGTCAGTGCAAGCTTCTCGTTGGATACCTCAGTAGTATCTCTAAGGGTACCAAAAATCCAGGCTAAAATAACTGATTGGATAGATTTCATACTTATAATTAAGTTAATATGATAATAAGTCATGTTCTTTAGTTATTGCTGCATTGAAGGCTTTGCATGTAACTGAGTCTCTTTTAAAACTGTATGTACTATCACATTTTCACGAGCCTGACATTGTGATTATATCCATGTTGGTGGAATGAATAGGTGAAATGTTTCTACATTATGTAAGGTTTTGTACCCATTGAGCAACAGAACCATGATGTGAATCTTAGTAATGTAACAGAACATGTATGTGTAAGTACTCAATGTACTTCTCCCTATTAAATGAAACAACTGATTTTCTATAACACATCCTTCTGTTCAATATGCACTATTACATCTCTCTCAAGTATGTGATTTGAAATTCATCATAGCAATAAACCATGGCCTACTGCTTTAGTTGATGACTGTATATCTCTTCAACTGCCTGCTGTCACAATTTTTAACCCATCACTGCTTAAAAGAATGTGAAATATATTTCACTGTTTAAAAATCTGACAGCACTTTCAATGATCTCAAGAAAAAACAATGAGAAATGTTACTTCTCTGTGACCATAACCAGCTACATCAATGCAGAGTATGTCCTTTACCATCCAAGTCTTATGCACTATCACCAAACAGTATTTCTACATGCACCTTTTTCACTAAACACACCCTGCTGATACTAAACAAAACAATAGCTAACTCAGCATAGTAATATGGATTAACAATCAGGAAGAACATATCCAGAATTGTGTACCAGAGACAACCAAGGTCAAAGATCCCTATTGGAAATGCACTGCAAAAAGATCTCCCTGAATGTTGTTGTCTCAGCAGAACATTTAACAATGAACAAGACTGAAAACCACAAAGGTCAGCATGTCTGTTGAGTAGTGAGTAAGCAAGTAAGCACTTCTGAATAAGATAAATGCCTCCCAAGCATGACCCTATCTAGTCCACATCCAATTCTCCATTACCTCTAAGTATCTGTGCTAATATGGCTCATATCAAGCCCTCTCCACTATTATCTGCCCATTCACATTCTGGTCACTTAAGGTTACAATAAAAACAACTTAAGGATGGCTAAGTTTATGAATGTTAAGATAAAAAACATATTTTCAGTATTATTGTATATCCTTTCAAATGAACTAGAAATTGAATATCATGCAGGTAACAGAATGTTAATCTAGGTGATCTACACTCTTTTTTTGGAGCTTCCTTCACAACCTTCTAACCTATACATATTTTTTTCTGACCCTGACACAACTAAGACAGAATCTTGCAAACATGACCAGTGCCTGCCACTAAGATCCATGGCCACTTGTAGTTGGCCAGAACCTGCCACCAGGATCAGTATTCACATTTTCACATTAAACTAGTCAGAAACTACCATTGAAATTGGTGGTCAATTGAACATGAATCTACTTTTATATACATTTATCATCAATCTTCCCTACCTGATGGTGAATTCTTTTTCTCAGTTTTAATACTGAAAATGTTGATATAGGAGAAGTCTAGTCACTTGCCTGAAGTTACCTAAGTTATAAGTCCCCAAAAGGGTCTGTAGTCCAGGCACCTTTTGGTTAACTGAAACTTCTGCTCATTCATGAATAAAACAGACATAAAGCAAGTGTCTTCTTTATGAAGACCATTTTTTTTCTTTCTTCCTGGTTCAATCCCTCCTGAAATAACATGAGGATACTTCTTTACATTCTGTTCAAACACCATAATACATGCTAAGTTTAGAAAAAATATACTTAGGGTTAGAATATATTTCATTTAATTTCTTTTTATTAGATAGCAAGTCCCTTAAAACATACATGGTCATTCTTCTTGAAATCTAAAGTTACTATAACAATGAAGCAAAAATTTGATAAAAGAGTAGTTAGATTAAATAATCACAGAATTTAAAGAAAAGGAGACATCAAAGCTACATACAGGGCAAGTAGGTGGAAAATGAGTGAAAACCCAGATGTGAGGTAGAAAACAGAAATCAAACTAAAGAGTTATTAGAAACCATTGTTGGAGGGATAAAGGGCAGTTTTGGAAATGTTGAATAAGTGATTCTAAGAGGAAACTCATTGTAGTGTACCTAAGGAGTATTAAAAACTCTGACATAATGACTTTAATCTGGTAGAAGAAGCCTGGCCAACAATGACCAACAATAAGCAATGACAAATGACCTGCAAACCAGGACAAAGAGAGGCCATATTTACTACAGGAAGGGTAATGGCAGAAAAGTGCCTGAGAACAGCTGGAGAAGTCACAGAAGAAAACAGGTTTGATTGACTCTAAGACTCATTAGCTTCTGATGCTTCAAAGGGTTTGAGAAAATGTTAATAAAGTTGATGCTCAATAAGTCAGAACCAAATTCTAAGCGAAGTATTTTCTCTGCTGGAAAGGATGTGCAATTGTTTCCCAGTGCCTGGCAAATAGAAAAGTGGATGCTCACAGTCATCTATAGGATGGAACACAGGGCCCCCAATGGAGAAGCTAGAGAAAGCACCACAGTAGCTGAAGGAGTCTGCAACCCGTTAGGTGGAACAACAATATGAACTACCCAGTACCCCCAGAGCTCGTGTCTCTAGCTGCATATGTAGCAGAAGATGGCCTACTTGGCCATCATTGGGAAGATAGATCCCTTAGTATTGCAAAATTTAAATGCCCCAATACAGGGGAAAGTCAGGGCCAAGAAGTGGGAGTAGGTGGGTAGGGGAGCAGGGTTGGGGGAGGGTATAGGGGACTTTCAGGATAGCATTTGAAATGTAAATAAAGAAAATATCTAATAAAAATATTCTGACATACAAGAAGTGTGTAATACACAATTACATTGAATAAGGAAATTTGACTCAATGGTATTAATGAAGCAAACAGACTTCTAAGAAATGGAAGAGAAAGACTTATGAGGACATAGAAAATAAAAGAAAAATGGGACCCCATAATCAACTAGAGTAGGTTCAGAGTACAAAAGAGGCAATGTATCAGTGCTGAGAGGAGGTTCTCTGTTTATGATATAGAGTGTAACAGCTGGAACTTGAAGTCTGCTCCCCCATTTATTAGATTTCTCTATAGACGCAAATATCTTATGTGTGAGGAGATGACTAGAGCAGAGCTTGAGGCCAGGTTAACCCAATGAGTGATGAAAAAGGGATGAGTTCTGCTGCATTGATGTTGGGAATGTGGCTAGTAGCTGAGGTTCCTAGGGTTTCATAGATTCTGATTTGCTTTGTCAAGGTCACAAAGTTCTGAAGTAGAACTTGCTTGGTTTTGAGCTTGTGTTTGTGGTTCCAGTAGGAGGCAGAAGAGAGTATTGATAGGATAAATACAAGTGGACAAACAGTAGAATGCTAGTGGTTACATCTCACTTATGTGCAGTTTAGCCATTTTCTAAGACAGAATCTTACCCTATATATAAAAATTAAGATTACAGCTGATATCCTAACCAGAAGAAAAAGAGTAGAACTTCGTTTCAAGGCTTGTCCAGTTGAGGCATTAGCTGTTCGTTTCCTCCATCTTCAAGGTTGGCAGGGATATACTCTCTTCTACTGTCCATTTGTTTCCAGATGTGCTGGCTTTAAAGGTCTCATGTCTGGCTTTCTTTTAAGTCAAATTCAAGACATAAAATTTGAAGAAGAAAATAAAAAGTCCCATGGCTAACTTAGAAATTGTTTGGATCTCACAGTCCTTCACCTTCCATCAAAAAAGTTCATCTTCTTGTTGTTTAAACTCATATATTCATAAGATTATTGCAATAAAACATATATATTTTAGAGAACCCTTATTTTTCTTATCACATGAAGACGATGGAAAAGCAATAGAAAAAGAGACCTTTCTAGCTCTGGGGATGCATTTCAGGAGAAGACAGGTTTAGTGTGCACAAAGGCCTGGGTTTCATTCCTGGAAATGAATATAACAATCCAATAAAACAAACCATGGAAGTGTTTAGAAAGAAAAGGCCCTGAAAGGGACAAAGGGCAGATGTGTTTGCCCGAGAGTAAATATGAGAGATAGATTACAGGAACATTGTTGTTAGAAGATCTTCCAATCTACTGTGGTTTGTCAAAACAACAGGAGTCCATATTTAAGGTCATGACTTCCATTTTTTAGTGCAAATATACTTTTTATTAGCTGTGTGAATCTTGGCAAAGAGGATGATCTCTGGTCTGGGTGTTCTGTCTTGCAAAAAGATATTGTTAATACCTATATCATATGGATGTTATGCAAACCAGAGGACAGAGTGAAGTTAAACATTTAATATTGAACTAATTGTTGACCATTATTTACTGTTAGTATGTAAATGGTTGGGAATGTGGAGAGTAAATGTGGCTAAAGGAAGTCACAAGTTTTATATAGAAGAGGAGTGAAAAACATTCTAGTGCTCCTATTTATAAGAGAGGTAAATTTCTTGATTTGATATTTATAATTGTTTTTATCATTTCTAATATGCATTTACCTCAAATGATTTGTGTGAGGGAAAGGAAGCATATGGTATTACTCTAACAAATACAATATAGTAGTATAAATATGTAGATACTCAGAAATTGACACATGGTTAGTTTATTGCATTCTCCATGATTATCTTTAACAATAAGATCTAAAGAATTTCACAGAAGTTTCCATCTCAGATAATGTTAATATCGTAAACACACTGTGCCTGTTCTATGATATTTGAATATGTCTCCCTGGGAAGTTTCTGGAATTCAGAGTAGGTAAGAGGGGAGGTGTCATACAGCTTTTTTTTTGGGGGGGGGGTATTAAGTTAATGTAAAAATTTTAAGTATACAACATTCTACCTTAAAATTTACCATTTGGACTCTTTAACCCATGTCCTATAAGGTCTTTTACAGAGGACATCCCCCAACTCCACAGTGCTGGCGAGCTGCAATTCATGAACATCTTTTCTCTATGGAGACTAAAATAATTACTTTGTAGCACTCAGGAAACAGCCTTCACTAGTATTTCAATGTTGTTATTTATTTGTTGTAGCTTGATGGAAAGTATCCATGTAGAATACTTTTTAGGAGATTAAATATGAATGTATACATAGACTCTTTGTAGACAGAGACCGGTCTCAGGGAGGCAGCCAGTGTTACCAACATCTTGTGTTCTCTCAAAGAGCAAGTACATATATGTATGACTAATATAGCTGTATAGCTAAAATTACACCCCCAAAATATGAGTGTATTTTTTGGTAATATCTTTCCTTTAGGAAAAGCTTAGGTAAATAATCCTAATCTCTATATTGCAAGAATGTTTCAGATAGCACAGTAGAAACCTATTTAGACATTGTGCATAAAGGAAGAGTCACATAGATTCAAATATAAAATTATTCTATTAACAAAAAGAACTTTTAATGAATATACTTAATATTTTTTGAAATAAGATTAATGTATGATAGAAAATTTTATGAATTTAAGAAGGCTTATAATGCATTAGAATGTATCTTCATTATTAATTATACTTAATTCAGCACTGAAGCAGGTTAATATATTTATGTTACATATAAAGAGATTAAGTGTTTTCAGACTGCAATGTTAAATAAAAGTTTTATTTCATAATAAATTCTCAGTTCATTCCTGGATATTTTATTATAATTTACGTTTTGTTACTTACAAAAAAAGTACAAATGCAAAATTTGAAGTAGAATATGATACTTTAAACATTTTTGTTAAGATAATTTTTCCAAATCACAGCTATATAACACCTCCCATTTTGCCAACAATAAATTCAAGAAAATTTCCAGAGTCATTTTCACATATAACAGAGATAATGTGTACAGTGAGTTACTGATTATAGCATCTCTTGTGGTGGAATCTTCTATGAAATGCTTTGAAACATATTATTAAACTCAATCATGGAGAGTGCAATAAACTAATCCCTTTGCCACTTTTTAAATATCTATGTATGTAAACTAGAATATTGCATTCATGAGAGTAATATCATATGTGTTTTTGTTTTTACCACACAACTCCTCGGAGATAGCTCCATGCTAAAGAGATTTCAAAGAGGAATTGAGTTGATTTTGTTTGAATTCTAACACTCACAGCATGTGTATTATTGAATAGTCAAGGCTGAGAATTACAATTGTAGTTTGAGGTTTTTTTCAATCTGGATGTGCGAATGTTTATAAATCAAAGGGGACAAAGAAATGAAATTTGACAGAGCCGTTTTCACCACCAACAAAAATTGTATGAACATGCTAGACTCAGGCTGTTCTAGTAGCTACTGCGACTGTGAACAGTTCATGTTTAGTGGAACTTCCAACACTATTGTTTCCTCAAACGGAATTCAAAGCCCATCATACCTGTAGTCTCTGCAGAAATACTCCTTTTTCTTATCTTTCTATAATGCATTTAAACTGAAATAAGTTCTTTACATGACTTTTTAAACAATCAAGACTGACTTGGTGGTATGGTACAAATTATATAATTCCCTTTCCAATATAATAATATATTTGGAACCAGTATATTAAATGTATATAAATAAATTGATATTTTATCTATTTTCTTAATTATTCTATAACAAGTTTATTTCCTATTAACACTCAATGGTTATGTACATGTGTTTATGGTTTATAATTCTAATTAACAGTTTTAGAGCATAACTGTAATAAAGTTTTTTTTTTACAATATGAATATACTACATTAGAATTTTTTTTCCAGCAAGTAAGCAACATTTTTGTGCATTTCTCTGACTTACTCAGCACCATTAAAGTCATAGTTGTGAAAATTAAATAATTGATGTTAGCCAGAGAGTAATTTTACATTTGTCTTTAAAAATAAAATTAGAGGAATTGCTGGTTCATTTATTTTTTTTCTTTTCTTTTTTTTTTAATCTTCTATTTTATTTTATTTTATTTTTTACACTCCAGATTTCATTCCCCTGCCTGTCAACCCTCTGACTGCTTCACATCCCATACCTCCTCCCCGCACCCTCCCCTCCATACCCTTGCTCCAGTGTCCATAAGGATATCCCAACCTCCACCTCTCACCCCACCAGACATCTAAACAACCTGGGGCCTCTAGTCTCTTGAAAGTTAGGTACATTTTCTCTGATTGAACCCAGACCCAGGGGTCCTCTGCTGTGTATGTGTTGTGGGCTTCATATTAGCTGGTGTATGCTATCATGTTTGATGGTCCAGTATTTGAGAGCTCCAGGTTAATTGAGATTGCTGGTCCTCCTACAGAGTCGCCCACCTCCTCAGTTTCTTCCAGCCTTTCCCTAATTGAGCCACAGGGATTAGCAGCTTTGGTCCATTGGTTGGGTGCTGATCCATTTATGTTCTTTTTCTTTTGTATTCATTTATTCTATTGCCTACTAAAATTATTGTTTTATTTTGGCATGCTTACATTTAAAATGTGTATGTTCATGTATATAAACATGAGTGTTTGGGGATGTATTAAAAGGTTGGGTAAGTGTAAACTATCTTATAAATTTAGGTATTCTTGATTTCATAAGACATATTAAAATAGTGTTCTGTGGTCTAGTAAATGTTTTATATAACCTTAAAATACTACTTGTTTATATAAAGCAAAATTCACTGGAGTCATAAGGTGCAAGTTTCATTAAGCTATAAAACATTGCATTTGATACATACACTTTGATAAGGATTTCCTTCACAATCTGGCTAAAAGTGAAAAAAGTTAATTAAAATGTTATCACATGAGTGACTAAAAAAAGATATAAATGATTTACATTATTTATATTGAGATCTTGTCTTTTTTATTTTTTTTTATATTATAGGGTGTTTCAAAGCTACCCAATTTTGTCAGTCAATCAAAGTCATTACATTCTTTTGAAAATTGGTCTTCAGTTTCCCCAAAATGTGTACAATTTCCAGATTTTTAAAATATATTTTCTGGGAAGTTGAGTATATTGCTAAATAATTTAGAGACTCTATTTGTTTCATTACAAAAACTAAAAGAAAAAGAAAACTAAATTGAATTATTGATATGCTGGTTTATTAAGCACAGGTATTTAGTTGTCATTATCTGTAAGCATGTAGACTAGCATGACTTCTTAGGGGTTTTGTCCTAGTAAACACATCTCTTGGACCTCATTTCATAGACATAATGTTATACTTGCCAAACTTAGGCTTGGAAAACTACAGCCAAATCTTAGCCAAATCTTTTTGGCTTGCTTTTGTAAGACCCTTTGGTTTCGAATATTTAATTTATGTAAGAGGGTAAATAACATTTTTCAGAAATAAAATTATGCAAAACTCAGATTTAATTATTAATAAATAAAGGTTTTTTTCCAAATAAAGCCATCCTTATTATTTCTCAGTTGCATTCTATCACTTCTTACCTATAATTTTAACAGAGTATGGTAGCTACAAACCTTAAAACAATAGTCCTCAAGATCTTGTTCTGAAAATTTTAGAAACTCATGTTTTAATAGTGCACCCATTAATTATAAATTTATTTGAATTAAAATTTGATATTCTTTGTATAAACACAAATAGAATTTAGTTTACAAAAACTTGGATTCTTTTTTTAAAAATTGAAAATGAGACCAATTTGAACAATTCAGATTTGATGTCAAAATAAAAGGAAAAAAATTAGTGGTCTGTCCATGCACAAGCTCTAACTCACTTCATCAGCTGCTTTCTAATACATGGACTTTTACAAAGCAAATTGACATGACCAAAGGACTGTAAAACTGCTTAGTCACTATTCCTGTTGCGGAAGCATGTTTTATCCTAACTTGGCTGTCCTAATGCCTCTGCTGTGGATTCCTGATACTTGCAAACTCTTTTATGTTTCTACAGAGGCATGTTGTCACTATATGAACCCTGGTAATTTTTGAATCTTTGAGTCATCATTACTCTAGACTAAGAACATAATTAAATGTATTACATTAATCATTTATGTTTGAGTTGTAAAAACACATAGCTAGTTGGAAGCATATATGATTGTACACTTAACTCTTATTTTCAGAAATAGTTCCTCAGGGGGGGAAAATATTTTCTTTTTCTTAATCAGTTTCAGAACTGATGAATGACCCCATTTGTAAAGGTTCATCACGTGTTACTTTGTAGTCAACTTTCAAAACTAGCTGTATTTAAGGCTATAAGGAAGGAGCAAAGCTCTTTGGTGGTGAATCCAAGAGTGAGCTGCTAAAGCTTTGCCCTTTACCAATCACACATTCTTCCTTTTTTCTATGGAAAATGAAAAAACAGATTTCAAACTAAAGCTAACATAATAAGAACTGCAAAGAAAAAGTCTAAAGCTTCGTCCTATGATTCTC
This sequence comes from Mus minutoides, assembly GCA_902729485.2. NCBI lineage: Eukaryota > Metazoa > Chordata > Mammalia > Rodentia > Muridae > Mus > Mus minutoides. The sequence continues at coordinate 50,240 of LR751634.1, forward strand.
TTTTTCTTTATTTGACATGAAACATCTTTGATTTACTTTCACATACCATGAAACTGAAGATATCTTACTTAGAGCAGCAAGCCATCCTGATTTGATCAACTCATAGTAATATATCTGGATGCTATGTCTATGAATTTATGTAGACATATGTTTGTACAACATGCATAGCAATACATTTGCATATCAGCAGGACTTATGAAAATTTGCTAAAAACAAAAATAAGAAAATAAGGATCAGCATATAGTTTCCTGGAAGCAAGTCATAGATTTCAAAGTGAATATTTGAAGACTTGTAGTAGGAAATGAATAGCAGATGTTGATGACACAGTGTGATATATAAATATCAGTATCTGGATACAAAGTATTCAAGGAGTTAGGCTTCATTTATCTATTCACACAGACCTAGTCAACTCTCCAGAACAAAGTACAAAATGCTTCATTTTTTTTCATTAAGTGAATGCTGGTAAGACACATAGAACTATAATATAAATACTTATCATTTAAAATTAAAAAAAACAAAATATTTTAAATGATTAACCTACAGTTGCAGTTTTTTTGTAAAAACTGAATCCAAAATAATTATATTTGAATCTTATTTTGCATTATAAAACAAGAGTATTATTTTTTCTTTTTAATACCTTCACTAATATCTACATGGAAGAAGATGACTAAGAACCAAGGAAATTTAGTTATCCATCCTATTTCCTCAAGTGATTAAATGAAAAATACTCATATTGTGAAGAAAATGGAATGCATGCTAACTTTTTGAGAACATAATATATACAATTAAATTTATTTACCCATATTTCCCTCCCTCTAACTTCCCCTATTTCTTTTATATTTGATAACTGCCTTAAGTAGGGTAGTGGGTCCCAGGTTGAAGCATGGCTGCTGCTTGGGGTGGGGGGTCACGGGGGGTTTGACTGCAGTTACCCTACCCTGTTTCCAGATTGGTGTTGGGTTATAGAGAAGCTTAGTGACACCTCTCCTGGGGTGGGGAAACATACATGCAGGAGAGCCTTGGAGCCTGTGAAAAGACTTACTCCATGATTTCCCACGGTGGATCCCAATGAAAAGAAATAAGACAGTCTATGATTCAAAATCATTTATTTCCATGGTGGAAAGTGGATGTGTAAAACCATACCCCAGTTTTCAGGGCAGGCCTAAGATTAAATACCTTTTGCAGGGAGGAATGTCTGGAAAGGAACGCTTATTGTCTATGCCCTCCAGGTCTCTATGTACCTCATTAGCATGGAGATGTGTCTTGAGCCTACATGAGCCCAGGTCACTTCCTTTTCCTCATCTACATGTGTAGGTGCTTGGGGAGTTGCCCTTACATGACTGATGGCCACAAATCTATGGGGGGTTGTAGCTACTGACAGGGGCCTGGTGCCTAGAATCAGGGAAAGCTCCTATCATCCCTTCATGGTCTTTCTGGTGCTTCAAAGCCTTTAGCACAGCCTAGAACCAGGCTACCTCTCCCTGTCCCTCAGCCCTAATTTGATTTCTAGTTCTGTGATAAACACCATGACCAAAAGCAACTTGAGGAGGAAAGAATTTATTTGACTTATACATCTCTATCACAGATGATCATTGAGGAAACTCGGAGCATGATCTCAAGCTGAAACCTGGAGGCAAGGAGTGAACCAGGGACCCTAGAACAGTGTTACTTACAACCTGACTCTGAATGGCTTGCTTTTTTTATATTACCTGGGATTACCTAATCAAGAAAAAAAAAAAAAATGACCCATAATGGACTGAGTCCAACATCAATCACTGATCAAGAAATTACTTTCAAGACTTGCCTGTAGACCAATCTGATGAAAGCAATCTCTCAATGTTCTCTATTGCCAAATGGCTGTAGTTTATGTCAAGTTCAACAAACAAACAAACAAACAAAAACTTAATAGCGCTGGGCGGTGTTGTGCATGCCTTTAATTCCAGCACTCAGGAGGCAGAGGCAGGGGGACTTCTGAGTTTGAGGCCAGCCTAGTCTACAAAGTGAGTTCTAGACAGCTAGGGCTATATGGAAAAAAACACAGTCAAAAAAAAAAAAAAAAAAAAAAAAAAAACTTAAAAAACTTAATAGCACAAAACTCATTAAGTCCAGTTAAAGTTGCCCATTTGTACTGATTAAGGGGCTATATGATTGAGTATGGAAAGTTTGTCAATTACCATATCCTCAATTAATAAAGATTCACCTTCTTCCAGGAACCATCTGTTTTTCAGTAAGGAATTTCCAGGAACTATCAATGCACCATCTTTTTTTCATTAAGCAATTGGAGCTGAGAGAACTTCTACACCACAAACTCCTTTGAGATTTTGATTATGACATTCCTGATGTCTTCTAAAGATATATCACAGACTATCATTTCCATACTGTAATAATGAGCACTGAAATATCAAATATGATTACAAAAATGACATCTTTGCTTCCTAGATAATCTTGTAAATAGTTTTCATGATAACATTTTATGTAAATCTTTGCTAAGACAAAGATGACTGTAAAACTGCCTTTTGGTGTATTCCTAGAAAACAGTTTTACAGTTTTTCTCTGTAGTCCCATGGTCTTTACTTCTCTCACATCAATGTTTATCACTTGTTAACACTTCTGTTTCCCTAATGAGTAGCTCAGTATTACTCTGGGTAAAGAAAATACTTAATGTGTTTCTAATTTTATCATACAAAATTTTAATGTTTCCATTTTTGAATTTTTTAAAATTTTGTAATCAGTATAAGTTTACAGAAAATTGAAGAGTGTAGGTTAGTATGAAAAGGGAGTTAGGGAGAATCATAGAGGAGTTGGGGGAGGAAAAACTGTAAAGAAAATATACTGTATGAAATTTCTATTTTCAATAAGAAAAAAACAGAAAGATAAAAGAGAAAATATAAGTATTTTTTGTGGTCCCCCAATTTTCTCCTATATAAACTTTATGATTATAGCATAATCATACAACCAGGAAAGCAACAGTGGCTGGATGTGTAGTGCTCATTCAACTTTTCATCTGGATGTATCACAAGGTTCCTCCCTTACATTGTCCAAAGGCAATAATCCCCTTTCCTTTATTTCTAATATTAGCAACAATTGCTCTATTCTCCAGCTCTTTAATTCTGTTTCTTGGTGATATATTAGTGAAATCAGATAGAATGATCTTCCAGGATTAGCTTTTTTCTTTCTGTATAATAGTGTTAATTCCTTACATTTACCTACACTTTGTATATATTCCACAATTTCTTTTTATGGCCTCTTCTTCTTGTGTGTGTGTGTGTGTGTGTGTGTGTGTGTGTGTGTGTGTGTGTGTGTTAGTGTGTGTACATATGTGTGTGCATGTACTTAACAACACAACTAGCTGAGATCATTTATAATTGTTTTTGTGTGTATGTGTTCTCTGTGAAGTAACACAGTCTCATTTAACATTAAATGCCATCAATGGAAGAAGGGCTAGATTCATTTCTGAGGAAGTAAATGCATTAGGAGGTGCATAGGGCAGACCAAGAAACAAACTCGGTGCCTGCTTTGCTTTGATATTTGAAGGAAGACATTCAAATAAACTTCAGAATCACCTAAAACTTGCTCTATGGCTTCCTTTCCCTAATGCTGAGATGACAAGCATAGGTTAAAATGCTTGAGAAAGTCAAACCCTCTAAAATTGTTGGCTCATGAGTAGTCATTTCAGTAACTCTTGAAGTGTTCAGATTATTCAGTCAATTTTGTGGTATTTTTTGTCTTGTAACTTTAGTTTGCAGAAAGCCTCATTGGGAAAGAAATGCCTAGATTCCAAAGACTTGAAGTACCAATGTTGGGAGTATAACCAGCCCCCTCCCCCTGTTCAAAGGAGAAGGGGTAAGGGACGGGGTAAGGGATTGTGTTAGGTGGTGAGCTAGAGGTGATTAGTGAGTAGGATGTAAAGTGAATAAGTAAATAAGAAATTAAATTTTAAAAAGAATCAGTTTCTTACAACAAAGTTCAAGGTCAATAAGAAGCAGAAAGAGAAGGATGAGGAAGAGAAAGGGAGGAGAAGGAAGAGAAAGAAGTGAAGGAAGTAGCGGTAGGAGATGGAGAAGGGTAAGAACAGGAAGAAGATGGTGAGAAGGGTGAGGAAAAGAATTTATTTGAAACTACTTTTTCTTTCCCCAGCTCAAAAGAAGTAGAAATTAATTTTACATATAAAAAAATAAGAAAGCACAAGTCCATATTGGGTTGGATCAATGAATGGTCAAATTTGTCAAACATTTAATGACAAGAAACTATTCATAAAATACACTCAGTTTGCAGGAAAAAAAATCATATCTCATACTTAACATTTAATTTCTTTGAAAAATGCATTGAATATATTAAATTCCCCAAAACTTGCACTTGTATTGAGACCCCCTTTGTGCAAGTTGCTTTATGATGAGACTGGCTTGGTATTGCGGGATCCTCCTGTAGTACTATGTCCAGTTTTCTGAGGAACCACAAGACTATTTTCTAGAGTGGTTGTATAAACTTGAAATCCCACCAACAATGGAGGAGTGTTCCTCTTTATCCACATCCTCACCAGCATCTTCTGTCAGGTAAATTTTTTTATCTTAGGCATTCTGACAAGTGTGAGGTGGAATCTCGGGGTTGTTTTGATTTGCATTTCTCTGATGATTAAGGAGGTTGAACATTTTTTTCAGGTGCTTCTCAGCCATTCAATATTCAGTTGAGAATTCTTTGTTTAGCTCTGTGCCATATATATATGATATTAGCCCCCTATCTGATTTAGGATAGGTAAAGATCCAGAAGATGTTCCAACGTGTAATAAGAACACATGCTCCACTATGTTCATAGCAGCCTTATTTATAATAGCCAGAAGCTGGAAAGAACCCAGATATCCCTCAACAGAGGAATGGATACAGAAAGTGTGGTATATTTACAGAATGGAATACTACTCAGCTATTAAAAACAACAAATTTATGAAATTCCTAGGCAAATGGATGGATTTTGGGGGTATCATGCTGAGTGAGGTAACACAATCATAAAAGAAGTCACTTAATATGCATTCCCTGTTAAGAGGATATTATCCCAGGAACCTAGAATACCCAAGATACAATTTGCAAAACACAAGAAAATCAAGAAGAAGGATACTAGTGTGGATACTCCACCCCTTCTTAGAATTGGGAACAAAATACCCATGGAAGGAGTTACAGAGACAAAGTTTAGAGCTGAGATGAATGGATAGACCCTCCAGAGACTGCCCTACCTGGGGATGCATCCCATAATCAGCCACCAAATGCAGACACTATTGCATATTCCAGCAAGATTTTGCTGAAAAGACCCTGATATAGCTGTCTCTTGTGAGGCTATGTCAGTGCCTGGCAAATACAGAAGTGGATGCTCACAGTCAGCTATTGGATGAAACACAGGTCCCCCAATGGAGGAGCTAGAGAAAGTACCCAAGGAGCTGCAGGGGTCTGCAACCCTATAGGTGGAACAACAATTCGAGCTAACTAGTACCCCAGAGCTCATTTCTCTAGCTGCATATGTAGCAGAAGATGAACTAGTTGGCCATCACTGAGAGAGAGGCCCCTTTATAGGCCCCAGTACAGTGGAATACCAGGGCCAAGAAGTAGGAGTGAGTGGGTAAGGGAACAAGGTAGGGGGAGCATATAGGGGACTTTCAGGATAGCATTTGAAATGTAAATGAAGAAAATACCTAATAAAAAAATTTGAAAAAACAAAAGACTGTTTTGGAGTGTGAAATGGGGCTCAGCAAGGGCCAGGCAAGGCAGTACAGGTCAGTGTTGGTCCAGCAGAGAAGCCCCAGCACACTTCATATCTGCTCAAAATAGCTTGAAAAGTATTAGCTCCTAAGTTATCCAATTATGTTTTGAAGACATTTTAAGTACATCAGTCATGGGATTTCACTAAGGGTTTCATATATTAATTCATGAAATTGTTTCTCTGAGGCAGATAGAACCTTATGGTTAAAACAAATAGGGATAGCTTTTTTCTGAAGTTTGGATTACTTCACCGAGTTTCATTTGAAACTCACCTTTTGACTCCAATAATTTTGCCTATTTTCATTAAAACATTAAAAAGCATTAATTGTAGCTAGAGAGATGGATCAACAGTTAAGTGCAATGGCAGTTGTTCTGGAGAACCTGGAATCAATACCAGCATTTACATAGTTGCTCATAACTGTCTGTAACTCAAGTTCCAAGGAAACCAACACCCTCTCCTATCCCTCCTGGCACAAGACATGTAAAGACATATGTACCGGCAAAATAACTATACAGGTAAAAAAAATATCAATCATGCACCTTATATCTCAAACTAATATATTTGAGTTTCTTTTATTTAATTTAGGGAGTACTGGAATTGAACTTCTCTCAGGAAAGAAAAGTTCTTAGGAGATTTCCAGACTTTATCTCCCTGAACTATAGACATATTCACAAAAAAGTCATGGTCTCCACATTACCCTGTTATTGTCCATCCTGGCAGTTTTTATTTTAACTGTGAACTAATATCATACAGCATGATCTAGAGACAGTAAGCATTACTAGATTCTATGTGCATAACCTCGTGAAAGGAAAGCAGCTGGCAACTACTGTGAAAATAGATTGCTTCCAGAAAAAGTATGTTTTGAAAACACTTGGCTGAGGAAGGACTGTGGTTTAGAGGTCTGTACTGTCAAGCCTGTGCATTGTCAGTGTTACCAGCAGACACTCCAAGAGAGTGGTGCATGAGGAAATAGAGCAGTCAGATAATTATTAGAAGAAAGACTAGCAAAAATGATTGGGAAGTGCACAGCTGTGATGCAGACCTTCCTGAGGGATTGAGTGCCATATAAAAGTTAAAAACAACCCAGGGCTTTAAAGGGGAAGTCATAAGGCTAGAAACCAATTTTAGAAAGGAAAGTAAAAGTGTTCGTGTTCAAACAGATATACCAAGCCATCAGGAGACAAAAAGAGGTGTGTGGAGGGACACATTTGTAAGTTCTCACTCTCCATGAGGAAGGCATAGATTTTTTCTTTCTCAGTCCTACAGTGTACTGGATTTAGGAGCAAGGGAAAATGGCCTACTTGAAATCCAAGGAGAATTTAAGTAAAGTGCAAAGCTTCCTTCTCTGTACTTGGTTTTCAGTCTCTGTATTGATTGCATACACAGTATAATGCTGCTGAGGTAAGGATATGTGATTCTGGTAAGACTTCGTACCAAGCAGAAATGGGACCTTGTCCAGAACTTTCTATCTTCAGAGCTCTGGTTGCCATGTGAATGTTAAAAGAGTGAATTGGCTTTTTTAGACACCACAGCCTCTCAAGTTGTCTAAGAGTTTAGAATTAACATGCTTATAAACAGAGAGATCTCCACACAAGAGAAACAATAATAAATGTTTTCTATGAGGTTAGTTCACAACTTTAAGTGACTTTATCTTGCTTTAGTTTTCAAGTATACAGGGATTGGTAGAAATATTCTCAGAAAATATATGTGTTTTGATATGATCAGACTTTATTTAGTATCCCACCTAAATGAGCAATTGTTTTGTGATTTATTTCAGTATATTGCTATTGTCCTCACCTCATCACTAGCTGTAGCCACTCCTCACTCTGTGCTAGCACTTATCAGCAGCGTTGAATATGGGGAACAAGCACATGCAGTATCATTTCTTGAAAACTTAGTATTGAAATGATTCAAGTCACATTCTCGCTCTCTCGCTGTAGTGTACACACACACAGACACACAGACACACAGACACACAGACACAAACACACACACACACACACACACACACACACACCTTTCTTTTTCTCTCACATCTTAGTAAGTCAAATAAAGACATAGATAAAGACTATGCACTAAATTTTTATTAGATATTTTCTTTATTTACATTTCAAATGTTATCCCCTTTCCTAGTTTCCCCTCCAAAAAAAAATCCCCTATTCTCTCATCCTTCCCCCTGTTCCTCAACACACCAACTCCTGCTTCCTGGCCGTGGCATTCCTCTATACTGGTGCATAGAACCTTCACAGGACCAAAGGCCTCTCCTCCCATTGATGACCAACTAGGCCATCAATGCTACATATGTAGCTAGAGACATGAGTCCCACCATATGTTTTCTTTGATTGATGGTTTAATCCCCTGGAGTTCTGGGGGTACTGGTTAGTTCATATTGTTGTTTCACCTATGGAGATGCAAACCCCTTCAGCTCCTTTTGTACTTTCTCAAACTCCTTTATTGGGGACACTGTGCTCAGTCCAATGGATGGTTGTGAGCATCCACTTTTGTATTTCTCAGGCTCTGGCAGAAACTCTAAGGAGAAAGCTATATCAGGCTCCTGTCAGCAAGCTCTTGATGGCATCTGCAATCATGTCTGGGTTTGGTGGCTGTTTATGGGATGGGTCCCCAGGTGGTATCTGACTGCCCATTCTCTGGATGGTCATTCCTTCAGTCTCTGCTCCAAACTTTGTCTCTGTAACTCCTCCCATGGGTATTTTGTTCCCCCTTCCTTCTAAGAACTATCCACACTTTGGTCTTCCTTCTTCTTGAATTTCATGTGTTTTGCAAATTATATCTTGGGTTTTCTGAGATTCTGGGATAATATCTACTTATCAGTGAGTGCATCCCATGTGTGTTCTTTTGTGATGTAAGGGTTATATCACTTAGGATGATATTCCCCAGATACATCCATTCGAGACTATTCTCACTTGATAAAATATTTCTAATTCTATATACAACCTTTGTACAGTAAATTTAGCTACAGTAATATTTATTTCATTTAAAGAACTTAGAACCTAAGCCGGATCAGAAACCTGATATTAGAACTGTGTACTTGGCAAAACAATACTAGATTTCAAAATTGGAAAAATCATACTTCCATTACCTATCGGGAAGCAAATTGATGATGAATATGTTCTGGTAATTATATTCTGAAATTCATTGAGCAGAGAATGTTAAGGGACACGATAAGGACACAATTGGTAAGCTTGTTGAACAAAGAGAATTTAAGTGTGTAGGACAACCATGTAGTCAGATGTTTGTTAAAAACACATCAGTTAATTATACTTGCAGTAGAGTAGGAGGTCACAATAATTGCAATTTTAAATCTGTAATGTCAAGTGAGCATAAACCAATTTCTGTGGCTGATTTGATCTTTTTGGAAGCTTGTAAAAAATAAATATTATTTATCCATAATTGGCCCACCAGGTAATTGTATAACGCCGCACTTATAAAAAGTGCACTTTTGTCACAATAGAGCAAAGTCTTCTTTAGGACATTAGATCATATAAAGAAGCAGAGCTTTAGAAAGCTCTTGGTATGATTCCAAGGAAAGGTTATAAAGAAATTTGTTGCTTACTTCCTATTACATCAAAGAACTTATCTGTGTTTCACATTCACTTATGATTTGTTGAACCAATCACCACATTTCTTCCATGAGTCTTGAGCCCTTTTCATGAAAGCAATCCTAGAACTAAATATTTTCTTTTCCACAGCAGAGTTGGCTATTTATGAATAAGTGTATGTTTCTTATTTTATGTCTTGTTGGCCTGCACATGACTTTCCACACAAATGTCTTTTATAGACCCATCTCAATCCATGTTTTCTTGGTAGAACACACGACTAAGGCAGACATTAGGATAGAAAAGTGAATTTCCTGCTACTCTCTTTTTGAGCATGGTGGTTTCTTTTTTAATCACTTGGAAACCTAGATATATCTGCTTTTGGTGTTTTGGGTAGGGATGATTCATAAATGGTATGTTTATTCCCCATAGAGTGACCACAAACATAAATATGATTCTATGTCTTATGGGTAAAAAGGAGATATATTGATATTTTCATTCATCTTTTTATATAAATAATTCATTTGGAGTCACATGATAAACACATCTTTCTATTTCTGATACTACTTAAAATATGAATTCTGCACATGCTAGGGAAAAAAGAAAGTATATTAAAATGAATTGTTATAATCACTATTTATAATCTAATATAAACTCTATAATTGAAACATATATTCCTAATCATGTAGAAATGGTTGCAATTCTTAGATTAAAGAAGTAACCAGTTATATAACATTGACAAGTATGAATTGATTAACTATGCATCAGAATAAGGTAAATTATCTCCTACATTCATACATTATGATTCAATTCAGCTAGGAGAGTGCTCAAACTGTACATATGAAAAAGAATTGTGGAAACAAATTATTTAATTATTCCTGAAAAGATTCTCTCATTTAAAATTTAAACAAATAAAATCTGGCCAAATGATCTTTTGTATAAGATAATGTGCATTCAGAAGTAAATGATATGACTGGTTAATATCTCAAAATAATTTGTATGCTCATAGCAAAAATAAAGCATTACCCAAGCTGTTTTATTTTTCTCGTTCATTTATATATTGTCCAACATATTGTTTTGGAAAATGACTGAGAATAAATACAATTAGAATAAACAATATTTTTTCTAATCTGTGATATTCCATAGTGAGACTAAACATATGATTTCTCTTCCTTTAACACAGACCTCGCTAAAGAGAATGACATCTCTCTCTACGCACCAAGTTTTGTTCTCGTTGGATTTAGTTTTAATTATAAACCTTGGTCTGTCAGATTAGAAATGCCACATGATGACTTGACCAAACTGAATGATTTATGATGTCTAATCCACCCTCAAGTAACATTGCCAGGCAGTTTTGGAAAACAGATCAAAGTATAATTTCTTTGAATTGTCTTTGAATATTGACTTTGGTATGCTCTTGGTTAAGCAGCAATCTTTTCTGAGAAATGCTTTATTGTTGCCACATTTTAAGCAAATCAATTACCTTCCTGTAATGCAATAATATTACAATATGCAGGCAACCATAGCTTCCATTGTACATGACACAATCAATTTTATGAAGCTATAAACATTCATATCAGTGCATTTAGCTTGTAGTAATATAATTTGAAATGAAGATACTGGCCAAGCTGTGTTAATACATTATCTGAGAAAGCTCAATATGTCAGGAGCTCCTTGAAAAACAGTGTTTTAAGGGGTAAAGGTTAAATGGCGATCAGAAGTTTCTGGGAGCATAACAAGATACAGGGAAACAACTACTAGGTTTTGGTTTTTGGTTTTGGGTTTTTTTGTTTGTTTGTTTGTTTGTTTGTTTTGTTTTGTTTTTGTGCACAATGAGATAAAAGGTAATTTGTTTGAAAGATGTAGGTGCCCTATTTCTTTCCCCAAATTTGTTAATTATTTGGTGTAATGAACTAATTCTTCTAATATGCAGGTATTTTCTACATCTCAGCTTCCAATGAGGCTAAAATAACTGCCTTCACTCCAGTGTGAAGCTTTTAACTGAGCTTGGTATGAATACATGACTAAACTTTCCTCACATTCAACAATACTATAAGACTTTGTTGTTTCTCTGCTTTGAAGCTACTATTGCTTCCTCATATCTTTAGTACAAAGTCTAAGCATGTTAGCAGAGAAGATGCTGTAGGATCTATTTGACCCCTACATGTGTCTCATTGTTATTCCATGTTTGTTGTGGATATTGGGCTTGCTCTGTCACTCAAACTTAGGTCATTCTTTCCTGCCTCACTGTTTATACAATTGCATTCTGTTACCTCTGACTGTTCATCTAAATGTAACTATGTGCAGCTGACTTCAACACATCACTTGCATATCAACGAGTGATATAGCTCAGAAAACAGGCAATTTTCTGACCATCCTATCTAGTGTTTCTATTCTCATTTTAAACTACCCTTCATACCATACTCTTTGTGACATTTAACTTTTTCTTAATCTTGACTGTTCATAATCTCAGAAGCATAGGAATACCGATTTGCTCAAAAAATGTATCATCAGCATGTAAAAAAGTGATCATAAAACATTCAGTACAGAATAACTGAATGGAGTTATCTTATTTTCAAGTTATCCTTTGAAGAGCCCAATATCCAGATATGTAGATCAAATAATTTGGTAGGTAACAAGATCAATAGTATAATTATTTCTATACTAGGTGCACTTTGGGGTTAGTAGACTTTCTTTGGTAACTTCATTCTCTATTCCAAACATTCTCATTCTTTGTGAAGGATAAATAATTTTGCTTATAACTTTACTAATCAATCAATTTGAGAAGTTAGTCATACACATTACCTTTACTGAGTTGTGTGTGTGTGTGTGTATATATATATATATATATATATATATATATATATATATATATATATATATAATTATTTAATATAAATAATCATTTATGGATAGCCTTTATATATATATACATATATACTTTAGCTATATTTTATAATGATATCTGTTTAGAAAACAATAATATTGCTTCTGTATTACAAAAACTTCAGATTCCTAAGCTTCAATTAAAATTCAAGTAATGAGGTTGCTATTAGCAGCATGATGGTGCTTTCAGAAATTTTCCCCGGATGGTTCACAATGGTGGTTTAAATAATATTTTTGCAATGTATCATCAATATTTACAGCAAATTGTCTAAGACCTTATGTAGTAGCTTTAAAATTACTCCTTGTCATTGCCACTATATACACCACATAAAGAATGTGTAGTTTGTTCAGTAGATCATTTTTCTTGTTTATTTTCAGTGAGCTCTTGGTGCTACAAACTAACTGCAGCTGTTAAAAGATGACAGGGGTATTTTATGTCTCACTACCGAGATCTTTTATATAGGAGAGTTTTCTTTCTAACTAGTATGCACTGATGAATAATGATAAATACTTGTGAATCTTTCAGAATTTGTAACCTATAGTAGGGGTCTAATATAAATTAGAAGAAAATCAGGTATAAAGCCTGATTCTACACTAGAAGCACTAAGAATTTTATTATATAGGAAAATCACACATTTTTTTTTCCTGCTTAAGGATGTTCAGATTGATTATACAAAGATTTATATATTTACTGTTAGATAGAGAAATGTAAAATATAGTGATTCAAATCCAAAAAAAAAAAATTTACTGATCTTATCCTTTGTTAACCCCCCCCCATTTTCTGCTGTTCTGTGTCCTCAACTTCTCTAACTAAAGAGGGAATAAATGCTTCTAAGAAAAGACTACATCTTTCAATTTAAATCTACATAAGAGATTCTGAAGATAGAGATAGTGGGCAGCTTTCGAAAAAAGTAATAACATTTCTGACACTATTTTCAGGACTTAAAAACACAAATACACAAAACACAAAAAGCTTATATAAAAATATTAAAAGGGATTGAGTCAGGAAGTGTTTAGCATTCAGATAATCATCAGCATAATTTTTTCCATATATCCATGAGTGTATACAAGTCTAAGCCACAGGAGGTGTCTATGGACTGATGTTACCACATACACTTCACGTGAAACATGGAAAGTCTGAAAGGATTCTATAGACACTTTGACATCCTTTCTGAGCATCTAAAATATTACACTGTGTCCAGAAACTTAATACACTTTACAAATTTATTCAGAAAACTATCCAAGGTTAATCATATTTTATCCAGTAAAATACAATGCATTTACAGTTGTTTATATCAATGTGGTTGGGAATAAAAGGAAGCATGTAGCACTTGAATACATGATATATATTTTCTTAGAGATAATTATATTTTCTCATGATAGTTACATTACAGTGCCTTCTCTGCCTTCTCTTATCCAATCAGTACTAAATGTTCAAAGGTCTGATGACAGGTGGCATTTTTTTTTTTTATGATATAGTGATGTCGGACTTTTACCAGAGTTCTATTTTACTCTGGACATCAATTTATTAGATGAAAAGGTTTCCACAATATCTTTTCCTGTTATAGCACATTTAACATGTGTTGAAACATATGAGAGCTATTTCATTTTTAATATATTTTAGTTTATAATATTTATTTAATATGATCAAAAAACTCAAAACTAAATTAAGTTTACTTAGATTTATGTATATTTACAAAGCATAAATATGGTTCAATGTATTTATGATGATGTGGGATTTTCTTATCTATTATAATTAATATAATTTATATTTTTAGGTAGAAGATTCAGTAATGAAAATTGAACATTTACTATCATTTTAATTATATTTTTGTTCTTTCACTTTTGATAGACATAGGACATTTTTCAATCAACCAAAATTAAGTCATGTTGAAAGAATAACCTTAACCATTTCTTTTTTTTAATTTTTATTAGATATATTCTTCATTTACATTTCAAATGCTATACCAAAAGGTCCCTATATACTCTCCCCACCCAGCTCCCCTACCCATGCACTCCCACTTCTTGGCCCTGGCATTCTCCTGTACTGGGGTATATAAAGTTTGTAAGACCAAGGGGCCTGTCTTCCTAATGATGGCCAACTAGGTCATCTTCTGTTACATATGCAGCTAGAGAAACAAGCTCTAGGGGTACTGATTAGTTCATATTGTTGTTCCACCTATTGGGTTGCAGACTGCTTCAAATCCTTGGGTACTTTCTCTAGCTCCTCCATTGGGGGACCTGTGTTCCATTCAATAGATGACTGTGAGCATCTACTTCTGTATTTGCCAGGCACTGGGATAGCCTCACAAGAGACAGCCCTATCAGGGTCCTTTCAGCAATATCTTGATGTATTATGCAATAGTGTCTGCATTTGGTGCCAGATTATGGGATGGATCCCTGGGTAGGGCAGTCTCTGGATGGTCCATCCTTTCATATTAGCTCCAAACTTTGTCTCTGCAATTCTTCCATGGGTATTTTGTTCCCTATTCTAGGGAAAAATGAAGTATCCATGCATTGGTCTTCCTTCTTGATTTTCTTGTGTTTTGCAAATTGTATCTCGGGTATTCTAGGTTTCTGGGCTAATATCCGCTTATCAGTGAGTGACTTCTTTTGTGATTGGGTTAACTCACTCAGCATGATACCCCCCAAATCCACCCATTTGCCTAAGAAATTCATAATTTCATTGTTTTAAATAGCTGAGTAGTACTCCATTGTGTAAATGTACCACATTTTCTGTATCCATTCCTCTGTTGAGGGACATCTGGATTCTTTTAAGCTTCTGGCTATTATAAATAAGGCTGCTATGAACATAGTGGAGCATGTGTCCTTGTTACCAGTTGGAACATAATCTGGGTATATGCTCAGGAGTGGTATTGCTGGATCTTCCAATAATACTATGTCCAATTTTCTGAGGAAATGCCAAATGATTTCTTAAGAGGTTGTACCAGTTCGCAATCCCACCAGCAATGGAGCAGTGTTCCTTTCTCCACATCCTCGCCAGAATCTGCTGTCACCTGAATTTTTGATCTTAGCCATTCTGACTGGTGTGAGGTGGAATCTCAGGGTTGTTTTGATTTGCATTTCCCTGATGATTAAGGATGTTGAACATTTTTTCAACTGCTTCTCAGACCTTCCGCATTCTTCAGTTGAGAATTCTTTGTTCAGCTCTTTACCCCATTTAATGGGGTTATTTGATTTTCTGGAGTTCAGCTTCTTGAGCTCTATGTATATATTGGGTATTAGTCCCCTATCAGATTTAGGATTGGTAAAAATCCTTTCCCAATCTGTTGGTGGCCTTTTTGTCTTATTGACAGTATCTTTTGCCTTACAGAAGCAATTTTATGAGATCGCTTTTATTGATTCTTGATCTTACAGCACGAGCCATTGCTGTTATGTTTAGGAATTTTTCCCCTACACCCATGTCCTGGAGGCTTTTCCCCTCTTTCTCCTCTATAAATTTCAGTGTCTCTGGTTATATGTGGAATTTTTTTTATCAACTTAGGCTTGAGCTTTGTACAAGGAGCTAAGAATGGATCAATTCTCATTCTACTACATGATATCTGCCAGTTGTGGCAGCACCATTTCTTTTTTCCACTGGATGGTTTTAGCTCTCTTATCAAAGATCAAGTAACCATAGGTGTGTGGTTTGATTTCTGGGTTTTCAATTCTATTCCATTGATCTATCTCTCTGTCATTTTACCAGTACCATGCAGTTTTTATCACAATTGCTCTGTAGTACAGCTTGAGGTCAGGCATGTAGATTCCACCAGAGGTTCTTTTATTGTTGAGAAGAGTTTTTGCTATCCTAGGTTTTTTGTTATTCCAGATGAATTTGCAGATTGCCCTTTCTAACTCAGTGAAGAATTGAGTTGGAATTTTGATGGGGATTGCATTGAATCTGTAGATTGCTTTTGGCACGATAGCCATTTTTAGTATATTAATCCTGCCAATCAATGAGCATGGGATATATTTCCATCTTCTGAGATCTTCAATTTCTTTCTTCAGAGACTTGAAGATCTTGTCATACAGATCTTTCATTTCCTTAGTTAGAGTCACACCAAGTTATTTCATATTATTTGTTACTATTGTGAAGGGTGTTGTCTCCTTAAATTCTTTCTCATCCTCTTTATCCTTTGTGTAGAAAAAGGCCACTGTTTTGTTTTATTTAATTTTATATCCAGCTACTTCACTGAAGCTGTTTATCAGGTTTAGGAGTTCTCTGGCAGAATTTTTAGGGTCAGTTATATATACTATCATATCATCTGCAAATAGTGATATTTTGACTTCTTCCTTTCCAATTTGTTTTCCCTTGACCTCCTTTTGTTTTTGAATTGCTCTGGCTAGGACTTTAAGTACTATATTGAATAGGTAGGGAGAAAGTGGGCAGCCTTGTCTAGCCCTGGATTTAGTGGGATTGCTTCAAGTTCTCTCCATTTTCTTTGATATTGGCTACTAGTTTGCTGTATATTACTTTTATTATGTTTAGGTATGGGCCTTGAATTTCTGATTTTTCCATAACTTTTATCATGAAGTGTTGTCAGATTTTATCAAATGCTTTCACAGCATCTAACAAGATAATCATTTGATTTTTGTCTTGAGTTTGTTTATATAGTGGATTATGTTGATGGATTTCTGAATATTAAACCATCCCTGCATACCTGGGACGAAGCCTACTTGATCATGATGGATGGTTGTTTTGATGTGTTATTAGATTCAGTTTGAGAGGATTTTATTGAGTATTTTTGCATTGGTATTCATAAGGGAAATTTTTCTGCTGTTCTCTTTCTTTGTTGGACCTTTATGTGGATAAGGTATCAGAGTAATTGTGGCTTCATAGAATGAATTGGGTAGAGTACCTTCTGTTTATATTTTGTTGAATTCTTTGAGGAGAGTTGGAATTATGTCTTCATTGAAGGTCTGATAGAACCATTTCTTCTTCAATTCTTCATTGTTTAAATTCTCTTCTAGTTTGATATCTCATTTTGCAAGATTTTTCTGTTTTTTTTTTCTTTTTTATTGTATATTTTCTTTATTTACATTTCAAATGTTATCCCTTTTCCTGATTTCCCCTCCCAGAAACCCCCTATCCTCTCCTTCCTCCCCCTACTTCTATGAGGGTGTTCCTTATACCATCCACTCACTCCTACCTCCCTGCCCTCGATTCCCCTATACTGGGGCATCTATAGAGCCTTCATAGGGCCAAGGACTTCTTATCCATATGATGCTGATGCTTGAAAAGGCTATCTTGTGCTACATATGCAGCTGGAGCCATGTGTACTCCATTGTTGATAGCTTACTCTCTGTGATCTCTGGGGGTTCTGGTTGGTCGGTATTGTTCTTCATAAGGGGGGTTGCAAACCCCTTCAACTCCTTCAGTCATTTTTGTAATTCCTCTTTTGGGGACCCTGCACTCAGTCCAAAGATTGGCGACAAGCATTCACATCTGTATTTGTAAGGTTCTGGCAGGGCCTCTTAGGGGACTGCCATATCAGGCTCCTTATAGCATGCATTTCTTGGCATACACTGTAGTGTCTAGGTTGGTTACTATATATAGGATGAATCTCCAGGTGGGACAGTCTCTGGATGGACTTTTCTTCAGTCTCTGCTCTACACTTTATCTACATATTTGCTCCTGTGAGTATTTTTGTTCTCCTTCTAAGAAGGGCCGAAAGACCCACAATTTGGTCTTCCTTATTCCTGAGCTTCATATGGTCTGTGAATTTTATCGTGGTTATTTGGAGCTTTGAGGCTAATGTCCACTTCTCAGTGAGTTCATACCATGTGTGTTCTTTTGTGACTGTGTTACCTCACTCAGGATGATATTTTCTAGTTCTATCCATTTGCCTACAAATTTCATAAACTCATAGCCTTTAATAGCTGAGTAGTACTCCATTGTGTAAATATACCACATTTTCTGTATCCATTTCTCTGTTGAGGGACATTTGGGTTATTTCCAGCTTCTGGCTATTACAAATAAGGCTGCTATGGACATAGTAGAACATGTGTCCTTATTACATGTTGGAGTAAATTCTCAGTATATGCCCTGGAGTGTTATAGATGGGTCCTCAGATAGTACCATGTCCAATTTACTGAGGATCTGCCAAATAGATTTCTGAAGTTGTTGCCCTAGCTTGCAATCCCACCAGCAATGGAGGTGTTCCTCTTTCTTCACATCCTCGACAGCATCTGCTGTGACCTAGGTTTTTGATGTTAACGATTCTGACTGTTATGAGGTTGAATCTCAAGTTTGTTTTGGTTTCCATTTCCCTGATGACTAAAGGTGTTGAACATTTTTTTTAATTGCTTCTCAGACATTAGGTAGTCTAGTTGAGAATTCTTTATTTAGCTCTGTACCTCATTTTTAATAGGTTTATTTGATTTTTCTGGAATCTAACTTCTTGAGTTCTTTTTATATATTGGATATTATCCCTCTATCAGATTTAGGATTGGTAAAAAAAAATTCTCAATCTGTTGGTTGCCTTTTTGTCTTATTGACAGTGTCCTTTGTCTTAAATAGCTTTGCAATTTTATGAAGTTCCATTTGTCAATTTTTTATCTTACAGCACAGCCATTGGTGTTCTGTTCAGGAATGTTTTTCCCTGTGCCAAATTATTCGAGGCTCCTCCCTACTTTCACTTCTATTAGTTACAGTGTATCCAGTTTTATGGGGAGGTCCTTTATCCACTTGGACTTGAGCTATGTAAAAGGAGATAAGAATGTGTCAATTTGCATTTTTCAACTGACCACCAGTTGAACCAGCATTATTTGTTAAAAATGCTGACTTTTTTTCTGTATTGTTTTAGCTCATTTGTCAAATATCAAGTGACCTTATGTGTGTGGGTTCATTTCTGGGTCTTTAAGTCTATTCCAATGATCTTCCAGTGTAATAGATCTTCCAATGATCTGTACCAATACTATATAGTTTTTTATTACTATTTCTTTGTAATACAGCTCTAGGTCAGGGATGGTGATTCCCCTAGAAATTCTTCTCTTGTTGAAAAGAATTTTCACTATCCTGGGTTTTTTGTCATTCCAAATGAATTTGCAAATAGCTATTTCTAACTCTATGAAGAATTAATTTGGAATTTTATGGGAATTGCATTGAATCTGTAGATTGCTGTTAGAAAGATGGACAATTTTACTATGTTAATTCTGCATATGAATCTGCATGTGAAATTTTTAAATGTTTATATTTGGGTAAAAACTTTGTAAAATCAATGGATATTGCATAAAGTAAGACAGGTGTGATTTTCAAAATGACTTTGACATTCTAATATTTCCTTTGGTTATATGCTTTACAATGTTCTCTCTATTTGTTAGTTTTCAGTGTCAATTTTACAGAGTACAGAGTCAACACTGTGAGGAGTTTTTGTTGTTTTGTTTTGTTTGTTTGTTTATTTGTTTGTTTTTTGATGGGGGAAGGTCTCTTGCCTGTGCACATCACAATTTCATTACCTGTGAATTCTGAACTATATACGTGTTGACACAGATTTTAAGGATTAGCATGTGTGTGTTCATTCATTTTTTATAGTCTTCTAACCAAAATCTCAATGTGAGGTACAGCACTACACATACATGCATACATACATACATACATACATACATACACACACACACACACACACACACACACACACACACATGCACACACAATTGATTCCTGCTCTAGTGACTCTCGTGCCAAGATAGAGTATAACCAGGATCTGTGAGTTAGATAAAAGCATGTTTCAAGTAGTTTTGCTAGAGCATTTTATCACGAAAGAGAAACTGAGACATGCCCTCTTGTTTAAATGATATGGTAAGATTCCATTAGTATTCTTTGAACATTTTTGGAGGAAACATCATTCAGGGGCCGCTTAATGACTCACATTAGCTCAAGTCCATCTTTCAGGCAACTATAGATATTATATAAATCTATATAAATTGTTTGGGAAACCTCAAAAGATACACTCCAAGACCAATTTAGTTTGCCTTTGAGTCAAAATAGGCCAGTGTTAAACCACTGGTTTGAGGAGAGAAAGAAAGTTGATCCCTCTAGTGGAGTAATGGCACAGTGAGCAAAGAATAAAATGTCCATTGCTATTAGCATAACTTTATAGAGTATGTAACTAATTATAGAAGAAAGAGATATTTTACTAGACTTACCTGATTTTCTGAGTTATGTTTTGCAAGAGATAGAAATAAAGGTATAAAGCATAGTGTTAAGTTACCTTTGTTTTGTTGTTGTTGTTGTTGTTGTTGTTGTTGTTGTTTTTCGAGACAGGGTTTCTCTGTGTAGCCCTGGCTGTCCTGGAACTCACTTTGTAGACTAGGCTGGCCTCAAACTCAGAGATCTACCTGCCTCTGCCTCTGCCTCTGCCTCTGCCTCTGCCTCTGCCTCTGCCTCTGCCTCTGCCTCTGCCTCTGCCTCTGCCTCCCAAGTGCTGGGATTAAAGGCATGAATTACTTTTAAATATGACATACCATTAGCCTGCAGCCCTGAGTCAACAAGAATTTGTGGTTATTGACATATACTTTTTAAAAGCATTGGAAACATTATAGGATAGTTATGAAATATGTATTATAATGTTAGTTAGCTGTATACATTAGAAAACTCATTCTTTATAAAAAGAATTTATTCTAGTTTCCCAGTAACAAGAATTCATTTTTCTACAGCAAAGAACTTATTGTATATTCAGTACATTTTCATATGTTTTATAATTGCAGCTACAAATACATCTTATTTCATTTTTTATGAATTAATAGGTGTCTGACATACAAGCTTCTGGTAATGCTTGTTGACTTCATTGTCAGTTTGAATCTTATTCAATTCCAGATTTTACTCGAATTTTCCTTTTACAATTTACAGTCTTGATGTTATCAGATTTATGTCAATGTGATAAACTTACAATGAAGGCAAATACAGACGGTGATACAGACTTTGCTCCTGATTAGTTCTTGTGCTGTTGATATATTGAACACTTACATCTTTCTATGTTCTCAAATGAAGGTCAAAATTAATATCTTCTGTATATGTACATTTAGAAATGTAGAAGGAATAGAAAACTAAATAAAAGAGGGGGTAATAATAGACAGGGAGGAGGAATATACATATGTTTATATGTAACTAACTATATAATATAGATAGATTTTATATATATATATATATATATATATATATATATATATATATATACATGAGTTGAAAAACAGAGGGAATTAGAGAGAGGAGAGGGGTGGATGTAAAGCATGTAAATAAAGTAACCATGTAAGAAGTTCTCAAAATAAATTTTAAAATGATACATTTTCCTTATTAGTAAAGTCAAAAACAATGTTTGAATTTCTGATATTTTGTACATTTTTTATACAGAAATCTAGAAGGGATCTATAAATCAAACACACTCAGAATATATTGCATTTCTTGCAAGACCACTAGGAGAGAAATACCTTGGTATTTTAACCCAAGATACATCTATCTTCAGGGGCAGTGGGGAGATAATTTATTATTTCTGTCTTAGGGAAAAGCAACTGGCTTCTGTCTAAAATTAATGACTGAGCAAACAAAACTAATCAACAGCAATAATAAAAACCCTCCCAGATTTGTTGCTGTTCTATCAGCTAGTGCAATCACTTATCCAGATGACATTTAAAACGTCTTCATATGATTCTACAGGCAATTAGCTGCCGATCTCCAGCATCTGCAGTAGCATTTTGTGTTTGCTTTGGTGACTGATTCCCAAAACCTTCCAAGAACTGTGTCCACACAGACTAACAACATTGTAACTCTGCAAAACTCTTTGTAAGCCTCCCATGTCTTTTTATGAATTAAAAGACAGGAGATCTAGAGATTAGTGAATGCAGTGAGCAATACTGCCTTTAGGGGCTTGGACAAAGAAGCAAGTACTGTGCTGATTTATTCTTACAATAGCCATTCCCAAACACTGACTATATTATGAAGAAAAGAAATATTCCTTATGTTTGTGTTGGTGAGCTGTATATAAAAATATATATCTAAATGGAGAGCAAGTTGAAAGAAGATTACAATAGACTTTCAAGTCTTAAGTTTCTTGATGATAAGCTTTAAATTCACCCAATAGTACAAGATGGTTTAGGGAACTGAAATAGAATTTGCTCCATTGTTCTCTTTTAAAGGTGTGATCTCAAAGTAGTGCCCAAGAACAACTTGGTGAATACAGAAATGAACATCACTGGTAAATATTGCAAAGCAAAGTGATTATGAAAAGAAATGAGATGGTAGCAGGTATGTTTTGCAAATGAAAACATTGCATACTGATCAAGATGACAGACAAGAAAAAAAGAGTAAGATAATAAATGAGCCAAATGATATGAGCACATAGAATGAACAGAAATATCAAGATGTCAAGATGAAACACAGTTGGAACAATAAAGAGCTCAGACTCTGTCCAAGTGATAAAAGGGCTCATAGATTGTAATGAAGATTGTTCAGGCCACTGCTGGAGGAAAAGCAGAGAGATATGAAGGTCAAGTTGAGCTGATATCACCACTTTGGAATGATATTACCATAGTAGAATAATATAGAGTGTTGCTTAAGTGATAATCAGCATTTGTTGGTCCAAATTTTGGAAACTACTCTGTGGATATCGCTCAAACATCAAGGTTATCAGAATAATAATCCATATGAGGCAAGAAGAAAATCTTGTTCAACATGATTTAGTAGCTCATGTTGATTCAACTCCTAGAGTCTGACCCTAGTCAATTTATATTAGGCATGTTTCAATACAATATAATTTGAAAGAAAACGTCCTGGTATAACAAAATCTTGTGTTCACAATAAGGCATAATTGGATCAAGACATGTTTGAATGTACATCTCACTCATTACATGATGATGGGTTGTAGAGATAGGTTACATGTGTTATCTTAAAGGCCTAGAGAAAGATCTGACCTGATCTTAGCCATAGAAATAGAGTAGTGCTAACCTATGATACAGATATCAGAGATAACCAATGTTACAGATAGCGTAGAGTTCACCCCCTCTGGTTCATCCTGTGGGAGTCTTAGGAAGCAAGGGAATGGACGTGACTTAAAGTTAGCTCAGCCTTGGTTATCCAGAGCTCCATTTCCAAACTTGTGTGTGAAAAACATTTCTTCCTTCAAAGAAACAACTGAGTGTGTTTGGTTTCTCTAGTTCTTTTTTTTTTTTTTTTGTGGTTTTTCCAGACAGGGTTTCTCTGTATAGCCTTGGCTGTCCTGGAACTCACTTTGCTCACTTTGTAGACCAGGCTGTCCTCGAACTCAGAAATTCGCCTGCCTCTGCCTCCAAGTGCTGGGATTGGTTTCTCCAGTTCTTATCTGTAAGATGAGAATCTGTGTTACAAAAATGTTATAAACATTCATCCTAGATTCAACAGAACTTTGCAACAAGTAAAAGAGTGGAAATTTACTTTCTTTTTTGTTTGTTTGGTTTTTTGTTTGTTTGTTTGTTTGTTTCTGGTTTTCTGAGACAGGGTTTCTCTGTATAGCCCTGACTGACCTGGAACTCACTTTGTAGACCAGGCTGGCCTCGAACTCAGAAATCCGCCTGCCTCTGCCTCCCAAGTGCTGGGATTAAAGGCGTGTACCACCACACCCCGCAGAAACTTTACTTTCTAATGATTACTTTGTGTTTCTTCTTGAGCCAAACTATAACTCACCGTTAGGATAAAAAGAAATATTTTATATTATATTAAAGACAAAATTGGCTAAATATGTTTTCCACAGGATTCATAACAATCTTCACAAATAATTTGTCTACTTTTGACATACAAAATACTAATATTACACTGTCTCACTTAATAGCTATGGAAGATTATATAATTCACTTTATCAAGTTATATAGTTATATAATGATGTCTAAAAATCTAAAAATCTCGAATGTGAACATAAGTTTCAGATAAAATCATAGGTAGCATTTCATACTTTATAGGATATATATTTATATTTAACACAGTTGATCATCAGAAATTCAAAGTTAGTTGAACTCCCTGTGTTTTAGCTGTGCACTCTACTTGTATGTAGGAAAACTTGCTAAATCCATTCAGTCAATACCACTTAGGCATTTTCTCAATGACCAAGGAAGAAACTTCACATGATAGACAGTATCTTGTCTATAAGCCATGCAGCATCGGATAGTGAATTCAAGTGAAGCATACATATTCACCTGCCCTGAGAAATGCTCAGAGTAATCGATTGAACTTGTAAGCACTTAAAAAAGATGCTCTCTCCCCTGAGATTCTTACAAAAATAATTTTGTAGAAAAAAAAAAAAAAACCACTAGTGTTAACAGACACATAATAGTTGTTTTTTTGTTAACAGTAAATAAACCTTAAAAAACAAACAAACAAACATGGTTCCTGCTGCTATTCCAACTCTTCTGCACACTTGACTGCACAGTTAAAGAAAGCATCTTTCTCCCTGATCTTTTAAGATATAATTCATCCTGTTAACTCCTAAGGTATTGTCTTAGATTTGTTAGAGGCCTTTGGCAGTGAATGACCTCAAACTCTCGTTATACATGCAGTGCATGTACAGATATGTAGGCAAAGTACCCATACGCATAAAATCTTCTAATAGTGAATTAATAATCTTTATGCAGAGATAGCTTAAAGCTGTACTGAGGTCCAGTGAACACTAGTGGACTCCAGAACATTGTCTATATGGTCAGTATATGCGTGAAAGCAATAGAAAAAGAATACTTGGTAAGTTAGCTACCCAGTTGCTAAGAATAAACAGCAATTTGATCTGTCCATAAGCAATGATGACAGTATGACTGTGTGCATTATTTATTATTTTTAATTATATTCTTATGGAAAGATTATAGCTAGATATGTAGCATTTATCAAACATCTACTATGCAAAGCTCTAAATTAGGAAAGGGATATAAAGATCACAGGTTTGAATATACAATATGATCAATGGAAAAAAATGTTCAAAAAATGTGTAACACAAAATAATGGTGAGTGCTTCTAAATTAGTAGTTGGAAGTCCCCGACTGCTCTAAAAAGACCTGACAGTAACAATATACTTCAGTAACTGATGGTATCTGACCACATTAATGATCTTCTTGTGATTTCCATTGAAAATAATTTTAAATGAGCAGTCCCTGGTTGGATATAGATGCTGGTCAATGACAAGACACAATTGGTATTCAATTAGCATGTGCTAATTTTGGAAGGATGGCTGAAACTTGAGGCCTCGATGGACTTCAGGTAGCTGTTTGGTAGCTGCTATTTGGTAGAAAAATATCTCTTTCACCTGATGGTAAAAGCCTTTGCTTTTCTAAGCAGACACAAAGGCATAAAATAGCATCGGAATAACTATTTAGAGTTGTCCCACCATGTTCATTTCCACATTCATGCCTGTAGTCATATGCTCAAAATGGAAAAAAAAATAAATAAATTATATTATATTTTGGTTTTTGTTCATTTTTATTTTGTTATAAAATAGACCTTATCTATGAGCAACAACACTTGAAGAGTTTGTGTATAGATTTTAATGGGAACATTTATTTTGAGTATTTCTTGATTTTTTTTTAATTGGATGGTCAATATTAGTCAGCACTTATTCTGTGAATTTATATTGATTTTTATTGAATGGTAAGATTTGTTGAACATGCTTTGTGCATTTACTCATGAACTCATTGTAACCTTTGGCAGTATCTTTCACGAGATGAATATGCAGATGAAATTAATGGAAAATTAAAGGAAAAAATAGAAAGCAAGGACTCAAGATTTGGTTTCAAGCTGCCTCCCTTAAATTGGTAATTCAAATTTGCAACCATTTAAATTTCATTTAAAACCGAGTGCCTAATGTTAAGTATTTATATTTTAGATCCTCAAAAAGTGTTGAAATGTGCTAGTCTCGATTGGAGTTGTACTCATATCAGAACCAATTACCTTTCATGCCTCAAGTACTTG
Source organism: Mus minutoides (assembly GCA_902729485.2). NCBI lineage: Eukaryota > Metazoa > Chordata > Mammalia > Rodentia > Muridae > Mus > Mus minutoides. Next base: position 76,346 of record LR751634.1, read on the forward strand.
TAGATTCTGGGAAAATTTAGAGCGCTAACATGATTATATTTTTAATAACCACTTTAGCTCTGATTTCTCCATGACCTTTTATGTTAGATATTGAGTTTGTGTTAAGAGATAGAAATAGCAGCGTTTAGGGAAGATGTCACAGACTTAGGACATTCAGGATGAAGGAGATTGCCGAAGCCTGAAAAAAAAAAATCCTGATACTTGGCATATCTGACAGTCATTTGGATCTCTGTCTGTGTCATTAGTTCACTAGTGACAAGAGGTTCTCTGGCAGGATGGAAACAGATGTCAACTGCTCAAGTGGTGCTGCTCACAGATAAGGTGAAAGCAGTTCCGGCCTGTGAAAGAGCAGTTAGCAGAGAGTGAACTAGCCTGCCAAATCTGGAATTTTGAAACAATTATTCACAGGTTCAGTCCTGGCTCCCTACTTTTGTCAATTTCTAGTTCTGCACCTAGCCCCAGTCTTGACATGATTTACCCTTTCAATATATTAGTACTTAAACCCTTGGCTTCAATGAGTCAGTCACTTTCCAATGTCCCTTTGGATGCAATCCAGCCCCGCTGTGAATATTGTGTGCTTACTGCAACAGAAATTATAAAAAGGAATAACCTAGAATGACTGTATGCTTTATCTGTGGATTTTATACCCCCGTGTGAGCAATGGAGATGTTTTTACAAACACTAGTGGGCTGACTCCTTGGACATTGGTTCCCAAGATGTGGGACAGAAACTAAGAGCTATGTTCCAAACTACAGTGATGCATAATGTCCTTGGAATCCTTCTCCGGGGAGCTGATTGACAGTGTGTAAGACATGGCTGTTGCATTCTCCTAATTACTCCTTCGATGACAAAAACTCAAGCCTGAGTAGCTTGTTTATGGGATGTAGAATTAGTTCCTTGTGATGCTCATGCCTTAGAAACTCATTGTATTGGCATTCACACCTTTGCCTCTGAGCTGACTTCTTCTGATAACAGCTCCTTGAATGGCAGTTTCCTTGTCTTTGAACATTTAGAAAGGTAAAAGGAACCAAGAATAAAATCTTTCAATATGTCTAATGATTATGTAAAAAAGAACAAAAATATGTCTAGCAGCAGATATAGTTTGTGTGTGATTTTGCAGACTGGCTGTGATTGTTACAGTGGGGGGAGGTGATGTGATGGTATAATCAGCAATGTAAGAATGCTTCATGAAGCGTCATACATAAGAATGTGAAACAACTTTTTGAGTGTAACATTCTGCAATAGTTACCCTGCCTCATTTTGATGTTGGTGTGGTATTCATTCTAACATTAGCTTAGTTATCTGTTCAAACATGTTTGTATGCCTTCAGCAGGACTAGTAATAGTTGAGGAAAGAGATGCTGAGAAAGAATTGTGCCCTGAAACATTAGAACAGTAAGTGCCCTTCTTTTCTTATTACATAGGCAAAAACAGAGAAAATTGCAATCCCTACTGAGATCAGATAAAAGGACAAAGAAAACGTGTCAGGAGCACAGTGACCTAGCTCCCTTTTTACAAAAGCATCTAGGCAAAGAAGACAGAGAAAAGGGATGAAAGGAAAGAGAAAAGAACGATTTACAAATGCTGCATGATAATCTCAATCAGCACCATTTAAGGCAAGAATATCACAAGAAGCTTCAGATTCTTACAGATGGCTTCTTGTGCGCAATCCATGACCTTTATGTAAAAGGACAACAGGATTTTGCAAATACAAATCCAAGTTTAATCCAACTTCTTGTTCTCCCACTTCCAGAGTGTTAATGGTATAGATGGAGATCAGGAAAGAGATCTAGTATGAATCCGACTCCAAGACTTCAGTGTCCACAAGACCAGATAAAAATAACAATGATGAAATAAACAGCCATTTCAACAATGCATTAAATATACTCAAACCCCTCTCCACTATTGGAAGTCATTGTAATGATTATAGTATAGGGACTGCTGTTTTATGAGAAAAGTTGTTTCTGAGGGCATTTCATCATATCTTTCCTATCACATACGTAACAGCCTATTATAGTGTTTCTAAGTTGGCCCCTGGCAAATCTATTTGCCTTATTCTTATTTAGCAATTATGATGTTACTAAGGTCTCTTATTCTTCTAAATCAAAACAGTCATGAATGAAACACTTGTCCTCATGCCAGTGTGTTGGCTTCATGTCCTGCTTTTACAGTGGCCTCATTGTTGTCCCCTGAAATGGCAGCTGCATGGTGCAAGTGACCAAGAAAAAAGAAATGTGACAGCCTACCTCCAAAATTGAGGTAGAAAATGCCTTCATTTTCAGGATAAGATACATGCTTGCTGCATCTTTTTGCCTAGTTTTTGCTTTTATCCTTGGAAAGGACTTCTTACTAAACAAATTATTGAAAGTAGGAAGATGGAAAACACAATTGCTCTAAATTCCTACTGTTAATCCTGTTACTTATTTTTCTTTTAAAATTTAAATGAAAATATAATTACATCATCCCCTCACTTTAGCCCCCTCCCAACACCTTCTCAAATTGTTACCTTCTCAAATCTTTACTTTAACAACTGTTGTTCCATATAATTTAATGTTATTATTAAATGTTAACATATAAATTAATAATTATATAAATACAAACTGTTTAGTCCATTCATTGTTGACTAAATGTATGCATATCTAGGGATGACCACTTGGTATTAAATAACCAATCTGGGGCCTCATTCCTGGAAAGTCTCCCTCCCTGGACAGTTGTTAAATGCCTATAGCTCTTTATCTAGGAATAGGGAACTTTAAGATTTCCCCACCAACAACTGCTGCCAAGTTGTTCAGGTATTTAGGCGATCACATTGTAGAGATTTCTTGGGTGTAGCATCCTTGTCATATCTAGAAGGCACAATCTCACAGTGGATTTCCTGGTCCTCTAGCTCATGGAATCATTCTACCCCTTCTTAGGATGGATGTTCATAAAGCCTTACATGTGGGGCTTGTTTGTAGATATATCCATAAGGGCGGCTGCCCCCATGGTCAGTTATTTTCTTTGCTTTGACTAGCTGTGGCTTTCTCTAATGCTTTTTGCCCTCTGGAAAGAGAAGCTTCTTTGATGAGGGGTGAGAGCAACAATTACCTGTTATTTTTAAGGATGCCTTGTTGATAATTCTTAGCTCAAGAGAGAAAGTATCAAAGCAAGGGATCATATTCTTATTGCTCATATTTTTCCCTAATCATTAAGGCAAAAATATGACATGGAAGTCCAGTTTATACACATACATATGCTGATATTAACATAGACTTTGTATTTACTCATTCAGTTCTGCAATTATCTTTCAAGATTTTCCATCATGGACATGTGCATGAATTTAGATGCTAGAAGCTTTCCCATGATTTCATACCTTAAGTAAGTAGAATTGAAGTATGTTTGGATTCTTCCATCTTCCTGAATTGCCTGTCATAACTATGGTCCTGACCCTAACAATTGAGGACATTTTCACTGAAAACTCAGTAAGCACAATTAAAAGTGCATTAGATCAGAAGGAGACAAGTCGTACATAGGAACAGAATCCAAAAATGTGTCACATTGATTGATGCCATGCAAGTGACTGACAGTTTCCTACTTGTTATCATTTTACACCTTGAAGCATGGAGGACCTGAAGAAATGTGAGACACATATTTTAAAGCAGTAATCATTAGTTAGGTTTAAGTGAAATCACTGGCTGGCTAGAACATTTGAAATGCATCATGTTAGCTAATATAACTTGCCTAGTCCTGACAGTTTTTTTTTTTTTCTGTTTATCTCATTGTGAAGACTCCTTTAAAAGACAAATTCATGAGAATCTCATTGTTCCACAAAACAAGATTTACAGGAGCTCAATTCCTTTATTCTCACTGTCTGGTATTCAGTAGAATTGCTAGAATTGCTTACTAACCAGTGTATATGAGGCTGGTTCTGATACCATGATTCAGCATTCTCTCTCTCTCTCTCTCTCTCTCTCTCTCTCTCTCTCTCTCTCTCTGTTTCTCTCTCTCTCTCTCTCTAGTGTGTGTGCTTTATGGAACAAAAATAAAAACACCAATTATTTAAAAATAAAACACAAAATTCTTCATTGTTCATAAGTCCTGCTTTTTGCATATATGTGAGTGCAAATGTGTGTTTGTATGTATCCAAGTGCAAATGTGTGTGGGTAAGCATTCAGTTATGTTGGAATAAATTAGAGGCTAACTTGAGGAGATCAATGCAGGAAAGTTAACCCTCAGAGGCATCATGTTTTCTGGTTGTTGTTGTTGTTGTTGTTGTTTTGAGACAGTGGCTCCCACTGGCTTGCCTGTGAGCATGAGGGGTCTACCTGACTCCACCTCTGCAGAGCCTGAGTAAAAATTACAGGCCATCACACCCATATTATCACTGGGTTCTGAATATTGAACCCAGGACCCTGTGATATGCGGCTATTTATCTTCCTTAATGAGAGATCTAATGGAACTAAAAATTAATTGACATACATAGAAGATAGTCACTGTTAATCTACATTTTTAATCAAATTCAGTATTTTATAGACATTATCACAATGTAATTACCATAGATGAGGCACCTGCTCTTTGAGAATTTATTAGACAAGGTGCAGGGTAAAGTAAGCGTTCAACTATGATTTTCCCTTAAAGGAACAACATGAAGACTGGAGCCAAGAAGGCTGACATCAAGACCTTGAGATCTTTTCTCCACATCCTTTTAAATAACCCCCCACACATCTATATGTGTTTGTAGGTTGCATGAGTTTATATGTTTCCGAGGTGATTATTCTTCCATTTTAATTAAAATAAATGCATGTCTGGACGAGTTTTGTTTCATTTTTGTTTTTGAAATATGTCTTGATGTATTGGTCAGATTTTGGAGTGTTTTTCTTACATGCAAAGCTCTGTGGTTTATAGTATGAGCCACCTAAATACAGGCCCAGGTCTGGTACAACAGCATTCAGGAACTAGAGATAGGAGCTTTAGAAGTTTAGGTCAGTGTAAGATATACAGATAATTAAAAAATTAATGGAAATTTGTCATAAAATAAAATAATAAAATAAAATGAAACTAATATTTCCGTGAGTACACCCTAAAAACATACCAGTCAAGGAAGGGTCCAGCTTTCCTTCCTCTTTCTGCCATCTTGGCACCTGTGGAGGCCTGCTGGGAACAGGACTTCTAAAAGCAAGTATGTCTGGAAGGTTGTTGTGCAAGGCCATTTTTGCTGGCTACAAGCAAAGTCTCTGGAACCAAAGAGAGCATATGGCTCTTCTTAAAATTAAACTCTGTCCCATGGAAACAGTGGTATGTTTCATGCCAAATTCCAAAACAACCTACCGCAAAGGCCATTCATTGGACACAGAATCCACATGATGCTGTATCCATCCCAGATTTAAACTAACGGAGAGTAAATAAATAAAAGTAGATTTGTGCAACAAGAGAGTAAGTGGAGAAGTATTTTTGTCTTACATCTCTCTATAGCTGCAGAGGTAAGAATGTGAAGGAAAAACGTATGAAGCATATTTTCAGAGAAGCCATTCAAGTTTTTAAAAACTCACTAAGCAAAATCATTTTAAAACAACAAAAGCAGCTTGCTTGATTCCTGAAAGAGTTGAAGGTAGGCAGAGATTTCAGATGAAGACACTCTAATGATAACTGAATTATCACGTAATTACAGGAGTATAAACTGAGAGATCCTGATATTTTGTGTTAGGACTTAGCAATGAGAATTTAATCCCAAGTTCATCAGGACATTTGCTTGCGTGCTATGTCTCTCCCAACACAGGAGTCCTCCCACAGCATAAGGATCCTCAGTGCTGTCTGTGCTTGAGTCAAGCCTTAAGTGCAGTTCCCTAGGACATCCATGTCTGGGTGACTTCTCACTCATTAACACCTTGCTCAGTTGCTCATGGAGAACTCTTAGAATTTTGCCTATAAGAGCCATGCTAATTATGTAGCACTCCATCTCTCTTGCACACTGGCTTTTAGAAGCTTCAGGGAAAAGCACACACAACATAAGAGAACATTTTATAAACATCTTTTTAATGTTAAAACTTGCAAGTTAAAAATAGCACACAGTTAGATTGACACATCCAGTCATACAACTGGCCCAGACTCAAGGTCTACACAGATTAATGAACTTCTACACCAGGACACCTACACTGAAGCCCTGAAGCTTTGTCATGGATTTTACACCTTCGTGATCAGCTGCATTTTTATGCACTTACACACTAAAAATATAATTTTTCTTCCATTTTTTATTAGATATTTTATTAGATATTTACATTTCAAATGCTATTCCGAAAGTCCCCTAACCCCTACCTCCTCCCTGTTCCCCTGTCCACCCACTCCCACTTCTTGGCCCTGGTGTTCCCCTGTATTGGGGCATATAAAGATTGCAGTATCAAGGGGCCTCTCTTCCCACTGATGACCGACTAGGCCATTTTCTGCTACATATGGAGCTAGAGACACGAGTTCTGGGGGTTCTGGTTAGTTCATATTGTTGATCCTCTTCTAGGGTTTTAACAACGTTAAATTAAAAAGGTAAACAAAATAAAGAAAAACAAACAGAAAACAAAAAGAACAAATCCACAACAGATAAGACTAAAAAGTCTGTCACATTTATATCTTCTTCATGGATCATATGTGCTGTACATGTGCTCTGTCCTACCTCAAAACTCAGAGAGCATCTTAAACTTCCTAGATATGTTTTCTGCATACTGCAAGAGCCCCACACAGACATCTGTTTACTTGTGCATTCATATATATTCAGACTGGAATCTCCATATGAGAAAGAACATTCTTTTTATTCTGAGATGGGGTTACTAGACATTACACACTCTAAATCCATCTATTTTTCTGCAAATTTGGGGTTTCATTTTTTTGTTCTTTAGAGCTAAAAAGTTTTCCATTTTATATATGCACCAGATTTTCATTATCAGCAACAAAAATTTCATGTTAGGTGTTACTATTTCACATTTAAACAACTCAGAAAATTCACGGCCAGTATTTTACAAGTCAAAATGGTATCTGGAGCAAGTAGTTTGACAAGTAGCTTGTGTATATTTCTGAAGCAGTAAATTAGTTTCTGTTTTCATGTTTAAACTCTTCCTTGCTCAAGTAGAAATATAGTATCCAAGAACCAAGAAGCAAAAGGCAGAGTTTGAGAGTGAGTGCTTATCAGTCACTATTTTAGGGGAAAGGGGCCATTTAGAAATGATTTCATGCAGAATATGTACACAAGTATTTTCATTGTAAGGAGCTGGGTCATGACATCATAAGTTACTTGTAGTATTCAGGTCCAAGAAAACAATGTAATCATCTGAGTAACAGTCCCTAGTCAGTAAGAAGACTGTCACTACATGGTCTAGAATCAGGTTGAGTGTGAAGATGGAAGAGTATTGTCTCAGTTTGAAGAAAATCAGTCTGAAAAAGGAACTATTTTCTTATTCAACCCTCTCTCTAAGTCAGTCATTGAACAGACAGAGTGAGTTTCTCTGCACTGGAGAAGGCAATCTTTATCATTCTACAGGCTCAGCAATTGATCTTCACCAGAGACTCAACACACTGACACTCTAAAGGCAGGTTAGTCAGATAACTGAGACCTGCCTGGCCTTGTAAACTTTGCACATAAAATTACCTGTCATCAGAACATAAAGTTGCTAAACACACAGCAAGTTTACAAAAACAGATGGAGAGGCCAAGACAATTACAACCCTTCCTACCAACTCAGGTTTAACTCCTTAGCCCCAAAATAGGAGACAGTCACATATGTTTACATGAATCCTTCATCATATCTTTTTTTCTTACTGTTTTAAAACTGAGATCTACTCTAAATGGCTTTGATCCAGTCTCTATTTCTTTTCACAAAAATATGGGGAGGCTCTGGGGGTTGGAGGAAGGAAATGGGGGAGGCTGTGGGAGGAAAGGGGAGAAAGGTGCACGTGACTAAGTGTATATCCAGATTTGATTTTTGAAACCCTTTACCTCTGTGCAAGAAGTTAAAAATGTGTTTGAAAAGAAGACTAGGAAAAAAAAAAACTTGCATAAGTTGTGTATTCAGATAAGGATATGCTCTGCCAGAGTGTGACATTTAGGGTGGCCATGTAAGAGACACTAACTCTGTGCCCATTGAGGCAACGACCCTACAACCCCAGTTTTCAACTTCTGAGGACTATTACCATAATACTTCAGTTCATTAATGTAACAGTCAATATTGTCTGTTTACTGAGTCCCTGAAATACTTTTAGAGATGTGTGGTTTCTGTAGTTTTGAAGTGTGAGGATAAAACCCAGAACCTCTATAATGCAAGGTGCTTTTGAGCTAAAAACACAGCTCCATTTTCTTTCACATTGCTCTTGAAGTCACTCTACAAAGAATAAAGGCAAAGTAGACCCCTAAATTGAACAGATTTTCAGTTGGAAACATCATCCTCAGAGCAATAAAAAGAAGATTGTAGAAAGCCAGCTTTCATTTAGTTTCTTGTTTATAGGGTTTTCATGTTTTGTTTTTTTTTCCTCTAGCAGAAATTCAGGTAGAATATTACGTCTAATCATTCAAAGCTACACGGTTATTTTCAGGAAAGCTAAGAAGATATCATAACTTTAAAAAACTCTGGAAATTTAATTATATCAAAGGAAAGCTAGTGCGAACCTACTTTTTCTCTTCTAAGTGAGCTTTAAATGGCTTTATAACTTACATAATGTGTTACTGATAGCAGAGTTACTGCTGCTTTTTGTCCTTCCTATTATTTTTCCTTCAAATCCTCTTATCAGCGTTTTTATTTGTGCTATATCCCACGCTACTGGCTAAGCTGAGGACTGAACACTACCATGAAAGATGGGTACACAGGAGGCAGATATAGGAAGTGAGATTCCTGTTATCCCACAAGTAGATTGTTTTGATCACTTGAAGGAAGTCCTCCCTTTTAAAATGTATCAGTTAGGATGACCTAATTTGATTGTACTTTCTGTGAGAATATATCAAACTATGGCATCAGAGACTGAGAAAAGGTTTGAGTGTGAAAATTAAACAGTAAACCCAGGCAAGCCTGCTGTTGGCTTTCCTTGATCAAATGCTCAGTAAAAGTTCTTCCCCCCACCCCCTTTGGCACAAGGATATACTGTGCATAGGTGTTCTGTATGATCTCAGGCTTGTTGTCAAGCATTTTAACTAGGTTAAAAGCTGGGCTGTTTTAACAAATCTTAAAGTATAGGACATCAAAAGCATTGTTTCCTCATTATATTACAACTGAGAGTTGGGCAAGTTTAACTCCATTATGTCTTTTAATAAGCCAGGTATGGGTAGTAGTGCAAGTCTGCTAAATTCAATAATGGCTCCACTGTTTTATCATACCAAGAAAGAAATGGAAAGTTTATCTGAGGCGAAAGTATTTAGATTAGTATCTGGGAATATATAACATATATATAATTGTATCTACATATCACATGATATGATTGGCATGATTATATCATGAAATGACAAGTTAGTGGTAATAGGGATGATCTTGTTTCCAGAATAAAAGTGGATAGTAAGGAGAAAACAACCAACAGGCTTCCCTAGCAGGTTAATGGCATTTCCTCTCATGAGCTACTGAGAGAAGCAAAATTTATATACAGATTATTGACTATCGGACCACAGACACAGGAAGGGCTCACAGGGAGTTTTCTGCTTTAAGCATTTGGCCTCAACATTCTTGAGGCAGGTGGAGGGACTAAGGAATCCATCAGAGACAGTTTTCATTACATGTTGAATAAAGAAACAAACTTCAAAGTAAAGGGATGAAACTAAGTAATTAGATACCAGAAGTTTCTCTCTCTTTGTATGTACTTCTTTACTTTCATTTTCCTTGTGCCCAATAGCATATAAATTCTTTTAATTGTATGATTCATTAACTTGCTATTATTATAAATAATTGGCCTATCAGAATATATATATATATATATATATATATATATATAGATAGATAGATAGATAGATATAGATATAGATATAGATATAGATATAGATATAGATATAGATATAGATATAGATATAGATATAGATATAGATATAGATAGATATAATTCAGTAGCTCAAAGTCAACTGGAAAGAATAAAGTTAGTTTTTACTCTAGTATAAGACTATAAATTAAAATAAAACAGAGTTGAGACTGTCAGCTTTATCTTAAAAAGCTTCATTTCTCTTAATGGGGTATTGACATGGATGCATCTGTAGTCCTATTAGGCCACAGTGGAAGCTTTTCCAAGGGTATGCGTGTTAGTAAGCACACAGAAAGAAGTAAGTTCACAAACAGCCGTAACTCATTATTCCAGTCATAATGTACTATTTCTAAAATAAAGCAGCTTACAAAAATACACAATAGAAATAGATGCCTTTAAATCAGAATATTTTCCATTAAATAACTTTAAGTTTTAAAATAGAGCCATATTTGGGTGCACTGCTTAAAGTATGACATGCATTACTAATTTCAAACATAAATACAAGGAAGTATACTTTGCATTGTGATTAACTGAGGAGTCTTCTCAGGTTATAATACTGTCTTTCAGAAACAAATAAGTCATGTGTCAGTGTTCCTAAATTGGTAGAATTTTTTTTTTGAGTTAAAGATAAACATTGTATATCCAAATCATTAGTTAACAACCTATGCATTAGAGAAATTACAATTGTGTCACAAAAAATCATACATAATTTATAACTGAAAACATATTTTAATTTTCTTCACACTTCAACCATTACATAGAGAGATCACTCTGCCTGTATATTGGAGACAATTTTTAACATTGATTCATTAAATTAGGAAGTGAAGTTTTAGCATCTGTGAACTTCTAACCTGTGGAAGAATTATTTAGCTTGTTAAATGAGAGTCTGCTGTATGTCATACTCTAATCTTTGTATGAAATAGAACAATAAGGATCATACTTTCATAGAACTCATTTGCATGTGGATACATTCATATTTAAACACACTAACAAGAAATATATATTTCAAGTAGAAACTATATCATAAACACAAGAAAATATATAGGTAATGTGAGATTTGTCATATAACATAGAAAAAAGAGATAAAGGAGCAGTACTTGAGAGGCAGTGTGTTGGTAGAAATATTATTTTAGATATAGTAATTTGTGAGGACATCTTGAAGAAAGATGGTTTTGCTGGACAATGTTCTACTCATTTCTGCACTAGAAAAAAGTGTTGAAGATGGGCTTGGAATTATGGGAAGGTCTTCAGAATGGATTCGTGGCTCCTTCTCATTCATTGAGTTCAAACATTTCTGACATACAAGACATAAACACTTAACTATGAGAAAAATTTGACTCTTTTTATTAATAAAAATAATCAATAATTGCTATTCTTTTCAGGAGATTTCCATAAAAATCAAAACCCTTACACTGAGTTCTCCCACACATAGTACTTTCTACTTTCAGTGTAAAAAAAAAAAGTTTCATGAATGTTAATGCATTGAGTTATCAAATTGGATATATGCACATTTACATAAACATATGAAAATTAGATGCATATATCCTCAAATATTAGCATGTGTTTTCTTATGAAATGCTGAATTGATAACTCAAGAGGATACATTTGATCAACTGACAATTTCATGTAGATTTACTATCTTTGTGCTGTGGTTGCGATGTCAGGGTTGTAGCTAAGAGAGATTCAGAGCTCTGCTTCACTGAATTGTCATTTGTGGTTGTTCTTAAATCATTTGATTCAGCCTTTCGTTTCCTCAGCTTTTCAGAACCATGGAGCACAGTAAGATAAAGTAGTTTATAAAACAAACCCTACTTAAACTCCCGCATTCCACGAGTTCCTTCAGCAGCCAGAATCCTTCAGTTTAGTATGAATAAAGACTATTCTCCTACAACGTACTCAGTGTTGACAATATCCTTGTGCCTAATTTTATAAAGTCCAAAATATCTGATCTTATAAATTATACTGTAGATTTACCTGTCATGTATGAAATACCAGCCTTAGTGCCAGTGCGTTTTGTTTCTTACTAAAGTGGTTATTAATTGTAATGCCTTTACCTGTTTTTGCTACATTCTCAACACTATCTGAAAGACTGATTGGAATGAGCATGTTTAAACTATAAAATGAACTGATAGTGTAGGATTGACTTGGCATTAGCTCACTCATCTTTTTATAATGAAAGTTCAAATTGCTGTAATCCTGGATATTAAAATTGCCATGCACCCACACGTCTCTGACCAGCAGAGATAGTGGGAAAAAATGACACTAGGACGCCAAGACGGGTTCAGAGCAGCTTGCCTTCGCAGCTTCTGCTTTATTGTGCTTCTCTCTCTCTCTCTCTCTCTCTCTCTCTCTCTCTCTCTCTCTCTCTCTGTCTCAGGTTTCACATGGCTGCAGCCATTCACTCATACACTCTGGTCTCTCCTACACTGGTCTCTGGTCTCTCCTACGCTGGTCTCTCTAATGCTGGTCTGGTCTCTCCTCTCCGCATCTGGTCTCTCTAACACTGGTCTGGTCTCTCCTCACCTGGTCTCTCTAACACTGGTCTGGTCTCTCTAACACTGGTCTGGTCTCTCCTCATCTGGTCTCTCTAACACTGGTCTGGTCTCTCTAATGCTGGTCCGGTCCCTCCTCATCTGGGGCTGCCCTCAATTTATAAGTTCGTTCACTCACATCACCTCACACCACCCAATCATAAATGCACACATCCAAGGCAGCATGCATGATTGGCTGATAGAATGGTATCTCGAGATGGTGTGCTAATCTCTCCAAAGAGTTACAAGCACTGCTTTTATAGCTCTTGACTGAGACTGGGATAAACAAGTGAGGTCACTGGGCTTGGCATAGAGCCAGGACACCATCTTTGGCCCATGTAGCTGTGCCTGCTCCCCGAATAAAATAATATGATCATCATTGATGTAACTTTCAGTAATTCCTAGTATGTCATGGTACAGCCCATTTTAGGGGTAAAGGCTTGGTGGTACGACCAGGAAGTGCCTGGTCACATAGGGTTCACATTCAGGAAGCAAGAAGATGAGAGTGGGTTCTCAGTTCACCCTTTTCTGTTTACTTAATCCAGGACTCAATCCCAATGAAGGATGTTGCTCACATTTAGAGTAGGTCTTCTATCTTAAACAAATAAACAAACAACAAACAAATAAATGCAACCTAAAAACTCACTCACAGATTTGTTATGATATGTTTTCCCTAGGAAATCATAGATGCTTTCAAGTTGATCAATATTAACCATCAAATCATGGCTACCAAACCATAAAGAATTATTTCTTCCAAGGCATATTCAGTAGCAAATTCATGGAAGTGGCATTAAAAAGTCTGTACACATATACTTTTTTCAAGATTTGTTTGTTTGTTTGTTTGTTTGTTTGTTTAATGTATGTGAGTGCTTTCTGTTCTGAAACACAGCAGAAGAGGAATCAGTTTCTATTACAGATGGTTGTGAGCCACCATATGTTTGCTGAGAATTGAACCCAGGACATTTGGAAGAGCAACCAGTGCTCTAAACCACTAAACCATCTTTCCAGCCTCAAAAATTAATTTTAGCTGGGTGGTGGTGGCACATGCCCTTAATCCCAGCACTTGGGAGGCAGAGGCAGGTGGATTTCTGAGTTCGAGGCCAGCCTGGTCTACAACGTAAGTTCCAGGACAGCCAGGGCTATACAGAGAAACCCTGTCTCGAAAAACAAAACAAAACAAAATTAATTTTAAAGGAATAAATTTCTGTTAACTTCTGTTTATTCTGTTTATTTTATGATTACACTTTATTCATGACTTATTTCAATTCACCATATCTCAAGTTATCTGTAAAATTTGGATCAATTAAATAACTTGAGGGATTTTTCATTGTTCATATTATTTTCTTTTCATAAATTTTTTTATTGTCTGGAATATTACTGTATTTGAAATATACACCCAGGAAAGAGACAGTCCTTTTTATACCTTATTCTAGGATCTGTCCTCCATAGTCTCAAGCAAGTACTGAAACTGTTGTCATTAAATATACTCTGTGTGTCACTAAAGTTTTGTGAATTAGATTCTCAGGAAAGAAGTTGGTTCCATTTTACAGTTGTTAAAGAGCATGATTTGTATCAAGGACAAACTGGCTTTCAACAAACATCATTTAATATAAGTTCAATTTAAAGGACAAAATGACCAATTCTTGTCATGTTCACTCTTGACTAATGCACAATCTCTATTTGGGCTTTAAAAGATATGAATAAGATCCTGCTATCTCCTAGCCTTTGAAAAGAAAATGTATATGTCTTCCTAACAATTAATAATTTACTTTAAACATCCATTATTTAAAATATATATTTTAAAATTAATGGTTGTTTTATATTTACTAGAAAAAGAGGAAATTATTATAGAATATGAGTGTCACAGAGTAAACTTGGAGAATAAAATCTGTCTGACTATGCAAATGTGAAGCTGTTTTATAAAGAATACTGAACAGCCATGGTTCCTTTATATGCTAGAAAAAGTGGAATTAGGGCGGAGCAAACAAGTTCTGGGAAATCACCAAGCTCATGGCATGTTACATAATGGATGCCTAAATTTTGGGCAGCTTCTTTTATAAGAAGCTGAGACTCACATTTTTAAGGTACGCACAGAGTGCACATTTTCAACCCAGTTTAGTACATGTCATAAAAACTGGGCTTAGAGTGTGGCGATGCTAATGTATCATCCCCTGAAAACCCACTGAGAGCTTTACTGCATGAATGCACAGGAAGAAACAAATCTCATCCTTTATGTTAATGGAAAGGGGTTTATATTCAATATTATTTCCTTCCACAGATATGAGTAATTCTGTGTTTGGATAATTTTGTAATTGCAAATACCTACATCATTTTGAAAACTGTTAGCTATAAAGCCATTACATGAAATTTGTGATAATTTTATACAAACATTGATCTCTGTGTTTAATGATAACACTTTTATCTTAAAGAAATACCAACATGAACAAATATCTGGGTTCAACATCATTGTATGGCTATTTAATCATAAAGAGTTTTTTTTTTAAACATATATTTCAAAGTCTAAAGATCCTCTGAAGTCCTGTATTTTACTAAAAAGAAATACTTCTGGTTAAACCATTTAAGGAAACAGCAGGGAAATTTCTCTATGAAGAACTAATTAACAAGACAAGCACATTAGTTATTAAGTATCTGGTAAATATCTGAACACTGCATACAATATAAAAATTGTATCTAACAAAAACATCAATGGGTTATTGTTTATTGACTTCTAGAGATACACAGCCTGGGTCATCAGAAGTTTGGAAAGAAATAAAGAACAACACCCAGTTTCAAGGAACATGAAATTTTCCTTGGATAACAAACATTACAAAGTCTATTAGAGTTATATATTTTCATTCTCAAGAATATTAGGTTTAGAACAGAAAATGTCTTCCTGCTTCTTTTTTTCCACTTTCATTATTGCTATATATTCATTATATCTCATTATGGGTTTTATACAAATAAAGATAGTTTTAAATTATTTAGTTATTATCTTTGTGTGTGTGTGAATGCTTGCATCTGTTTGTGTGTTTGGTGTTTGTATTATGTGTATCTTTTGTGTGTGTGTTTACACACACACACACACACACACACACACACACATATATATATATATATATATATATATATATATATATATATATATATGAGTGCATGCATCTTTGTATGTGTGTGCATGTGTCTGTGTGTCTCTCTGTGTGTGTCTGTGTGTGTGTGTGTCCTTGTGATATATATTCATGGAATTGTCATGGAGCAATTGCAGCTGTTATATATGTTCCAGATATTGAATGCATGCATCCAGGCTTTTGAAGCAAATAAATTGCCTGCTTAGCTAATTCACTGGCCTCAGAAAGATTTTTCTGAATAAATAATCTTAAGAATTTTGACCACATTCAGTTTCCATTTTTTCTTTTATTTCCTGTTTTTCATTATTCCCATTTATTCTCAATAAGCCTCAAATCCATTTTCATGCCATAGATAGATAGATGATAGATGGATAGATAGATAGATAGATAGATAGATAGATAGATAGATAGATAGACAGATAGACAGACAGAAATATAGATGTAATCTTGTGAGTTTATACAAAAATCTAGAGTCAACTAATCAGAAAATATGCTCTTTGCCTTTCAGAGTCTGATTTACTTTGCTTGATAAGATGATTTCAAGTGCCATCCACTTTCTTACAAGACAGTGTAGTTTTATTGTTCTTCATTGTTAAATAAAACTCTACTTTGTATGTATGTAAATATACTCAATTTTCAACTGTTAAGTACACATGTTATGTGATATAAAAATATACAATATATAAGTACTTCATGGGGTTTTTCATAAGAGTTACTCACCCCATTTATAAAGCAAAATAGAATTCCCTGTATGGTAGGGTCGGTGTGTGTATTGTGCCTTATTGATGCAAAGAGCTTGATGAGAATGCTTTTGTGAAGACTCTGCCTTGCCATTTGAGGATGTGTAAACACAGTCTTCCTGTTGCCAATTACCTCTCTCCATGATTTATCTATGCAGTTTTAACTAATGGCAATAAGCTCTATCATCTGAAGGCTAATAGCCATTAGAGATATAAGTATAGTAGACTATTTATTCCTTCTCATCTCAGACACTTTAATTGCATAGGTAATTAACACTTCTGTTGTTCTTCTCTACGGTTTGTTCCGCTTGAAATATTTATTAGCATCCTCCACTATAAGGAACAGATAGCATGTCACTACTACTGGTGACAGAAGGCAGATTCAAGTGTGTGCCACTAATTAAATTGAAACTTCAAATTGTAAATAGAGCTTTTATAACTAATGATGAATGACTACTACCACAAAACAACATTTAGTTTTATATTCAAGAGTTACAAGTTCTGATTTTAATATACTGCATTAAATCACAATGAAATAGATTAACAAAGATCTGCCATTACATTAAAAATGTCTGCCATTCCAAAGGAAATGATACTGCCTTAGGTTCTTTTATTTTCCTTCTGACTTTTCTTCAAGTCTAAAGAAGACACAGTTTTTATCTCACTGACAAATGACTCAGGATTTTTTTAATTGGCTGCTTTATTTATTTATATTTCAAAAGTTGTCCCCCCTCATGGTCTTCCCTCTGCGACCACCCCATCCCTTCCTCCATTCCCTTTTCCTCCAAGAGGGTGCTCCTCTACCCACCTACCCACTCCCTCCTCACCCATTTAAAATCTCTATTCTGAGACATCAAGCCTCCACAGGATCAAGGACCTCCACTTCCACTGATGACTGATAAAGCAATCCTCTGCTGCATATGTAGCTGGAGCCATAGTTGGTGGTTTAGGCACAGGGAGCTCTGAGAGGTTCAGTTAGTGGATACTGTTGTTCTTCCTATTGGGTGTCAATCATCTTCAGCTACTTCAGTCTTCAGTCCTTCCCCTAACTCTTTTTTTTTTAATCAGATATTTTATTTATTTACATTTCAAATGTTATCCCCTTCCCCGGTTCCCCCCCCCAACCTCCTATCACATGCCCTTTCCCCTTGCTTCTCTAAGGATGTTCCCGCACACCCCCACCCCAACTCTCACCTCCTCGCCTTGGCATTCCCCTACACTGGGGCATTGAGCCTTTACAGGAATGAGGGCTCTTCTCCCATTGATGCCCAACTAGGACATCCTCTGCTACATATGAGACTGGAGCCATGGGTCCCTCCACATGTACTCTTTGTTTGGTGGTTTTATCCCTGGGAACTCTGTGGGTTGTAGTTGGTTGATATTGTTGTTCTTCCTATGGGGTTGCAAATTCTTTCAGCTCCTTCAGTCCTTTCTGTAACTCTTCCATTGGGGACCCTGTGTTGACTGTGAGCATCCACTTTTTTTTATTAGATATTTTCTTAATTTACATTTCAAATGCTATCCCAAAAGTTTCCTCCCCCCTCCTCCCACCCTCCTCCCTTGCCCACCCACTCCCACTTCTTGGCCCTGGCGTTCCCCTGTATTGGGTAAGGCAAAAGAAACAGTCAGCAAGACAAAAAGGCCACCAACAGATTGGAAAAGGATTTTTACCAATCCTAAATCTGATGGGGCACTAATATCCAACATCTACAAAGAGCTAAAGAAGCTGGACTCCAGAAAAACAAATAACCCCATTAAAAATGGGGTACAGAGCTAAACAAAATTTCTCAACTGAGGAATTCCGAATGGCTGAGAAACATCTGAAAAAATGTTCAACATCCTTAATCATCAGGGAAATGCAAATCAAAACGACACTGAGATTCCACCTCACACCAGTCAGAATGGCTCACACCAGTCAGGTGACAGCAGATGCTGGCGAGGATGTGGAGAAAGACACTTCTCCATTGCTGGTGGGATTGCAAGCTTGTACAACCACTCTGGAAGTCAGTCTGGCGTTTTCTCAGAAAATTGGACATAGTACTACCGGAGGATCCAGCAATACCTTTCCTGGGCATATACCCAGAAGATGTTCCAACTGGTAAAAAGGACACATGCTCCACTCTGTTCATAGCAGCCTTATTTATAATAGCCAGAAGCTGGAAAGAACCCAGATGTCCCTCAACAGAGGAATGGATAAATTTGTACCACATTTACACAATGGAGTACTATTCTGCTATTAAAAAAAAAAAAAAGAGCATCCACTTCTATCTTTGATTGGGGAATCTGGGCTCAGCCCAATAGTTGGCTGTGAGTATCTGCATCTGTCTTAGATGCAGGAAGAGTCTTTCAGAAGACAGCCATACTAGGCACCTCTCTGGGAACACTTCCTGGCATCAGAAATAGTATTGGAGTTTGGTGTATGTAAATAGAATGGATCCCAAGGTGCGGGGGTCTCTGGATGTCCTTTACTTCAGTCTCTGCTCCATTTTTTTTTTTTTTTTTTTTTTTTTTTTTTTTTTTTTTTTTTTTTTTTTTTTTTTTTTTTTTTTTTTTTTTTTTTTTTTTTTTTTTTTTTTTTTTTTTTTTTTTTTTTTTTTTTTTTTTGTCCCTATGTTTCCTTATACAGGAACAATTCCGGGATAAAAATTTTGAGATGGGTGAGTGGCCTCATCCCTCAACTGAAGGGCTGAGGCTATCTACTGGAGGTGGTCTCTTCAGGTCTCTCTCCCCTCTTTTGGGAATATCAGCTAATATGACTAAGGCTTTTTGTTTTGAGTGCAGTTTGAAATGATGCAGTCCTCACATAGCTATGGCAAGATGACTTTTTTATATGCAAAACTTTGCTTAGAAGTCTGAGAATCATTGTTATGTTCCAAGTTACAGCAAAGTTGTTCATTAAGAAATTAATCTGTATATGGATTTGAGAGTAGTTTTATAAACATAAGCTGATAGGATGACCAGGTAATCTTGGACAAGTCTACTGTATCTGTGTGGTTGGAGAATTTAGAGACTCAACATAAGGCCTATGTGGATTTTTTTTTTTAAACAGACAATTTTACAGACTGTTAAAGATTTTGAGAATCTCAAAGTTTGGTAGAAAGAATGGCAGGATTGACAAAGTGTTAAGGGGAGATATTGAGAGATTGAATATGTTCAAAATGCACTGTGAAAATCTCAAGAAATTAACAAAAATATTTTGTAGCTTTTTACGGTTGTGTGCAAATCACATCTAAAAAATAGCCTCATTTAAAAAAATTAAAAGAAATATTATTTAGATGTTTTGATAAGTACATAATCTCATTGCATTAGCTCTTTTGTAGCTAGAATGATAAAAATGACTGAAATTTTTGGTTGAAGAACTATAGAATTCTATATTACTACAGAATTATAGTAAGCAGTATGAACAGTATGTACTAAAGAGTGTTAATGGATTCTGTTACAAAACAAGGAGACACAGGGAAATAACTTTTAATCATTAGAGTTCTACCCATGTTTCATTGTCAGTATTTCATAAGCACATCACCTATTTTAAGATTCTCAAATATGATTCAAACATACTCTAGTGAGAAAGTTTGTATATCATCAAAATGCTAGATGTCAAAATGTATCTTTACTCTCCTGTCTAGGCTACTGTGAGTAGGTTCATACTGGATGCATAGATAATGCTTATGGCATGTTGACTCAGACATGAAAGTACAAGCATGATAGTTACTAATCATTTGGTAGTTCTAATTGTAGGCTTTAGTCAACTTGTCTATCAAGAGATGAATGGATAAAGAAAATATAGTATGTATAATACAGTGTGTAGAAGGATTACTTTCTTGCTTTTTCTATTGCATATGCCAGGAAGAGTTTGCTGAAGGGACCCTGATATAGCTGTCACATATGAGGCTATGTCAGTGCCTGGCAAATACAGAAATGGATGCTCACAGTCATCTATAAGATGGAACACAGGGCCCACAATGAAGAAGCTAGAGGAAGTACCCAAGGAGCTGAAGGGGCCTGCAATCCTATAGGTGAAACAACAATATGAACTAGCCAGAACCCCCAGAGTTAACCCTCAAGAGACTGGAGGCCCCAGGGAGTTTAGAGGTCAGGTAGGGTTGGGGGGTAGGAATATCCACATGGAGACAGGGGTTGGGGAGGTGGTATAGGATGTGGAACAGTCAGATGGTGGATTGGGGTGGGGAGGATAAAAATGTGGTGTATAAAGAAGATCATATGCCCCGGTACAGGGGAATGTCAGGGCCAGGAAGCAGGAGTGGGTGGGTTGCAGAGCAGGGCAAGGGGGCTTTGGGGATAGCATTTGAAATGTAAATGAAGAAAATATTTAATAAAAATGACTTTGAAAATAAAAAATAAAAATAAAACAAAAATATTTTAAAATAAAATAAGAATGACAAAAATTACCTATGTTTTCATTTGCTGACTATAGATTTATAACATCTATACATATACGTCTATGCATACAAATCATGAAAAGACAAGGCAGTAGAGGGGAATCTATTAAGGAAGAGCGAATTGATTAATGGAGAACTTGAAAAAGTGAAACAATAGGTTAAGCAGAGTAAAGAATTTATTATTGTTGACATTGTGTGTTTTGATTGACATTAGTCATTTTAAGATTCGTAGATGTACTTCTATGCTGCATTAGTGGAAAAGTGTGTCTTAGTTTTGTTGTAATAGAACACTCCAATCAAAAGTATCTTTGGGAGGAAAGTATTTATGTCATATTACCATCCATAATGAAGGGAAGTTAGGGCAAGAATTCAAAGCAGAAGGCTGGAGGTAGGAACTCCATCTATGGAAGAATGTTGCTTATTGGCTTTTTCCTCATGGCTTGCTCAGCCTACTTTTTGACTTAACCAATTACCAAGGAATGACATTGTCCACACTCATCTGGGCATCATAGAGTTACCTACAGATAAACCTATACAGTTATTTTCTAAGTTCAGGTTTCTCTTCACAATTAACTCTAGATTTTTCCATGTTGACAAAACAAAAGAAAGCAAAGCCAGACACAGTGATGACTTCATATGCATTTCCTTCCAATTTTGAGAACAAAAAATGGAGGAAGCATCAAAGACATATATAGCAATATAAATCCTTTTATTCAAAAATGTATATGAAAACTAGTGATTTTAATGATTTGTTCAGGGCTGCAAATACTGATCTCATGCAGGCCAAATATGCATGAAGCCATAAGCCCAATTGTCATTATTAATTTGAAAATTTCTTGATTCAATGACCGTGACACTGTTTAATATGTTAGTCATTAGAGGCACTTAGCTGATACACAGTTGAAGCATGGCTAGTAAGACCAATGAAGATATTTTTAAACTTTACTTCATTTAATTATTACATATTTGTTTTAAATAATTAAAATAAAATCTAAGCCGGCATGGTGGCACACACCTTTAATCCCAGCACTCGGGAGGCAGAGGTAGGCAGATTTCTGAGTTCAAGGCCAGCCTGGTCTACAAAGTGAGCTCCAGGACAGCCAGGGCTACACAGAGAAACCCAGTCTCAAAAAAAAAAAATCATATATATATATATATATATATATATATATATATATATATATATATATATATAATTTTTAAAAATCTAATTTTAAAAAGCTACAGGTAGGTAATTATTTCTACATTTGCCAGAAGACATTGTCATCTGTATCCACTTCGGAAATCTGTGACAGGATTTCTAGGATTCCCGGCCCAATGTAATATTAATTGGGCACATTATTGATTTTTGAGGAACACTTATTTTATGAGATCCTTGAAACCACTTTTGTACCTGGAGCACCAGTGTTATTGCAAACAAATTGCAGCTAGCTTGGCCACTGACTTAATCGTCTTATGGTTTTGGTGATTGGAATTCATACTTTCAAACTATTGTGTACGGTTAGGGTAAAGACATGTGGCCAGAACAGAGCCTGGGCAGGTCTGTTTCATAGAGTCTTTTCTCTTATGCCCTATTTTTACAGAGTTCAAGATAGCAGCCTGAATGAGAATCTAAGGGATATAATAAATAGTACCCTACTGGAATATTTGTAAATATTTAACACTGCTTAATGCTCTATCAACCCGCACTAGACATTAGTGAGCTACAATGATTAAGATGTCACCCTCACCATTGAGGAACTTACAGCCTTTAAGTGCCACAGTCCGGTAAATAACACAATTTATTTCCCAAGGCAGGCTTGATTAACATTGGACCCCTGTAAAATCCATCTACAAAAAATATAAATTTGCCAGCAAGCAAAGATTATTCATCACACAATAGCTTTCTGTTGAACATCCTGGTCCCTATGACTATTATTAACTTATTAGATACTATTTGCATTTGGCAAAAATCCAGTGGTTTAAACTGTTCCAAGGTAGCTTTGAGAGCTGATGTACACCTGAAAAATTTACATTTTAATATATACTGTATATACTAGGAAAGAAGTACTTAACAGTAACATCTTCCAGTATGCATAATTATATCCAACTACATTTATTTTATTTATCTTTTATTTATTTTTATTTTATTTATCTTTTTGTTTCAAAGGTTTTTTGGTATGGCAAAGTTTGCCACTAACCCAGTCTCCATTCTGTATCTTATTACCGCTAGCATTTCCAGTAATGCTATTATTTGTGTTACTAGGTTTTCTCCTTGTAGTAGATGATTAACATTATGCTGCATCTTCAGAATATTGTATTATAGAAGATGCATGATGTAGAGATCACACATTGTTAGGAATGAAGTGGACACAGCCAGCAGGGACTGTATTCTTGCATGCAGTGAGTCATACACATTGAACAAGGGCTTCATTACTACTAATAAAGCCAGAATCAAATTGGGCGTTGTCACAACATTCAAAACAATTGCTATATTATTATAATAAAATCAATAATACCTATACAATTAAATAAAATATTAGCAATTACTAGTTGAATTTCCGTCACTGTATGCATCAAAGATTAAGAAAATTGTAGAGCAACCAGATTATTAGGTCAACTGCTTATCCTTACTAAAGACCAAACATATATGTGTTTTATACAAACAGATGAACATTATTTGTTCATATAATGAGAGGATGTATTGGTACTGAGGTAAAAATAAATAAAAAAAATTCTCTGTGAATTCAAAAAAAGCATCAGTGAGGTCCATCCCTTTTGACAGTATTTCTAAAGTGCAGAGAGCTCTAAAATTTTAAATGTTGATTTTCATATTAAGTTGAGTATAATTAGAGCTTCATGGCAGTGAACCTACTATGCCCTATGTGTTGTAGCTTTAAGTAATTCTGCTAAATGGTTTTCTTACAGACTAAAATTTTTCTTAATGCTTTTAGCTACATCTACTGATAATCTATGAACTTTGCTATTTCTGTGACATATAACACTATTTTAGAACAATCAGGTGATTTCTGAGGTTTCAATTATGTTACATTATATTGATGAAAATAAATAAGAGGCTAAGGTACATATAATAATGAAAAAGCCAATACCTCACCCTTGAGATGGTCCCCACTTAATTTTTTGTGTCAACATCTTGGAATATAAGGCTTGATCAAACACAGTTAACCTATTTATGTTCTCCTAGAATGGAATCCTGGAAATGCCGTCTCCTCCCACATTTCATTGCTTTAGAGTTGTGGACTCAGATTATTTTGAGAAAATGTTTGTTATTATGCAAAGGTACAGATAATTCTAAAATGAATTCTTCAGATGGGATCTTTGACTTAAGAGGAATTTTAAAAATTGTGTATAACTTGAGAGGTAAGATGCTGCAAAGTCTTCAACAACTGTAGTTACGTTTTGTCCTTGGCACTGGTCCAACAGTGATGTTGGACTGTCATGTGAGCAGGCACCCAGTTCTGCAGCACCTCTTCACAGCATTTGACAGATGGTGGAATGAGACAAAGGTTGCTGAAAGGCTTTTCTCAGAGTCTGCCAGTTGGAGGATGCTCTAAGCCAAGCATCTGACACCAGGTCTGTTGCTATTTTTACTGAACCATAAGTCTGAGAATATGTTACAGGTACATCTGAAATTGTTCACAAATAGTACCTTGTATTATGTCACTCTGTTCAAAGCATAATTTTCTCAGTGGCTTTCTGAAAGCATCCTAAATATACCCCATTTGGTTGCTAATTATGGTGCATAGCCTCATTTGTGTAGAGCACCACCGTCATGATTTTAAGGGCAAATATTACAGAAAATCATGTTACCAGGAAAAATAAAACAACAGTAAAAAACAACCTTAACGATAAAAGTTGCGTATCTTTCCTCCTTTAATTAATTTGGATTAATCACTAGCTTCAAAGTTTTAGATGACTTAATTGTATTGTAGCAGTTGAAATATAAGCCAGAATTGATGCCAAGTTTTTTCCTCATTGTATATTGTGATATCTCTGCTACTCAATTCATGTAATTAATTTGTCCTTAAATTTTAATCTCCAGATTTTTATTCTATGGGGCATAAATAAACATGATATGATTTTACATATTTATGATATTTATTTCTGCATTAATAAATAAACATATAATATGACTATAAAATCACCACAATAAAAGTAACAAATTTTATTGAGAAGGGACCACTTCTCTTAGACCAAAAATAAAAGGTTTAAGTGTACTCTTGTAAATGGCGCCTTTGCCAAAAACAGATTTTTAAGAGTGTTATCTTTTTTGTTATGTGTCAATGCATGGATAGTGAACACTCATGTGTATATGAGTGCTCTCACATGGATGCATAAGTGTGAGTGTGTGTTTGTGTGTATGTATGTGTACATAAGACATTGACATCAAATGCCTTATTTAATCAGTTTCTTTGTGTTTATGAACAGAAGGTCTCTCCATGAACCCTGGGGAATCTCAGAATTGAAAATGGTAGGCATTGTGACAGCTCTCTGCCAAATTACCTGACTGGGAACACATAACCATGTAACATAAATAAGAGTTCCCTGGCACCAAACAATCAATCCAAGAAAACACGTGGTGGGACTCATGGCTCTAGCTGCATATGAAGCAGAGGATGTCCTAGTTAGTCATCAATGAGTGTAGAGGCCCTTGGTCCTGTGAAGGTTCTATGCCCCAGTGTAGGGGAATGCCAGGGTCAGGAAGCAAGAGTGGGTTGGTTGGGGACCAGAGGAGGGGAGAGGGAAAAGGGGATTTATTGGAGGGGAAACCAGGAAAGGGGATATTTACATTTGAAATGTAAATAAAGAAAAAAAAAAACAAAACAAAACAACAACAACAACAACAACAAAAAAAAAAAAACTCCAAAACCTGGAAGTTCTCTATGCTAATGAGGTAATTAGATAGACCCCAGAGTGGTCAGCCAATGAGCTTCTTTTCTGGGCATTCCTTCCTGCAACCTTCCTTGGTTCATCCTGAGTAGGATTTATGCATTCACATTTGCCATCAAAATCAAACAGTTTAGATAGGCAAGGACCTCTCTTTTATCAAAAATCAAGTGGGGTGTGAAGGATCAGTGTGGGGCTTCTTAGTAAAGATCCATCCCTAAATCTCCCAGAGAAGCCTTCTGTTTTCCAACTCCTCCATAACTCACCACTCACTTTAGAGGCCCCCAGCCTGGGCTCAGCCTTTCCCTTCCTACCTTGTGGTTATAAGCTCAGAGAGGAAGCGTGGACCTGTGGACTCCCATTCCCAACTCCCAGCAATAAGCTGAAGGCACACAGGTACATGGGAGAATGGGAACCACACCATCTGGCTCAGACTCTGCTGTTTCTAACCCAGGAAACACAGAGTGGGAACCCTGTTAATGCCTGTGTTCTGCCTCCCCTGAGCAGCTTGCACTTTGAGGCAGACACATAGTCTGGCAGTTCCCTGAGCCTTGTGAGCCATAATCAGGTGTGCTCTGCCTTCTGTTCAGTTGCAATTTTCTGCAATGATCCAGATCTCTATAATGAAGAAAAGTTTAATGATAAGAAGTATAGCTACACTTACCAGTGGATGTAAAGATATGTGTTGAGAATGAAGTTAGGAATTATACCAGTTTATAACATGGCAGTGGGTGATTCTCTTGTAGAATCCACAACTTGCCTAGGCCAGGGGAGTTGGCAGTGTTTCCAGCTCCAGGTCTAATTTTACTTCTACTGAAGAGGCCTTAAACCCAGTTAGACAAGTGTTGTGTACCAACAAGAAATGGATGTTACTAATGTGCCCTTTCTGAAGTCTTGCTATACAGATCATTGTGTGGTTCACAGCCATCACAGTGGATTAGCACTATTGGTGGCTTCCCTCTCTTGTCAGCTTGCATAGAAACTTCCAGTACTTTGAAAGCTAGTCCTTAGTGGGGGTGCTTTCAGGTAAGAGTGAGCTCAGATCATCAGAGTCCTTTGTTGAAAGTGTGCTTACGTGTATTATATATAACTTAAAATATAATATAATTTGATGACTTAAAAAAAAAACATTCTCAGTGTAATTTTTTCCTCAGGATATAAGCTTGGTTGATAGCAATTTTCACAACATTAATTTCTTTTTAAAAAAACGCTTTAATCTGTCCAAACCCATCTTCAATCTTGACACTGTCACCAGATTTTTACATACTTGAAATCTTGCCTCTGTAGGTGATTTTCCCCAGGCAAGCTTTTCTCAGTTTCAGCTAGTGATTTAGAGCACAATTTCTATATTTCAACCACTTTCTTTCCCTTTTACAGAATGAGGATTATTTGTGGATTTTACTTAACATAATTTCTAACAAAGGCAAGGCAGAAAATCACTTTATGTAATAATTCATCTAGTGCATCTAATCCAGTGATTGACATCTGTGAAAGAAAGTGAGAAGTGATGGGTTAGAAGGTTTATTTCAGATCTACTCTGGAGGTTCATGAACAGACATGAATCCACACAGAAGTTGCTAAGACTGGGGAGTTCCAATATGATATTAACACAAGTATGTTTTGGGGAACGGAAATGGATAAAAGAAAGGGATTTGTATGCTTATATGGATTTCTATCTCTGGGAGAAGGATGCTTGCACTCAAATGGTGTTTTAATAGAGAAGACTTCCACACTGATAAAGAAATGTTCTTGTGTGCTGCCAGATGACCCAGTGGATAAGTATACTTTTACAAAACATTTGAGGCCCCAAGTGCAAATACCTTAAAGCAACAACAACAATAAACAAACAAACAAATACAACTTCATATATGTGTTCTCAGAGCCCTTACAAAGAGGCAGGAGGTAAAGACAGAGAATATAGCAGAAAACAGCAGAGAGCCAGTTGGAAAACAAGTCTAAGGCTGTAATAAAATATACGTGTGTGGTGGCACATTCACACCCATGCCCACTCAAAGGGAACAAGCACACATAATGCATATACATTTATAAGAGCATGCATCCCACATGCAAATTAAAAAAAATTCTGGTGCAGAAGATACAAATGAATAACTGAGGAGAGAGCAAGGAATCTTCAAAAATTAAATTCACATTTTACCTTTAAGTAGAAAAACAGGAAGTAGAGATTTCTATTACATCTGCTATGTATATTTACCAGGTCAGAGTAATCTGTATGTCAAAGTAACACATTTGAAGTGGAAATATATAAGGCATTTGTATTTTTTAGCAAGGAAATAAATTTAAAAAATATAAAATTTACATCTATTAACCAGATGGTGTGAAACATATATTTTAATTTTATTGCAAATTTACACATAGTATTTTTAGATTTGCAAGGAATAACAGGACAGAAAAAGAATTTTTCTTTTTCATTAATTATCATACTTAAAGTATAATTTATCATCTCTAATATTAACCAATTTTACAGTCTACCCTTATTTTAGAATATAAACAATAAGATAGATATTTAAATTGTTTTGCATTATACTTCATTGATAGAGTCCAAGATATCATTTTTGTGTGACAAGGCCAAGAAACTACCGAAGAGAAATAGAGAAGAAAATGTCATTATGGATCTGGGTATCAGTGCCTGTGAGGCAAATACAAAAGGGTCAGTAAGAGCAGCATGCCCAGTAGAAGCTACATGCATCCAGGAATTGATTTCATAGCAGTAAATTATTGTGGATAACTGTGATGACTTCAGAGACAAAATATCTAAATTTAACTTCTAGACCTCAAAACTATTAGCTATGACTTTCTATAATACCTTTCATTCCGAGTCTGTTTTCTCATTTGTGAAACTCAGTATTATCAAGTCATGCCACAATGCATTTAGTCCTGCTGAGACTTGATATGTTAGGTTATGTTAATTCCCATGGGGGGCTTTTTCTTCTCTAAGGAGATGGGAAGGGCATAAGGAAGGGACAGGTTTGTTAGGGTGGGTGGGAGAGGGGCTATGATCCCGATATAAAGTCAATAAATGAATAGATAGATGATAGATAGATAGATAGATAGATAGATAGATAGATAGATAGATAGATGATAGATAGATAGATAGATAGATAGATAGATAGATAGATGGATGGATGGATGGATGGATGGATGGATGGATGGATGGATGGATAGATAGATAGATAGATAGATAGATAGATAGATAGATAGATAGATCAATAGGTAAACTAACTATAATATTTGCTTAAAATTTCCTAATTGAAACATTTTAAAATATCATTATTTTTTTAGTTGTTTTTTTCTTTTCTTTTTTGTTTTCTTCAGAAAAAAATAGGTTAATAATACATGCCTTTATACCACTTGTGAATGAATGGGCAGCAAACAATAATATTTGCTACATTGTTAACAAGATTAAAGTCACATTTAAATTTAAAAAGACATTTCTTGTTTTCAGGCTGGAGTAGACACACAAATCCATGATCGTAGCCATTGCAGAAAGTTGTGTGTATGTAGTGATGCAGCTGCAGGCACTGAAGGAAGGGCAGTAGAAGGAAACAGATTGAGTGGTGAGATCTCCCTTGGAAAAAAATCATGGGCAATTTTATGGAGGCTGTTTCTGTGTTCTGGAGGTATTTACAACAGGACTTGAAACAGGTCCCACTTAACAGCATGAGCCAGACAGAGGATGTCTGTTGCTGAGATGAACAACAGAGGGACTGGTTATCTGTGGTGTGGAGAAATCATACTTGCAATAACTGACAGGGTGTTGACTGTTATACAGTCACTGTATTGGCAACTTGGAAGGAGCAGTTTTGCTGGATTGAGGGAGGGTGTTTAGAAATGGTTTTGAGTCTTTTTGAAGGATTGGATCTCTGTTAAAACTTTATTCCCTTAGCAGTTTCACTGATGCTATAACAGACAGTGAAGAATATAAAGGGATACCATTGTGAAAAGTTATTTCACCAGGTAGGAAACTTGTAAGGGGCTTTATATTTCAAAATGACAGTGTCCTAAAATGCACATAAAAAAAAAAAAAAGAGCATCTTGAGGAAAACAGGTTCAGACTTGTAGTCTATAGAGCAGCACTGCACAGAACCTTAGCTAAACGGGAGAAAAGGAACCAAAGATATCCTTTTAATATCTGGGGTTTGTAGTCCTCAGTGGAGTTTTCTATGCATAATAAACCATAGAAATTAATATCAATCACAATGTTAATTTCAGAATAACAAAACATCAATATTACTTAAAAGAAACTGTTCAAGATTCGATAATTTATTTTCAACAATCTAAACCTTTTGATTATGACCTTGTTTGGTTAGCCAAAATGATGCTAATAGCTTTTGGCCAGTTATAGCAACTTAACCTTGAACACTGATATCAGTAGATGACTTATGCCAAGAAATTTAACTCTTCTATTTCTATGTCATCAATATACCTTTGGAAAATAATAGTGCTGTAGTACTAGATCTTTGGAGAGTTGTGAACTTACTCTATTTGAAGGTAAATGCAAGCAGCAGAGGGGATGTGGTGTTTCTGAGAAGATAAAGCCTTTGCTTTGAACTGTTCTGGCTGCCTGTGTTGCGGAGACCAGTTGTGGTTTCACAGGAAAGCAGCACAGACAGCACCTGGATTTTACACAAATGCAGACTCTCAGCACCAGCCAGCACCTACTGAATCATCATCTGCACTCCAGGACGATCACTAGGGTACGCATCAGATAAATAAATGTGACAATTCTGAGTCAGGCACGTCACTAAATATAACATTTTCTAATCCTATTGTCTTTCCCCATACCAAAACCTGATAATGTATATGCTAATGAAATTTTATATATATATAAAATATTTTATATCAAGCGTGGCCACGGACTAAACAAAATGGAGTTATTTGTGAGTTCATATGAGAAGAAATGTTTTAGATTCCACAGCAGGGTGGAGAGGCAAGAACTAATCAAGTATCTCATATGGAATGGGAGGGAATGTTGGTCAGAGTTAATCCATGAGACTAATAAAATCTAATGTTTCCAAGACAATTTTACATATACATGAGGCATCTATAAAGAAGTGTTTTTTTTTTTTTTTTTTTTTTTTGGTATTCAGTTCTGTGTAATTTTACTGTAATTGAGCTCATTTGTCATTGTCATAGGATTTAGGAGAATACAGGGAGAACTCCAGTAGAAGTGGACTTGGGTATTTTTTACATTCTTTATTTTTCTGGTAGCAGAATATTATTTTCTCTTCAGCAATAATGTGTGCTTATGAACTTTCTCATACTCAGGCCTTCAAAGGTTCATCTTCCATGAGATTTTAACAATGTTAACAATATTGAATTGGCAAATGAACTATTTAAAATTTATTTGCATCATATGCAGCAAAATGTAAAAGATTTTTCATTTTATTGGTTATTTTATTTATTTACATTTTAAATGTTATCCTTCTTTCCAGTTAAACCTTCTATCCTCTCCCCGGTTCCCCCTCCCTTTATGACGTTTCTCCTACTACCCTCCCACAACTTTTGCCTCAGCCCCTAGCATTCCCCTACATTTGGTCAGCAAGCCTTCACAGGACCAAGGTGCTCCCTACTCACTGATATCAGATAAGGTAATCCTCTGCTACATATGCAACTGGAGCCATTGGTCCCTTCACATGGACTCTTAGGTTGGTGGTTTGGTCCCTTGGGACTTAAGAGGTGTGGCTGGTTGATATTGTTATGTGGGGTTGCTAAGCCCTTCAACTCCTTCAGTCCATTCCCTAACTCCTCCATTGTGGTACCCACACTTAGTCCAATGGTTGGTTGCTTGCATCCTCATCTATATTGGTCAGACTCTGGCACAGCCTCTCAGGAGACATCTATACCAGGCTCCTGTCAGCAAGTGCTTCTTGGCATCAGCAACAGTATCTGTGTGGTTTCTATACATGGGATGGATCCTTAACTGGGACAGTATCTGGATGGCCTATCCTTTATTCTTTGCTCCACCCTTTGTCTCTACCTTTTTATTTGACAGGAACAATTCTGGATTAATATTTTTGAGTTGGTTGGGGGGGCCCATTCCTCAACCAGGGGCTGTGCATATTGTTTGTAAGTTAGGATCATTTTATACTGGACTGTTCTGTTAACCAATGCCTGCAAAATTCTTTTGATGTTTACCTTTTCTTGTCTCTTCTCACTAACATTCTGGTGCTTTATTTCTATGCTTTACCTTGGTTATAAAAGCTCCATCAAAAACGGTTAGCACAGAAGTGAATCCATGGTTTATTTTGAAACTGTAGCTGAGGAAATGGTGAAGTGAGGGGAGACTCAGGGAGACTCGGAAAGACTCGGGGGGACTCAGGGAGACTCATAAGTTTGGCGAAGTCTGAGCCACGGGACAGAACAGACACATAGTGGGCCTGCTTTTGACCCAGTGGCTTCTTGGTATTTTGAATAATTTCTGAATTTAAGTTGCTTGCATTCACAACTTTTCCATATTCCTTAATATGCACCAAGAAAAGCTCCTTTGTTGTTTCCATTTTGTTTTTAATTCTTGACAGAGAGATGTTCCTGAAGATGACAAATCACTAGAATTATCCTTAAATATAAAGAATTCCTCAGAGCAATCTAAACAACACATACATTGAGTTCATTAATTTCTAAGGTCTTTGAATTCTGATTAGTGAGCTGATTTTACTGACACCATTATCATATTAAGATCTCATGTTTGTATTTCAATCTGAATCCTTTGTTTTATCCTTCAACAACACATAGCCTTTCATATCCTATACTATAAAGGGTTGGTCATTTGATAAAATCTGAAAGGCAGTGACTATTGCTAAATGATATTTATCAAGAAAGAGAGACCTGGTTTGCTGTTCCTCTCCTTGCATGTTCTATATTTGGCCATTAACTTTTCACATAAATTGGAGAAATTTAAATGTGTTGAACCAAGAAAGCCAGAATGTTGGCCTATGTCGCTGGGCAGTTACAAGACCACACTGATAAGCCCACATGAGTATTCTCCTGGGATCTAGCAGAGATCAGTCTAAATGTGTGCTTACTGTAAAGTGTTCTACTACACTCAGCCTAGTTGAGACTAGCCTTTGATGACTCACTAATGAATTAAATGATGTCTTCCCTCTCAAGATTTGAGATTGCTTCAAAAATACTTATTTGCCCTGTGTCAGAGAATATACAGAGGCCATGTTAGTGACAGATGTCAGGGCCTGCAATACAAAAAGGCAGATTTTTGTCTTGGTTTTGGAGCTGTGATGATGGTCTTCTTGCTGCTGGATTTTGGCCTGCTTAACTAACTAGTTATAAATGAGACTGGAGCAAGCGGCAGGACCAGCATGGCTTTTCTACAGACAGGAGCCAGTTTGTATGTAGCTGATCAGTGTAGACATAATACACATGGTAAGAGACTCATCGATTTGCTGGAGAAAAGATTGCTGTTCAAGGAGAAGCCAGCTGACTATTTAAGGAGTTAAGCTGTTCTCTTATACCACAGGTATGGATTTGAGATCAGTGCATTATAGGACAATGTAGATTCAAGGTTCTGTGAGATAGGCAAAAGCATAGGAAATAGGTCCATAATTAGGGTTTGTTTTCAACAAAGACCAATACCTGAGGCCACGGTCAATATTTAAAAAATAAGCTTAAGACAATAAGGATGGTAGACACAGTATTAATGGAGTTTTTTTTTATTACAAGCAGAAAACATTTGATGCATATATAGGAATTCTAAAATAATTCCATGCACCTTCATATATAAGCAGGCAGTGAAAGAGGCTGCCCTGGTACCACTCATGTTACATATCTATCAGCCTGCCTGCTCTGCCTCCCATTTATCATCATTTGGCCTCATTTCCCCATCCTGTGTTACAATTGTCCAGAAAACCTGGAATAAGGAAACAGAATGCAAGATGCGATTGTCATCCATACCTGGCTGGATTTTCCTTCTATTTCCTCTAGTTGTTGAGAGGAGCAAAAAATCTGTACAGAGAATGTCCTATGCTAACCATGGTCAGACAGAATCCGTGTGCAAAGCCTTTGGCTCAGAAATATAAAAGTTATAACTTTGAGGTGATGATGAGGATATGTACCTGCCTGTTTTTCCTCTTCCTCATGAGCTTCTATACTGAAGTTAATTAAGACGAGACAAAGTTAAGTCAAGCAGACTAACATACATATTGTGGCTTCATTGTCTTTTTTTGAGATCATTGCACAATATAATACAGTGAAAAGGAAACCAGGTTTTGAATAAGTAAGGTATCTAAATTCAAATAACAGCGTTACTTTGTGACCTTGAATAAAGTATTTAACCTTTCCAATCTTCAATTTTATCATCTATATAATAGCAATTATAATAGCTAGCTCATGGTGTTTCTGCAAAAATTTAATTAGATAATGGACATTATGTGCTTACCACAGAGACAGGGACAGAGAAAACACTCAATACACCACAATTATCCCATAACTGTGACATTTATAGAATACAATCATGAACAAACTGTTCTTTTTTAAAGTGCATCATGAAGTCATTTTCAGAGATAACACCACTTTGAATTCCATTAAAATTAAATTTTGAAGAACATTGTTCATTTAAACCATTTCACCTTTTATCTAACAGATATACAATTTACAGCTTTAGTAGAACTAACATATGTAAGATAGTTTGTGCTGACCTACAGCTCTTAAAAGTGCATCTTCTTCACAATTGTAAACTATCTTATTTAAAAATCTTAATTTTTTTTGAGAACATAATAAGGTTACATGTTTATCTTCCTTTTCCTCCCTCAATATACCTCTCCTTTCCCTCATCAAATTCATGAACTCTTTCATTCAAAAATTATTATTACATGCATATATGTGCATATATATACACATTCGCATTTAAGAACCAATTGCTGTGTTCTTCCTGATGAAGAATATTTCTTCCGATATCAGAATTCATTAGCTGTCTTTCTGTAAAGTTGTAGTTTTTCTTATTTTGTTTTGTTTTGTTTGTTTGTAGGGTTGAGGCCTCCTGGGATTTCCCACATTCACTCTGGCATATCTACTGGTATTGTCCTAATCCAGCTAATGTTTAGACAGTCACATGGGTGAAACATTACTATGTAGCTTCTGACATTACTAGGGGACACAGCTGTCTTAGGACTACTGTTGCTGTGATGAACCACCAAAAGAAAGACCATTTGTAGATGAAAACATTTAACTTGGAGTTGCTTCCAGTTTTAGGGGGTTACAAATAACCATCATGGCAGCAGGCAAACCGGCGTGCCACTGGTACCGAACTTACATCTCTTTTTCTTTTAAAATTTTTTTTTTAAGATATTGAGTTTTGTTTTAATAAATATCATCAAAATCTGTTACAGTATCAGGTGCCATAATGAGTTCACTAATAATATTTTCTTGAGTATTTAGAAGGTCCTGGTGGCAATTTTTAAGATAGTTTTCTACGACGCGTGCCAAGAGTCAGGAAGGAAGACTTGGTAGAAAAGTGGGTTAGGTGTTCTATTCACCTGCTGTTTTGCAGTTCATCAGGTGAGTCAGAGCTTACATATTGATCCACAGCAAAGAAGCAATGAAAAACTGCTGGTCCTGGTGTTGGCTTTTGAAACCTCAGATCCCTAGCTCTACCTCCAGTGACACACATGCCAATGGGGAACCAGACATTCTGATTTGTGAAGTTATGGGATCCACTTTCATTTTAACCACCGTGATCCTCTCAGAGCAAACTCTGTGATACTCCTCTTTCACAGTGTTCGCAAGCCTTAGAAATGGAACATTTTGGTAGTTTTATCCATTGGGACTGGTCTCAACATTTCTGCATTTTGATGGGTTATGAGTTTCTGTAGTGATTTCTCTGTTTCTAAAAGAAGCTTCTTTGAATCCGTAAAACCTACACCTATTTGTGGGTATAAGGACAGACAGTTAGATTGTGTTTAATGATCATGTTGTCTTAGTCAAGTTGTGGTTGTAGAGTTACTCCTAAGATCCATGACTTCACTATCCCTGGTTAGTAGGCTAGGTTGCCAGCACAAGGCATAAAGGTATCTCTTATTGAGCAGTCTTAAGTTCAATTGGAGAGCTCTTGGTTATTACTAAGGTCTGCAAACCACTGCTGTGCCTCTAGGGTTGTGTCCCACAGGTCAATGATATAGAACATAGCCATCATAGCTGGGTAGAATGGTTGTCTGTCTTTCTCCTTTGGCAGCTTTTATGGTACTTTCTGGTAACCTTCCACCTCTCGGGGACAGTGAATGATAATATCAATAGGCTATGTTTCAGGAGTCTTGTAAGCAGTCCTGACAGCTTGGAAAGGTATTTCTCATATCTGATACATATTTTTTTTGTTTTGGTTAGAGGGTCTTTGGTTATTATGTGTGCATTGGTGTCATCTATCCCAGATGAGAAAATTCATTAAAACAGTATGTGTTAGCTAATGCATAGGATGATATAATACATATCATAGGTTTCTTTGGACCTTTTCAGAAATTGTTATTCTTACTATAGCATCCCCCTTTTCTCTTCTACACAGATAATTTTTTAATACCTTGATTCAACACTGGAAAGACACACAATCTGACAGACTTCATTACTAAGATATTTGTAGACTAATTAGGACACCATAATTATTGCTTCCATGTTTTGATGCAAGGTAAAGTAAAAGATAGTAAACAAAATATAAGGCATGTGTTTATCTCCTCTCTGGTTTTATCTAAAACATTCAATACTGGTAAAGGACAGATAGATTTTCTTCCCAGTGGAATAGTGAATAAGTAACATCAAATAAAGAACTGTTAAGTGTTCATGAGGATCAGCAAAGGTCTTGGTACTTGTACTGTTGATGCACCATAAAGAATATAGATTAAGTTTCTGTGTATTCAGAAAGACGGTATTCTGTTGAATGCTACATTCACCCAGAGCTGTAAACTATGTCTGTCTTCAGGTTTGTACAATTGATTTCATTTTGTGTAAATTTTGTGGAACAGCTACTCCTTCAAAAAAGATGCTTATAGGTCCTCAAAGAGCCTTTTTCACTTTTTTATTTCACATGAAATGAAGTCAGTAAGAACATGTTTTCAAATTT
Source organism: Mus minutoides (assembly GCA_902729485.2). Classification (NCBI taxonomy): domain Eukaryota; kingdom Metazoa; phylum Chordata; class Mammalia; order Rodentia; family Muridae; genus Mus; species Mus minutoides. The sequence continues at coordinate 113,055 of LR751634.1, forward strand.
TGGATTCAAACATAAACATCTCGCCATCAAGTGTTGGTTTGCTTGTTTTCTTAGGGAGACTTTTTTTTTCCAAGACAGGGTTTCTCTGTGTAGCCTTGGCTGTCCTAGAACTCACTTTGTAGACCAGGCTAGCCTCGAACTCAGAAATCTGCCTGCCTCTGCCTCCCAAGTGCTGGGATTAAAGGCATGCACCACCATGCCCAGCAAGACCTTTTCTTGAATTAGTCACTGAATGCTAATCAGTCATTTGTTTTTTAGGTCTTAATTGGAATCTGGATCTAAACTTTAATTATAATAGCTTGAAAATAAAGACTGAGAAAAATGATTCTTGACCTTCAAATATTGCTAAGAAATGTTCCTTTTGATAGTACCATAACAGTGTCCCAAATTGGACAGCATTGAGCTCAAAGCAATACTTCTTACATATACGGACTCAGCTATTTGTCTTAGTACCAGTCAGTGGACTGTTGTCCTCCTACACCCCTTGTTAGCAGTGAACAAGATGCCTTTCCTCAGACAGTTCTATGGGATAAACTTTCCTGGGATTATCTTTTGTATCAAGACTCAGTCTTTAAGATTCATATCAGAGAGTTCTTTCTGTTTATAAAGTGTCAGGCTTTCCATGTGTCCCTGAACTTCTCATTCATAACCAGGAGCTATTGAGCTATCATAGTAAAGCAACCCAAGAGGACAAGAGAGCAAAACATTTGTTTCCAAGGTGAAATTTGTAGCTTCTGTTCTGTGTGTATTAAGGATATTCTTGGACTGAATAGTTTAGCCCAAAACTGGAGCTATATTATCTGAAAATTATGTATTCTTTCTTTGCAGTAGGATCACAAATTTTCTATATTTATTTGATTACATGAAATTATGCTCTTATGTTTGATCACAAATTTACTTTATAACTTTCTATGCTTAGAATAGAACTGATGATTTTGCAGACACTTAGCTACGTGCTCAGTCTCTCATAATTTGCTTCTGCATGTGCTAATGCAGTCAACAAGATTATATTTTAATACACGGGGAAAATTTAAAAATGTATACTATTTCAAATAAAATTATTATTTGATTTATGAGTTTTAAGTTCTAAAGAAAGAAGTGTTGAGTCATATCATTCAACAAAGTAATCTACGATTGAATTATACCTTGGGATTCTAGAGACCCAGTTACCTGACTATATTTGTTTAGTCTTTTCTACCTATACAGATTGTCCACTATTCATCTCCAGAAAATATTCAGCACTCCAAGATTATGTAAATATTATCCGGAGTGGAAGAAATGAGGATTTGAAACAATTAAATAAGCATTGAACTTGTAATGCCCTATTAGCTCCGAGTTTAATGAAGGGAGTGAAGCAGAGACAATCACATATAAAACAATATTTCATCTACTTTTTAATATATTTGTTTATATGTTTGAAGGTCAAAGGGAAGGCAGGCAATTGGTCTAATCAATTTTTATTCTGAAGGTCATAATTAATGTCAAATATTGACCATGACTGTATTCTAATATTTCTTTGTAAATTAGTGGCATGTTGATTTTTTAGTTTCAGTGCAGGAGAATATTATAACTTCATATTCATGTGCTATTTCAATGCCAAAAGTCAATCCAATGTTTGAAAATCACTTGATATATTCTGAATCGGCACAAAACACATATATCTATGCACCAGCCTGAGACTATTTTTATGATATATTATTAGTATTTTTATTAAGTGTGTATGAGTGAAGGCCACATTATATATGTGTACTCACAGAGGCCAATAGAGGGCTGTCACTTGAAGCTGGAAATACAAAAGTATTGTAAGATGCCTAATGCACATTCTAACAGCAGACATGCTGCTCTCTAGAAGAGCAGCATTTATTCCTCACCACTGAACTCTTTTGTGTGCCCAGAGACACTATTTTAGCACAGCAATGTCACCAAATGTGATTTAGAGTTTCTTAATAAAAGAACTGTACTGACATCTATTTACTTACAGATTCATCATCGTCTGCTGTGTGGTTTGTGGTCATGGCAACATTACTTTAACATGGCACAGTCTTCTTGAGTGCAGAGACATGCTTTTTATTCATTAAATTTCTACAGCTCTGTATGCTGCATACAGCCACCTCTCTGTTACTGAGACTTCTTAACATTAGGAGTAAAGAGAAAAGATTTTAAACCTTGAACACATTATCAAAGTGCAAACTTTCCTTTTCCAGGACTCTCAGAAAACAGGAAGAGGTCAGAGATGGCTTAAGGGGAGGCACTAGACAAATCAATCATTTTTCCAACTCCTTGGGCTCTGGAATCTTACAACATTCATTTGAAATAACATAAAAAATATTAGAGAAAACTGTTTTGTTTTGTTTTGTTTTCAGAAATTATTTGGTCTTCTAGAATTACTGCTAGATTGAGTGCACACGAGGATTTAGAAGGCTTTATTTCGATTTCTCTTTCCTAGCGTGTAGTCACATAGATTGTTCTAACAAATGATGAAACAAGACTGTTTTATTTAGGAGTTAATGTTCATAAATCTAATTTTAATTACATGTGAAATACTATAAACATCTTTTGTTTTTCCCCTTGAATTAAAAAACCAGTTTGTTTGCTAGGGTAGCACATGCAGAACTAAATTATGGGAAGCTGGGGATGTAGATAGTGTGTGAACTAGCCTCAGTTCCATCTTAAATTTTAAAAATATTATATTATATAGTTAATTTGTTATTATAGATAAGATTATAATCTAATGAAAACAAACAAGTATTAAAAATGTATGTTCATGCCAGGCATGGTTAATTCCAGCACTCGGGAGGCAGAGGCAGGCAGATTTCTGAGTTCGAGGCCAGCCTGGTCTACAGAGTGAGTTCCAGGACAGCCAGGGCTACACAGAAAAACCCTGTCTAAAAAAAAGAAAATGCATGTTCATATATACATTAAAGTATATATGTCCAGTATACTCTTTTATATCAGTAGGTGTACATAAACTAATGCTATGTGTAAAATCAGTAAATATGTGTAAAAGCTGTTTGTAAAACCTATCAACATGTAAATATAAATCAATGTACTGTTTAATAATTTTATATGTGCATGTGTACAAGTAAACATAACACAGTTTCTATTTAATATCAGTGAGTATACATGTGTACATTAAACACATTTATACTGTATACCATTCATCTGAAACAATGTTAAAAATATTAATAAACACTTGCAATGTGATGATTTTAATGACCTAGACAGCCATAGTTATTTGGTTCTGCTGTTCGGATAATTATAATAGTACACTGATGTAATATTTCTGTACATCTTCTTGCATTGATATCACGTTTCCAACACTAAAATTTAAGATGTTCTTCAGTAATATATTCAAAAAACTATATTTCGATGGAAAGCATTCTTTATAATAAAAGTAAAAATATAGATAGAAAGCATTAAACATATATAATTAGAGTACTAGTTTTTTTTGAAATCATAATATTTAATTAAGTTATGTTTTACATGTCTATACATGAAGTTAATTTTCAGACATTTCTCATAAATTCTTAGGAGTGTTGAAATCTTAAACTAATAAAGAGAAGATTTTCCCAGCTTTAAATTTTCCACTACTCAGTACTGTGAGAAACCCTAGAAATAGAAATGTCTCATATTTCTGCAGTATTAAAATTTATTTAGTACTGATTTTCACATTATTCTAAAAACCATTACTAGAACCACAATTCCACTTGCATCTTTTGGAACTCACTAATACACATACTCTTATTCATTTTTCTTTTCTTTCTTTTCTTTTCTTTTCTTTTCTTTTCTTTTCTTTTCTTTTCTTTTCTTTTCTTTCTTTTCTTCCTGCCTCATGAATCTCTCTAGCTTTTTTGTTTTTTATTAGGTACTTTCTTTATTTACATTTCAAATGTTATCCCCTTTCTTAGTTTCTCCATCTGAAAACTCCCTATCCCTCACCCCCTCCCCCTGCTCACCAACCTACCACTCTTGCTTCCTGGCCCTGGCAGTCCCATATACTGGGGCATATAACCTTCATAGGACAAAGGGCCTCTCCTCCTATCGATGACATACTAGGTCATCCTCTGCTACATATGCAGCTAGAGGCATGAGTCCCACCATGTCTTTTCTTTGGTTGATGGCTTAGTCCCAGTGACCTCTGGAGATACTGATTAGTTCATATTGTTGTTCCTCCTGTGAGGCTGCACACCCCTTCAGCTTCCTGGGTACTTTCTCTAGCTCCTTCACTGGAGACAGAGCTGATCAAAAATTTTTCAACTGAGGAATACCGAATGGCTGAGAAGCACAAAAAAAAAAAAAAAAAAAAAAAAGTTCAACATCCCTAATCATCAGGGAAATGCAAATCAAAACAAACCTGAGATTCCACTTCACACCAGTCAGAATGGCTAAGATCAAAAACTCAGGTCACAGCAGATGCTGGCAAGGATGTGGAGAAAGAGGAACACTCTTCCATTGCTGATGGGATTGCAAGCTGGTACAAACACTGTGGAAATCAGTTTGGTGGTTCCTCAGAAAATTGGACATAGTACTCTCAGAGGATCCAGCAATACCACTCCCAGGCATATACCCAGAAGATGCTCCAACATGTAATAAGGGTACATGCTATGTTCATAGCAGCCTTATTTATAATAGCCAGAATCTGAAAAGAATCCATATGTCGCTCTTATTATTTCTATTTTCAAATGTTGCAAGTGTCTTAGTGAAGTAAGAACTGCACTCAGTTTAGGTGACTACTGAGTAACTATAAAAGCAATCCTGGGGGCTGGAGAGATGGCTCAGCAGTTAAGAGCACTCTGCTCTTCTAGAGGACCTGAGTTCAATTCCCAGCAACCACATGGTAGCTCACAACCATTTGTAATGGGATCTGATGCTCTCTTCTGGTGTGTCTGAAAAGAGCAATGATGTACTAATATACATAAAATAAATTAATTAAAAAAAAAAGCAATCCCAAGGGTTGGTCTTCAAAACTAGTACTCTTTCGACTCTGTTAGTCTCTCAAAAATAACTGACTCCATGAGCAAGGCTGGAATTTACATTGATGGATTGTGTTGGACAAAGAAAGAGTGAAGGTTTGCATTCTAGATGATGTTATCACATAATGAAAACTCCATAATTGAGAGTAAATATGGTATGTCATGGGAGGGAAATGGCCACTAAATGAGGCATCCTATAAATCTCAATATTAGTTGCAAGCAGTGCTCATTAAATTTCAATTAGGTAATGAAAACAAGCCAAGACATTTTTGTTTTAATTTGGCCCGAAATTAAGAATCATTATAAATTAAAGTGGTCATAGGGTAAAAGTTCTCTTAGTGCAAATTTATCAATTAATTGTGTTAATGGGAGAAAATTTTAAGTTCTTGTATGTCAAAAATGTTAATTAGCAGTGTTTTATACTCTGTGTTCTTTCAGCAACTGAATATCAAGTGCACATTGTGTGTCTGGCTGTGTTAGGAGATTGTAGTATATAGATAAAAAGGAAACAATTGGTAATACCAGATTTCTCACAGTCTATTATCAAAACAAAATGTTGAAAATTATAGTCATGGACAAATCCAAAGTGATGGACTATAGTGTTTGTTGAGTGTGGAGCATTACGGGCAAACTTTCAGGAAACATAAATATGATGCACTACTGAAGATCCTGCTTTTCAAATGGTCAAGTGTAGAACTGCACCTGTGAAATGATGTGTACTGTATGTAGGTATGTCAGAAGGAATGGAGCCACAAATATTCCAAATGATTGAGTCTGAGAGGCAGGAGATAGCAAAGTAGTATATCAATTTAGACAGAAAACCAGGAAAGTTTCTGAAGGAATCTGAGGTCCCACACTTTCACAATGTACAAAGCTCCAATTTAATATTTAGTCTTATATTTACTAATTGAATATAGCCCAAAAATAATTCAAAATATGTCATGTTTGATATAATTTAATTTCCCATAAGAATGGCTAGTTTTCTTTGTGCACTAGACCTTCTAGGGTTTTTGACTGTTAGAGGATCAAACTTCACTATGCTGTGGAAAACTAAATCAGGAGGATAGTGAGAGTGGAACAGAGTCTGAGAACAGGCATGCAGCATACACAATGTAAACTCTGAATATATGTCCAGCAGCATTATTTTTATGTAGGAAATGGAGTTGCTATGTGAAATATATTCACTCAGTAAGATTTATTATTGTATATAGATTAAAAGAAATTAATTGGATTTCAGAAAGAAGGCATAGGATTGCTGGAAATGTATAAATAGGAAAGACAACAGGAGGGATTCTTGGTAGACAGAGCAGAAAGTATTCTGAGACAGCAGAGCGCAGGAGAGCTTAGTGTTGGGTTCCTGTGTTGCTTCTGTTGTGACATTTGTCTAACATAAAGCATCTTTAGTTAAAAAAAACATTAGATGAGACATGTCTTCTCTTGTTCTTTTTTACAAAACAAAGAAAAAATATTTTCTCCATATTCAAAACATAATCTAACTTTCATAAGAAATGCAGAAGAATCACATCGACCTAGGAGGTTTGCTTGTAAAGAAAAGCTTAGTTTTTAAAACGTTTATTTCAAGTAATTGATAAAAGTGTATAATTTCAAGAATAAGTACTGTTTTGTATAATGGCTATAATATAAATATTCCTAATGAGGAATAGATTTTCTGATTGTTATAATTTTAAAGGTTATTATGTGTGTATATATATATATATATATTGTGTGTGTGTGTGTGTGTGTTTATAGAGGAACTGTGTATAGTGTGTACAAATGCATAAATGCATACAGGATTTGCTCTGTTTCAATGAAATAATTTGGACACTTATCAAAGTATTTAATATATTATTATACCCAGTTGTTTACTTAACACTTAAAGAGAAGGACTACTTCTATTAAGAACCTCTGGGTTTATACTGACTGTCTTAATACACTTTAGTATGACAGTCTTAGGAAGTTTGACTAAAACTTCACCAGCCAAACTCTAGCTACATTGTAACTTCCATGGTAACAGTGCAAAGGAAGGCAAGAGTGAAGACTCCCCCAGCTGGTGTAAAAGTATTATCCCCTTTCCAATCTCCCCTCTGAAAACTCCCTATCCCTTACCCCCTCCCCCTGCTCACCAACCCACTAATTCTTGCTCTCTGGCCCTGGCAGTCCCCTATACTGGGGCATATAACATTCATAGGACCACGGGCTTCTCTCACTGATGACCGACTAGGCCATCCTCTGCTACATATGCAGCTAGAGCCATGAGTCCTACCATGTCTTTTCTTTGGGTGGTGGTTTAGTCCCGGGGAGTTTTGGAGATACTGGTTAGTTCATATTGTTGTTCCTCCTATGGGGCTGCAAACCCCTTCAGCTTCTTGGATCTTTTCTCTAGTTCCTCCATTGGGGACTCTGTGCTCAGTCTAATTGTTAGCTGGAAGCATCCACCTCAGTATTTGTGAGACACTGGCAGAGCCCCTCAGGAGACAGCTATATCAGGCTCTTGTCAGCAAGCACTTTTTGGCATCCACAATAGTTTCAGGGTTTATTGACTGTATATGATATGGATTCCCAAGTGAGTCAGTCTCTGGATTGCCTTTCCTTCAGTCTCTGCTCCACAGTTTGTTTCTGTAACTCCTCCCATGGGTATTTTCTTCCCTCTTCTAAGAAGGACCAAAGTATTCACAATTTTGTCTTCCTCCTTGAGCTTCATGTGGTCTATGAATTGTATCTTGAGTATTCTGAGCTTCTGGTCTAATATCTACTTATCAGTGAGTGCATACCGCATGGGTTCTTTTGTGATTGGGTTACGTCACTCAGGATGATAATTTCTAGTTCCATCCATTTCCCTAAGAAATTCATAAATTAATTGTTTTTAATAGATGTTTGTATTAGTCAGGGTTCTCTAGAGTCAGAGAACTTACGGATAGTCTCTGTGTAGTAAAGGAATTTATTGATGAATTACAGTCTGCAGTCCAATTCCCAACAATGGTTCAGTAGTAGCTATGAATGGAAGTCCAAGGATCTAGCAGTTACTCAGTCCCACACAGCAAGCAGGCAAAGGAGTGAAAGCTAGTTTCCCTTCTTCCAGTGTTCTTACATGATCTCCACAGAAGGTGTAGCCCAGATTAAAGGTGTGTGCCATCACACCTTTAACAGATTAAAGGTGTGTGCCATCACACCTTTAATCTCAGATGACCTAGAACTCTGAGATCTCCCTGTCTTAATCTTCTGGAATCCATAGCCACTATCCTTTGAGATCTCCATACCAAGATCCAGATCAGAAACTTCTATCTCCCAGCCTCCAGGTTAGGGTCACTGGTGATCCTTCCAATTCTGGATTGTAGTTCATTCCAAATATAGTCAAGTTGACAACCAGGGATAGCCACTACAATCCACCCCTTATCAACTTAACACAAATAATATCTCATGTTCACATGAAACAATAACAAGGTTGTGAATATGCCTAACATGATATAACTATCTCTCGCACAATTGCAAACACATTTATAAATTTACAATGGGGCAATGTCCCTTTGGAGCATCCTTTTAGTGTCTCAACTTAAATACAAATTTATGTTAAAGAAATTGGAAGAAAGACAAATGTATTCATTAGCAAAATAAGACAGGAGCATTCATATTACTTTATAATCCTCACTTCTGCAACTGGTTACGTGGCCTTAATTGGTATTTATAACTACCTTCCACTACTACCCATTCTGTATTTCCTTCACCTTCAGCAAGCACCTCAGCAGGTCTTGACTCTTTTCCTGGAGGACTGACCCATATCTTCATTCCTGATGGGTCTGTGTCCTTTGTCATCCTGTTTGGATTAGGCTGTTGTAGTTTCCCATTGACTTTAATCACTGGACGTGGTAGTACTAAGAGATGTCCTAAGAGATCTCCTACATTCCAAACATAATCTTGCTTACCTCCATTGTGGAGAGGTAATCCAATTTCCCCCTTGTAATCTGGATCTATCACTCTTCCTAACACTGTTATTCCTTTCTTAACCTTTTGGTTTAAGGGCAGTAGAAGCCCAAAATGACCAGGGGGAAGTCTGAGCTTCCAGTTCAATGGAATGTTTGTTGTAGCTCCTGATAAGAGCACTCCCTCCTCTGGAGCCAAAACTTCTAGGCCAGCAGGACCTAGAGTTATGGGGTCAGGAAGCAAAATTTTTCCTAGAGGGTCACTAGGAGTGATAGTGAGTGGAACTATTCCCTTTCCACCCCTTGATTCCTGGACCCATGGATCATGGCTATGGGGAAAACTGAACCATACATTGAATGCTGATTCAAAGCATATACTGCCTTCTGAAGAACTCTGCCCTAGCCTTCCATGCTTTTACCACCTAATTGGTGTTGTAACTAAGTCTTCAAAGGGCCATTCCATCTTTATCTCAGACCAGCTGCTTCAGGATGATGGGGAACATGGTAAGACCAGTGAATTCAATGATCATGGGCCCACTGTTGCACTTGTCTGGCTGTGAAATGAGTCCTTTGGTCAGAAGCAATACTGTGTGGAATACCATGACGATAGATAAGGCATTCTGTCAGTCCGTGGATGGTGGTTTTAGCAGAGGCATTACGTGCAGGAAAGGCAAATCTATAACCAGAATAAGTATCTACTCCAGTAAGAACAAAATGCTGTCCTTTCCACGGAGGAAGTGGTCCAATGTAGTCAACCTGCCACCAGGTTGCTGGCTGGTCACCTCGAGGAATGGTGCCATATCTGGGGCTCATTGTTGGTTTCTGCTGTTGGCAGATCTGGCATTGAGCAGCAGCTGTAGCCAGGTCAGCCTTGGTGAGTGGAAGTCCATGTGGCTGAGCCCAAGCATAACCTTCATCTCGACCACCATGGCCACTTTGTTCATGTGTCCACTGAGTAATAATAGGGATGGCTGGGGAAAGAGGCTGACTGTCCACAGAACCGGTCTTTCCCAGATGCCTTTCTCACCAATTTTCCAATTGTGATCTGTCCAAATCCCTGACCATCCAGCCAATCCATTGGCTACAGCCCATGAGTCAGTGAATAATCGTACATCTGGCCATTTCTTCTTACAAACAAACCTTAATACCATGTGTACTGCCCGAAGTTCTGCCCACTGTGAAGATTTCCCTTCACCTGTGTCTTTCAGGGTTGTCCCAGAAAGGGGTTGTAATGCTGCAGCTGTCCACTTCTGGTTAGAACCTGTATAACGTGCAGAGCCATCAGTAAACCAGGCCCTAGTCTTCTCCTCTTCGATCAGCTGATCATAGGGAACACCCCATGAGGCTATAGGCACATGCTTGGCAGCAGATGGCATTGTAACAGGAGTAGAAACCATAGGCATTTGAGCAACTTCTTCATGTAACTTGCTTGTGCCTTAAGGATCTGCTCTGGCCATATCATGTATATACCACTTCCATTTGATAATAGATTACTGCTGTGCAAGTCCTACTTTATGACTTGCAGGGTCTAATAGCACCCAACTCAAGATGGGTAGTTCAGGTCGCATAGTAACTTGGTGTCCTATTGTCAACTGTTCAGTTTCCACTAAGGCCCAATAGCAGGCCAAGAGCTGTTTTTCAAAGGGAGAATAGTTGTCTGCAGATGATGGTAGAGCTTTGCTCCAAAATCCCAAAGGTCTCTTCTGTGATTTACCTACAGGGGCCTGCCAGAGCCTCCAAATAGCATCTCTATCAGCCACAAACACCTCAAGTACCATTGGGTCTGCTAGATCTGTTGAAGGGCCTTCTCCTGTTCCAGGCCCCACACAAAGCTAGCAGCTTCCCAAGTCACTTGGTAAATAGGCCTAAGTAACACACCCAAGTGAGGGATGTGCTGTCTCCAGAATCCAAATAGACCCACTAAACATTGTACTTCTTTCTTGGTTGTAAGAGGGGCCAAATGCAATAACTTATCTTTCACCTTAGAAGGAATATCTCTACATGCCCCACACCCCTGGACTTCTAAGAATTTCACTGAGGTAGATGGTCCTTGAATTTTGGTTGGATTTATTTCCCATCCTCTGATAAGCATATGTGTTACCAATGAGTCCAAAGTGCTACTTCCTGCTCACTTGGTCCAATCAGCATAATGTCATCAATATAGTGTGCCAATGTGATATTTTGTGGAAGAGCCAAATGATCAAGATCCCTTCTACCTAAATTATGACACAGGGCAGGAGAGTTAATATAACCTTGAAAACTGTAAAGGTATACTGCTGGCCTTGTCAATTGAAAGCAAATTGCTTCTGGTGGTCCTTATGGACAGGTACTGAGAAGAAGGCATTTGCCAGATCAATAGCTCCATACCAGGTGCCAGGAGATGTATTAATTTGCTAAAGTAATGAAACTGCATCTGGTACAGCAACTGCAATTGGAGTTACTACCTGATTTAGTTTTCGATAGTCAACTGTCATTCTCCATGATCCATCTGTTTTCTACACTGGCCAGATAGGAGAGTAAAAGGGAGATGTGGTAGGAACCACCACCCCTGCATCTTTCAAGTCATTGATAGTAGCAGTAATTTCTGCAATTCCTCCAGGAATACTATACTATTTTTGATTCACTATTTTCTTTGGCAGAGGCAACTCTAAAGGCTTCCATTTAGCCTTTCCAACCATAATAGCCCTCACTCTACAGTTCAGGGAAGCAAGATGAGAATTCTGCCAATTTCTGAGTATATGTGTTCAGGGACCTACTGGACCTACTGTGAGTCGGACATCAGTCAAAACTCCATTAATCACCTGCCCTGCATAAGCCCCTACTTTAACTGGAGGGCCACAATGTTCCTTGGGATCTCCTGGGATCAGTGTCAACTCAGAACCAATATCCAATAAACCCAGGAAAGCCTGATTATTTCCTTTCCCCCAGTGTACAGTTACCCTTGTAAAAGGCCGTAGGTCCCTCTGGGGAAGAACTGGAGAAAGGGTAACAGCAAAACTTTTAGGTGTCTTATCAGGATCCTTCCTCACGGGAACCTGGCCACGCCTTCATTCAAGGGCTTCTGGATCTGCAAACTGGCTCAAATCCGGAAATTGATTCACTGGCTGAGATTGCCATTTACCATGATCTAATGTAGCCTTTCTTCCATTTGTTTAAGAATTTTTCTGCTTATACAGATCAAACAGCTTCTTGATCAAGTCCATTTTATCCTGCCCTATGTTAGTGGATTAGATAGTCTTCCATTGGACAACCACAACTCTAAAGAATTTTCTTAAGAAAATTGACTCTGCTTCTTCATTTAGCAGCTGTCAATTGCCAATAACTTCATGGCTAGGTATAGAACTTCATGCCCAACTGTCCACTCCTTTATGGTATCCAGTCTGGTTTGAGTTTGCACTGGTATTGTGCATGCTGTAGTTACCATTGAGTTCACATGTATAGCAGCTGCCCTGCAGTATCTCAAAAGCCTTGTTATGTTGTAGTCATTACTGCCTTCAAATTTTAAACCCTTTTTGCTTCCTCTAAAACAATGCCTCTAAGCCCTGGGATATGAGAATGTGAGACGATATATATATATATATATATATATATATATATATATATATATATATATGTATGTATGTATATCCTACTAAATATTGAGCAATCCATAGTTTCTTATTCTTTTTACCTTTAGAACTGTGAGTCTTCATATTAATAACCAACTAATGGAAAAAGGAAATATTTTATTAATGCTGAGAGATGTATCAGTCTATAAGTATAATCAGAAGTAATTAGAAGTCATCTTTATGGAGGAAACTATGCAAAAGATTGAAGAAAACAGATTTAAAAATTCAAACAAATCACATAGACCTATAATTTATACTTGATAAGGATTCAAAAGTATATTTTACTGTTAGTAATATTGACTTCTATTTCCTTACTTATTGTAATTTTTCTTTTTGTTTTCTCATTCTATAAAAGTCCCATCTTTTTCACTTTCCATAATTTCACATGACTCTTCATTATTACTTTGTCTCATCTTAAGTGGTGAAAGTAAATATTTAAGCATCAGTTTCCTCCTTTAGTTAACAACAAAAGAATACTTTAAAGGGCAACTCTAATTGTTAAAGCATTCTTTAATAACTATGATAACACCCCTAATTTGATGTTCAAATTAAATATAAATTATAGTTTGCAAAAAAAGTTTTGTTTCATCATTAAGAAAATTGAGATGGAAAAAGTTTGACATAACTGACAAATTCATCTAGGAACAAACATGAGAAAGTACCAGTTCTCAGGCTTGTAATCCACAACATTTTAATGGGTGAAAAGTGCATTTGTTTTAATATATTGTTCGAGGTTAAAATATAAAATGCCATGTGTTATATACTTTTTAAAATGAGATTTCTATTCACACAAAGCATCTTAATGTTTTTTAGCGATCAGAACTGTGCTCTGAGTTGTCTGCAATTTTATTTCCTAATTAAAGCTATTAAATTTTACATGCAGAAAAACAAAGCTAATGCATGGACTTTTTCTTCCTCTCACCTACAGGTCCCAAGGAGGTGGAGATCAAGTGCCCTGTGAATCACATTCCTTGCCATGGCTCCAGCACATGTGTCCATTTGTCACAACTATGCAATGGAGTGGTCGACTGCCCAGACGGCTTTGATGAAGGAGGGCATTGCCAGGGTGAGTCTGTCATGGAACAGTGTAATTGAAGTATTCAACTTTGTATAATCATAAAATTCAATGAGAAGTATAAATGCCTTTCCTTTCAACTGTAACTGTAGCTATCAAAATAGCATAGGTTTCATTGCTAGTCTCTCAGTATGAACTTCAAAGATGTAATTATCACTTTTTATTGAAAACATATTAGCAAACATACATCCAGATTTTGAAGCTAGGCTTTTGAAACACTCTTTCACATTCCACTGTTATTTTGGGCAAAGTGGATGGGAGGAGACATTATCATCATACCTTGACTCTCTGCAGCCTGTTTACTCCATCTTTGTCTTAAACAAAACATCAGCAGGAACACTCCTACAGCTTTATTTTTAAACTGATGTATTCATAGGAAGTAATCTATTTAGTACAATTTTTCTCCTACTATGCTATTAAGTTTCTTGAAAATTTAATGTGCTTTTAAATATCAGACTGTAATTTCTATGAATATATGAGACAAAATTGAAATGAGGAGAAAATAAAATATAAGTGAATCTGGAGCATTCTATGGAAAATAAAAGACAAGGATGGGTTGCAGGAATTAAAACATGAGGCTCAGAAACATAAAACCTGTGAACCCAAGGGGCACCAGGCCAGCCTTGGGTAAAAGCAGAAAATGCCCACCCCTCTCCCTATTCCCAATTGTCCTTAGACACGGTGAGATAGTACAGGCCAGTGCAAGTACACTTGCTCCAAATCTCAATTCTCTGTACATAGGTTTTAGCACCAGTCCCCTGCTCTATGTATTTGGAACATGACTGTCCATCATCTCATATGAAGCAACACAGTAGGGCTGGGGACAGAGTTTGAGGAGCCATGTCTGCTTCTCCTGATATATATCTAGTCCTTCAGGATCAATCAAAGGGAAATACTGTAGGGATATAAAGGACGCATACATACATGAAAGGGATTTTAAAACGTGAGTGGAGCTTCTTAAGCATATTTATTATAGTTATGTTGGAATGCTGGAACAGAGTCTGATTTCTATATAGTTTGCAAGATGAACTCAGGAAAGAAACAGCTTCCACAGTGGGACACTGAAGCCAGGACACAAGCAAGAATATATTCCTCACATTAGGATCAGTGAAATACATTTAATAGTGGAGGTTTATAAAGAAAACTGTAGAGACAGAGATGGATAGATGGACTAGTGGCTAAGACCACTTGATACTTTTGAAGAGGATGTGAGTTTAATTTCCAACACAGATGTTATAGCTACATGTAACTCACGATCCATGCAATTTGATGGCACATGTATAGATCCATACATGTATACATATAAATATTCACATAAAGAAAATACAATATAATGAAAGCGGAGAGACTTGCCTTTGTGTGAGACATGGGAAAAGGCTCAGTATCTACATCTCTGTCAAATGTTCACACTTAGAAGCTACGTTTTAGATGGATATACTAAGTCCTAGTAAGCAATACAGTTAAGTTTTCATTTGCAGTTTATATCAAAAATAGTTGCCCCAACTGCCTGTCTGAATGCATAATATGGAATAGTAGAATCAAAGCTAAAATATATTCCATTCCATATTGAGTGACTAAAGATGTTTTCATTGAGAAGATAAATTCAGATCTGAATGAAACTGTTTGCCTCCATGATATGAACAGAAAAAGAAAACATTTTCAGAGAACATTTCTTAATCTATGTTCTGTGTCTTAGACAAAAGTTGCTAGTTGTTAGCAAAATAAATTGCTTTGTATGAAAGGAAGTCTCCCTTCCCTTCCCAAATTCCAAGTGCTTTATGGATTTATGTCTTTTTTTTTTTAGGTATTTTCTTTATTTACATTTCAAATGCTATCCCTAAAGTTTCCTATAACCTCCCCCCACGCTGATCCTTGACCTACCCACACCCATTCTTGGCCCTGACATTCCCCTGTACTGGGACATATAAAATTTGCAATACCAAGGGGCCTCTCTTCCCAGTGATGGCCAACTAGGCCATCTTCTGCTACACATGCAGCTAGATACGCCAGCTCTGGGGGTACTGGTTAGTTCATATTGTTGTTCTGCCTATAGGGCTGCAGACCCCTTCATCTCCTTGGGTGCTTTCTCTAGCTTCTCAGTTGGGGGCCCTGTGTTGCATCCTATAGATGACTGTGAGCATCCATTTCTGTATTTGCCAGGCACTGGCATAGCCTCATACAAGACAGATATACCAGCGTCCTTTCAGCAAAATCTTGCTGGCATATGCAATAGTGTCTGGGTTTGGTGGCTGATTATGGGATGGATCTTCCAGTAGGGCAGTCTCTGGATAGTTCATCCTTTCATCTTAGCTCTAAACTTTGTCTCTGTAATTCCTTCCATGGGTATTTTGTTCACTATTCTAAGGAGGAATGAAGTATCCACACATTGGTCTTCCCTCTTCTTGATTTTCTTGTATTTTGAAAATTTTATCTTGGGTATTCTAAGTTTCTGGGCTAATATCCACTTATCAGTGAGTGCATATTTAATGACTTATTTTGTGATTGGGTTACCTCAATAATGATGATATTTTCCAGATACATCCATTTGCCCAAGAATTTCATAAATTCATTGTTTTTAATAGCTGTGTAGTACTTCATTGTATAAATGCACCACATTTTCTGTATCCATTCCTCTGTTGAGGGACATCTGGGTTCTTTCCAGCTTCTGGGTATTATAAATAAGGCTGCTATGAACATAGTGGAGCAGGTGTTCTTATTGATACTTGATGAAAATAAATTTTCTGAAAGACTACCAAGCGGCACTCCTATCAAGGATCTAGGTACCTTAGTGTTATAGCTAGAAAATAAGAAAAGAAGTGGTTAAGTCCACTTTGAAGTGCTTGCTGTGATGTCCATCCAAATTACTTCTATCATTTTTTTTTTAATTCTTGATGCTTTCAGAGCATGTACTCTAATTTAAATAATTACACACAAAGCCCAAGCCATGACTCAGATATTAATTTGGCTCTTTCTTCTAATAAATGATTCAAAATACATTTCGAGGGATATTTGTAGATTTTATTAAAATTAATAATAAGTAAAGCTTAAAGATTTGAACATTATGTTCTTGGGAGTGCTTTTGTGTTCAGTGAATTGTTTTCTGAATGTTTCCTGGTGAAATCAATTCCTTTCTAGTCAAAATAATAAAGAAAATAATCTATTATTAATGATTTTCTGTAACACAGATATTTTAATCTCCATAATTTGGTTCCATTTGATGAAAAAATGGATTTTTATATGGGCATAGTTATATACAGGATTTTGCTTGTAAGATGTTTAACAATAACCACTGGCAAAATAACCACATTGTATTTTCAAATTTTCATCTCTTCTAAAGCAATATTTCAAAGTAGTAGCACCTAATCAAGATGCAGGAGCAATAAAAGACATACAGTAAAGTGTGAGATATGAATTTAGGTGTAGTGTGTGCTAGAAGGAGCTAGCAGAGACTAAACCACAGCATATATATAAAAATGTAGTCTTAAAATTGACCTTCTAAAGATTATTATCATTTTAGGTACTCATTTGGAAAAAGGATTCTTTGTAATTCTAACACTAGTTAGATTTTGTTAGCTACCCAAAGAACCAAAGCATGTGGATGCAAGTGGGGAGGGCATTCTCCAGACACAACCTGCTCCTATCCTATGAAAATAACACCAAACCTCAGTTAAGTCATTGAGAAATATGTTCCAATTTCTCTGTCACTAGAAAAACATAACTATATAATACATAGATTTAATCCCAATCAGTGGTCAGGGTCCTTTGCAACCTACAGAGATTAAATATGGGAAGAATTGAAATTCTTAAGAAATGAAACATTCTGACAAAAACAAACAAACAAGCAAACCCAAATACCTACCACACAGTGTGTGCAGACATGCCACAGAAGTCTCTTTTCACTAGTTTGTGAATTATGTAATTTTGAGTCTATTATTTCAAATAATTGCTGCATTTATACAAAAAAAGTTCTCTTATATAAACATTTATTTCCTTGAAGTAATATTATGTCTTTAATTGGACCTGAATCTTAATTGACATCCACTGGAATTCAGCCTTGGTAATATACACCCCTTAATCTTTAGTCACTTGTCAAAAATTCAAATGCATTGACTATAGAAAGTAAACAGAACATTTAAACTTTATGGCTATAGTTTTATCTTTTGCTTTGTTACCAACAAAATTTAAATCTGATGCTAAGTTGGTTTTAAAACATTCTGGGGATATTTATAACCAAAAAAAGGAAAGGAAAGGAAAGGAAAGGAAAGAAAACAAAACAAAACAAAACAAAACAAAAC
Source organism: Mus minutoides (assembly GCA_902729485.2). Taxonomy (NCBI): domain Eukaryota; kingdom Metazoa; phylum Chordata; class Mammalia; order Rodentia; family Muridae; genus Mus; species Mus minutoides. The sequence continues at coordinate 130,923 of LR751634.1, forward strand.
AAAACAAAACAAAACAAAAAAAGCATGTTTGAGAATTGACCAAGTTAGTAGCTTTGGTTTTCTATGTCCCATCACTGGGAATTTAGTCATCATTTAACTTCCTTGTTTAATATTCATATATGTTAAATTTTCCTAAAACAAAATTAAGTTAAAAATAATTTGGAACCCAAATATTTCCTCTCCTTATTTCAAATGGAAAAAATGTATCTTGGTTTATATTTTGTCAACCGTTTTATTTATTATTTTAAAATATGTAAGGTTTAGTTTTTATCAATCAGGGCATTTTAAAGCTAAGAGTGGGATTAAGGCTGGCGCTAGGTTTAAGACTTGGATTAAGGTTATGGTCATGGGTGAGGTTGGATGCTCACAGTTGGGGTCATGATACTGGTTAAGATTAGAGATAGGAGTAAGAGTAAGCTTAAAATTAGTCCTATGGCTGCTATGAGGCTGAGGCTGAGGCTGAGGCTGAGGCTAGGGGGCATTCGCAGACTTAGTAACTAATGCTGACTGCAGAGTGGTAAGATTTAGTCAAACCCTACTAGAAAGGATGGAAGATCCAGAATAAGAAAGGGGATATGAGAGAGGAAGGCAGGAAACTAATGAGCTGGTGAAGACATTTGAGTTCTTTTACCTTCACTCTCACATCAATCCTCCTTTGTCAATTACCATGTGAAATATTCAGAAATCAAAACAAAAAATATAGAGGGTAATATATGTGGAAATGATGTTAGAGAAGACAAATTTCACAGCCATAACAGTTTTCACCCCGGGAAGGGAAATCATCATTGCCTGCTCAAGTGGCATGAATCATTCAAAGTTTGTAGGCTGCTAGTCATGGCTACATAAACCTATAATCACAGAAAAGGAGAGAAAGAGCTAATGATGTATTTGGTGGGAGGTGGAGGGGGGGGCAGCCTGGTCTGTAGAGGAGACTCTGCTTTCAAAAGCTTCTAATCTACCAATAAAAAATAAAAAAAATAAAAAAAATAAAAAATAAAAAAAGTAAACAGACAGACATGAGCTAAAAAGCCTGTTGTAAGATGGAATCTTCCATAAAGACCCAGGCTTTTGTGGTCAGATCACTCCCAACTCATAAAGTTTTGGGCTTAGTTGTAATAAGGAGGTAAGACTGTCTGAAATCAGCCTCAGGTATAAGTATTTCTTCTTAAGGATTACTGTTAGCAATTGAATTAGATAAAAGGCTATGATATTTGATCCTAGTTGATTTCCAGAACAGCCTTGGTCCCAGAAATAAAACAATAATTCTTCTACAGTGTACACGTGATGACTCATCCTGTAAAATGTTTGCTGTTATACAAGGACCTTGCAACACAAGCCACAGCAGCCTGCAAAATGTCAGATCTATCATGATGCATGCCTGTAATTTCAGCCCTTTGGAAGAAGAAAGTAACAGGATTCATAGTGTTTTCTGGAATCATAGGGCTTCCTGACTAAACAGTCTAACTTAATCAATGTCAAGAAGTTCAGTAGAAAACCTAGAACAAAAAACATTAAGTGGATAATGATAGAAGAAGACATTCAACAGTGATATTTGGCCTCTGCACAAGTGCATGCACAAACATGTGTAGCAATATACAACATATGTACATAGTCCCTAGGAAGGACAATAATTCTTTTTCAATAAACCATTATTTCTATAAACATCAATTAGTCAATAAAATTTGCATGTTAATGGTGTTTTATATTATTCCATATACTATGTATTCTTCAAAATAAGGTAATATTGTTTATATTGGAATAAGTTCGATACATAAGATTAGAATTGTGCACTATTGAAAATTTGTTATATAACCACATTTGTACATGGACATACATTGAAACATATGCATATCAATTTATGTGTGGTATAAAGTACAAGACAGATCTGTAGACATGTCTCAGTTTAACAAAAGAAGGTGTAATTCCGAGCATCGGCATGGTTATTCACAACCATCAATAATTCCAAATTCAGGGAATCAAATGCTTTCCTCTAACTTTCTCACATAGGATGCACATATCAGTTATACAATAGTTACAGCACACTTTCAGAAGAAGCACTTTTACTCATCAAATAAATTAATTATAATGAATCCTAGGCAAGGTCTCATATAGCTCCTATCTGAAATCCCGAGATTCACTCAAGGATTGTATTTAGCTTGCCTCAGCCTCAAAGAAGATACCACTGTTTAAAAATAATAATAATTATATTTACTCACATTTCAAATGTTGTCCCCCTTCCTTTTACCTCTAAGAGTGTGATCCCTAACCTACCGACCCACTCCCACCTTACCCCTCTAGCATCCCACTTTTCTGGGACATCAAGCCTCCACAGAACCAAGCACATCCCCTCACACTGAGCCCAAACAAGGAAGCTCCCTACTACATATGCAATGGGGGCCACAGACCAGCCCATATATTCTATTCTCTAGGAGCTCTGAGGGGTCTGGTTAGTTGATACTGTTGTTCTTCCTATGTGGTTGCAGTCCCTTAAAGTGGCTTCGGTCCTTACCTTAACTCTTCCATCGTGGTCCAGGGTCTCTGTCTAGTGCTTGGCTGTAAGTATCTGCATATGTCTCAATCATTTGCTGATTGAGCCTCACAGAGGACCTTCATGTCATGGTACTGTCTGCAAGAACATCTTGGCATCAGCAATAGTGTTGGGGTTTGATGTCTGTGCGTGGGATGAATCCAAAGGTGGGGTGCTCTCTGGGTGGCCTTTTCTTCAGTCTCTGATCCATTTTTGTCCCTGCATTTCCTTTACAAAGGAACAATTTGAGATGTGTAGGTGACACCATCCCTCAACTAGGGAGCCATCCATGTCTATCTACTGGAGATGGTGCCTTCAAATTATATCTCCCATTGTTAGACATTTCAGGTAATGACATCCCCATTGTGTCCTGGGAGTCTCCCACATTTCTGGTGTCTGGGACTTTCTAGTGGTTCCCCCTGTTTACCACCCCACAATGCTTCATTATTTTTACTGATTCTCCTGGACCTCTGGCTTTTTTCCTGTCTCCCACAATACCTGATTGTGCCTTGGCTTTTTCACCCCCTCTCCTTTCTCCCACCAAGGTTCCTCTCTCTGTCTCCATGATTATTTTGTTCCACCTTCTAAGTGAGATTGTAGCATCCACACCTGGGCCTTCCTTCTTCTTAAGCTGCACATTGTCTGTTAGTCGTATCATGGGTATTCTGAGCTTTTGTGCAAATATCCAATTACAAGTGAGTACATAGCATTTATATCCATTTGGATCTGGGTTACCTTACTCAGGATGATATTTTCTAGTTCCATCCATTTTCCTGCAAATTTTATGATGTCCTTATTTTGAATAGCTGACTAGTATTCCATTGTGTAAAGGCACCACATTTTCTGTATCCATTCTTTCACTGAGGGACATCTTGTTTCCTGCTTCTTGCTATTATAAATAAGGCTGCTATGAAAATAGTGGAGCACGTGTCCTTGAGATATGGTGCAGCATCTTTTGGGTTTATATGCTGCCCAGGAGCAGTAAGTATAGCTAGGTCTTCAGGTAGAACTATTTCACATTTTCTGAGGAACCGCCAAATTGATTTCCAGAGTGGTTGTATCAGTTTTCAATCCCACTTGCAATGAGGAGTGTTCTTTCTCCACATTCTGCCAATATCTGCTGTGCTCTGAGTTTTTGATTAGTCATTCTGATTATTGTAAGATGGAATCTCAGGGTCGTTTTGATTTGCATTTCCCTGATGACTAAAGATGTTGAACATTTCTTTAGGTACTTCTAGGCCTTTAGGTATTCCACAGAGAATTCTACTTTTAGCTCTGCACAAGATCTTCCTTTTGCAACAATGTCTTTAGATTCTATCTCTTTGTTAAAACAATATTTTCAAATTTGTTATAATAACATATTTCTGTGTTTTGAATAACTCACTAGCTATGTAAACATCCTTGTGTATCAAGTATTGTCAATTTTTGTTGAAATGTCTTTGGTTTAAGTTCTATTTTAATGTACACAATTAAGAAATGTGTCAGACCTACATCAGCGGAATGTCCATTGTATTTGTTACTTTGTGTGTCTGTAGGAGTATTTCTAATAATTGCTTTGATGTGAACCTTTAGTCCATGTATAATGAAGAGTCATTATATTATTATTATTATTATTATTATTATTATTATTATTAGTAGTAGTAGTAGTAGTAGTAGTAGTAGTAGTAGTAGTATTTTCTAAACATAGCAAAATCCTTAGGTACAGTTTTAAAGTCTTTCTCAGTGTGTGGGGAACCTAGCAATTCTGTCAGGATCTGATCCAGGAGAGAGAGAGAGAGAGAGAGAGAGAGAGAGAGAGAGAGAGAGAGAGAGAGAGAACAAGCTGAGAGACTTATGTGGGGAATAAACATGATAAGTCAACTTTCTCAGCCATGTTATCTTTCTTTAAAAAAAAGTTAATTTTCAAGCATTTTAGAAGAGTTAATTCATATGCATATTAATTAACTATGGGAGTAATTAATCTTTATACTTTCATCATGAATCTCTTCCTGATATGATAGTGATAAGATAGAAAAAGAAAAAGTTGTAACATAATTTACATATGGACAAAATAGTATTTAAAATGCTTAGTTAAAAAAAAAAAAGTAAAGATTCCCTCTATTTTTCATTAATATGAGTTAAACTTTTTGAGCACTGACAATAATCCACACATTTATCTGACCCAGGAATACAGACAGTTCCTGCATGGATTTTTTGTGTTATAATGCGGAGAGATAAAAAATGCTGAGGAAGAATAAATGAGGAATATCTAATTTTGTTTGCAGGACTGCAAAGAGATTTCCCGAGAGTGCTGATGGCTGATTTGCATGTCACTCCAAGAATTGTGTATGGATGGCAATGAAGAAAATCTGAGCATTCAAAACCAGGGGCTTGTTGCAAGGATGAATGTATGACTGGGCATTAGGTGCTCAGGAGAGTTGAGATCTGTGGAAAGGATGAAGGATGAAGGGATAAAAACAATGACCTATAACCTTGAAACTGAAAAGAAATATTATCAGACAAAGAGTAATTGCATTAGAATAAGGATGCATGCAGTGTAACCCATTTAAAATGCATTGAACAAAACAGAAAAGGGCAAGGGAGTAAAAGTTATAGTATAATGTATGCACAATAGAATTATAAGGGTGCCATTTTACCGTGTTTAAATACTGAGCAGATGGAGACTAGGGTGTTTGCGTCTTTGTAGCAAGTCAGGTTGATTATTCTTAGAAAGAGAATAAGTACATTTTATAGCCACAAGACAATGAGCTCAACATCCCTCTGTTCTGATGTTCCTCGGCTCCCATCTTACATATTTTTCATTAATGTTGTCACTTAGATGGAGAACATTAAGTGAAGGTCAAAGACAGAGTCCTGGGTTGTCATGTTGAGAGAATCCTTTTTCAGATGGAAGATCATTTTAAAAATATATTTGCTATTTATAGCCACCAGAATCCCAGTGTCAGTAAGCAACTAAAATACTGACTTATGATGCTGAAATTTTATCTTCTTGTTCCTCAACTTTGAAAAATAATTGACGATTTTAATATTCTTCAAAAATATGAGTTGAAACAAACTGTCACTCAACTCTCTACTCAACCTCCAAAGCTGAGACCAATTCTCCTATGACTCATTATTGTGTTTCTGACACACACAGCGTGATGTTCTAAAGAGCAAGGAATTAAAGCAGGCTGCTGATGTTGAAGTGTATTCTCAAGAGTCACACAGAACACCACTTAAGAACAGGGATTAAACTATGACCTTGAGTTTTCATTTGCTAGTTTGTCTCTAGTGAAAAACACTTAAAATCTTCAGGTTTCAGCATCCTTCCTTACACACTTTCCAACCAGTAATGATGACATGGAGGAAATCAACTGAGTGACAATCTAAACTAACTGTATATTCTCTGTCAGTTTTATTAATTGAATGAAAGAAAAAAAAAAAAACATGCTGGCTAAGCCACAAACTGAACAATTAAATATCAAACATGTATAATCCAGGGATATCACTTGGCTCAGGGTTCTGTTCCCTTAAAAAAAAAAGTCAGTGATTCCACAAACTTAGGAATTCAGTGTTCATAGAAGGGTCTGTAAATAAAATAATTATTCAGTGAAGAACAATTTACATTTGAATTAAAAATAGCATGATATCAATCTGACAAGAATTAACCTATAATTATTTAAAATAATTATAATTTGCTGAGCCAAATCTGGAATTATAGAAATTATAGAAATCTGGCATTAAGAGGAATTAATTTCCCTGTTGTTATGAGTAAATACCATGATGATAGAAACTTAAGTGAGAAAGGTTTATTTTGACTAACAGTTATAGAGCACTGTTTATTATGGAGGGAATGTCAAGGTGGGCTCCGGTATGGAGGGAATGTCAAGGTGGGCTCCGGTACGAGGCAGTGAGCATTATTCATCCACATTCAAGAAGAAGGTTCTAAAGAGTGCCCATACTCAGATCTTTCCTTGTTGACCTGGTGTTCAGGATTGATGTTTGAAGAATGGTGCTACCCTCATCCAGCACAGGTTTTCTCACCTCAACTAACCTACTCAAGATAATATCTCATAGGGATGTACAGAGCCTGAACACATCTAAAAGAAATCTCCATGGTATATCCAAAGGATTGTTTTCTAGAGAACTCTAGATCTTGTTGACGAGATATATTAATCATTGAAAACTTGCCTCTGACCAACTTAACATTCAAAAAAAAAAATAAGCTATTTAAACATTCCCTTCCTTGGTTCCATAATTTAGAGGCTATGTTATAAATCAAGATGCGTTCTATTCACATTAAAAAGTCCTCCTTAGTTTTAAATAGTTTTGGTCCTTTGTAGAAAAAAATTCTAATCCTCATCTGAAACTCAAGAAAATCTCCTAACTCTATTTGAATATAAAATAAAACAGAAGTGACCTACTTCTGACATAGGATAGAACACAATAGACATTTCCATTCCAAGAGGTAAAAATAGCAGTATAGAAATAATAATAGGCCCAGAAGAGACTGAAACCTGGCAGAGCAAACACCAAGCCCAGTGACTCCATCTCTGACAGGTGAGACATATAAGGCAAATGTATTCCTAAAGGGCTTCAGTAGCCCAAACCCTCCAGCTTTGCCACATTCAGTACACAGTGCCTCAATAGACATCCCATACTGAAGACACTTCCAATGATCTGGGATCTCCCCTTTTCTTTAGGGTTCTTTCAATGACCTTTAAAAGCCTATTTACAAGCACTCTGACCCTGACACACACACTTCCTAACCTTAGATCTTCTATGAATTTGCAGATGGCTCCTTTAATCTTCTATTTTTTTTTTCACTACTTCAAAACAGTAACATATAGATGATCTTTAATAAGTTCTACTTCCAGCTCAGACATGGGTGATTTCTTTGGATGCTGATGCAGAGGAGACACTTCGCTAGGCAGTTGATATCAATGATCAGGACACCCCTGTCTTGCATTCTCAGTCCGTGCTCTTTTATCAAATTCATGTTTATTTTTCCAAGCTTGAGCTTTTGATGTGGAGCATTACCCTGACAGTACCTTTGCTCTAGCACAGGTCCTGTCTGTCATGCACATGGTTGGGAAGGTTAACCTGCTCATGTTTTACCCACTCAGAAAACTCCAGGTGTTTTATCCTTTGCTGTCAAACATTTCACTCCTTTCATAATTTCAAAGTCTCTTCATTGAAGTATCCCACCAAATAAAGTAGTATTTTATCTTTGAAAAATTCAACCTCACTCATATTATCAGACTATAGGTAAGACGGAATGTAATTATTGACTCAAATTTCATATTAAGGGCCCTTCACCTAGTTCCAGGAAGTATCAAGTTCTCCTTGGAAACCTCGGGACCTAGACTTCCACAGTGAGTCATCCCGTAAACATCTGCTTTTCCATGTTCCTGTCAGCATAGCCCGTTCAGCCCTACTAATGCTGTTAAGTGGTTATATTTGTACAAGTTGCCAAGTTCTTCCACCTTCTTTCCACAAACCAGATTTTATGTTGTTTTTACTATTTTTTTGGTTTATTTATGATTTTTAAGTTTGTAGGTTTTTCTTCTCTCTCCCTTTCCCTCTCCCTGCTCTCTCTCTCTGTCTCTGTCTGTGTGTGTGTGTGTTTCTCTCTCTCTGTCTCTCTGTCTCTGCCTCTGTCTCTGTTTCTGTCTCTGTCTTGATGTCTCTCATATACTCCACTTACCCCAGTCTCTCCCCATTATCTCCCCTCTCCTCCAGATCCATCCATCTCTGCCTCTCCTCAGAAAAGATCAGGCCTCCCAGGGACATCAACTAAACATGGCATCACAAGCTACAATATGACAAGACACATACCATTATATCAAGTCTGGATAAGGCAAACCACTATGAAAAAGCAGTTTCACAAGCAGACAAAAGAGCCAGAGACAACCCCTGCTCCCACTGTTAGGAATCCTGTAAGAACACCGAGCTAGTCAGCTACAACACATACACAGAAGACCTAGGTACAAACTCCAGGCTTCCAGATTTCTATTCAACATGCTTGCTGGTTAAGCAAATCAAAAGTACTTTGAGATTTCATCATATACCCGTCAGAATGGCTAAAATCCAAAACAGAAGTGATTGTGCATGCTGATGAGAATGTGGATTGGGGGAAACACTGCTCCACTGCGGATGAGAGTGAAAATTTTATGGCCATTTTGAAGTCAATATGGCAGTTTTTTGGGGGGAAACTAGAAATAGGTCTACTCTTAGGCATACACCCAAACGATGCTCCAACCTATCATAAAGATACTTCCTCAACCATGTCCATAGCAGCTTTATTCTTAATTGCCAGAGACTGAAAACAACCTAGATGCCCCTCAACTAAAGAATGGATAAAGAAAATATTGTTCACAACTCTTAGAAAGAAAGGCAGCGTGGAACTTGCATGAAAATAGGTGTAACTAAAAAATAGCCTGAGTGAGGGAACCCAACCAAAGAAAGATAGATATGGTGTGTACTTGTTGCTGGAAATACTAAAAAAAAAAAAAAAAAAAAAAAAATGTAGGTTCATTCTCGCTCATGTGCCTCTGCCCCAGCAGCCATGTTCTGTCAGGCAATGGCCGATCTGTTTTTATTTCATGGAGTTTCTGACTCTGAACTCCACAATATCTCCACCCAGATTGCTGAGTTCCCACTGGCAAGTTGCTACAACGTCAACCTCGTACTTCAAATCTCCCAGGGCCTTTGTGGTACACATCTGGCAACCCCACACTTGGCCACTGTACCTCTCTCTTTTGAACCCAGACTAGCCACCACATGAAGGAAAACAAAACACAAACTTAGTTCAGAAACAATGATAACTCAATATCTGGGCACAACTAAAACCTAATCTTATAAGCCTTATTAAAATCTGATTCCTGTGGTGGCAATTCTTGCAGACCTGCCATGATAGTGGGAAACTCTAGCAACTTCATCTTACCCTCCTGCTGTCCTGTTCCAGAGAAGGCCTAACTCTGCCCTGTGTCCTCTCTTCCTCTGCACAACCCAGAATTTCTGCCTAGAAACCCAGTGATTAGCTCCTTTATTCATTAGGGGATTGGTTCGCAAGAAGCCACCTGAGAACGGGACTCATTCCTCATCTTAGCTAGCCTCTCCCGAGAGAGCAAGCAGCACAGAGCCATCCACAACATGTACTCACTTATTTGTGGATATTAGCTGGAAAGTAAAAGAGAATCATGCTACAATCTACAGACTCCTGAGAGACCACATAAAAAGAATGGCTTAAGGGAGGAGAGAACCTCCATTGGTAATAAAACAGATATTTCAGGGTTGACTGGGGTAGGTTGTAAAACAGGATGGATCATGTTTATGCAGAAAAGGAGAAACTGGGAGAAATGACTGGAATTTGGGAGAGGGGGGTTGGCAAGTTTCAGTGGCAAGGTAGAAACCTACTGCAATGGAAACTCAATGGACTCTACCAGGGAATTCCTAACAAAGACTCTTTGTAATGGGCCACAGAGAGCCTAACTGGCCATCTTTTGTAACCAGGTAAGGCCTTAAATGGAGGGATTGGGAGAACAACCCAGACACAAAACTTTGGTTTATAGTTTAACCTGCCTATGGAGTCTTCTGGCACTGGACTAGGAGAATCATCATCAAGAAGATCAAGAGATTTCACCCAGCGATTGAGAGTAGCAGATGGAGCATCAAGCAGCCACACATTAGCCAGCGCATGAGAAGTCTTAAGGATGAGGGGAAGGAAGGATCTTTAAGAAACCAGAGGGGTAAGGAACACCACAAGAGCAAGGTCTATATACCAGTTTTAAAGTTTAACAACATACATAAGCTATCATAATAGCAATGACCTCACTTTCTGGAATAAACTTTCTGATTTAGATATTTTTTTGTTGTTGTTGCTGGGTTAAAGAGGCTTTTCAAAGCGTCTAAGGGCATGTAGGCAGTAATGAGATGATTAAAACTTTGTTAGAAGAGATGAAGAAACAGAGATGTAACATACACAAAAGGTAGTGTTATCTGGATCCTGCTTTCTCAGATACATTTCTGTTTTTAAAGTTGCTGAGGCTCAAACATTTTAATACAACACCTTGATAGAATATCATCACAATGAAATACAACGAATAAGTAATATTCAGAAATGAAAATTAATAAAGAAAATTTGAAAGACTAGTGACTTCTAAACCCAAGGTATCATTTGCTTCAGTGTCATTAATGTTTGTTTTAAATGCCCAGAAGTTAAAGAAATATGCATGTCCTTGAAACTTTTCTAACTGTATTTGCATATTTAGATTTAGACACAATAAGCGTCATTTGAGAGTAATATTTCAATGAAAGCAAATCACCAAGATTTGCTTTTGCATGGAGAATTGATACAGTTTCCTCAATTACATGTATGATTAAGAAGAACAGGAAATCAAACGAGTGGTTTTTTCCTGCCCTAAGGAATTCCTTACATCTTGTCACAGCTGTAGAAAGAACTGTTTCGTGAGCTGTCTCTGGATGAGGTCCCTGTGCCATCTGAGTGCCAGCTGCACAGACAACAAGCACAGAAGAGCAGTTTGCAGCTCCATTAGCTAAAATGTGCCATGTTCCCACATAGAGTGCAGGTATGAAGCTGGAAAATATCTAGCAACGGAAATATCTTTGTAGCTCAACAAATGGTCCCTGCTCTCCAATGTTCTCAGAATAGGAGCACTACCTTGAATGATCTTCAATCAGTTTAGTGTAAAGTCATCTGATCAAGCTTAAAAGAAATCTGGCATGGCTGTTAGTCGATACAAAATTTGCTTGTGCCTCCCATTCCTTTCCTTATTTATCAGTTATAGCTGCCATATGCAGAAGGGGAGCAAAGGTCCTGCATGGCTAAAACTAAAACACAATAACAAGCAGTCGTGCCTTTCTCCCTGAGGAATGAAATATTACGATAATAGGGCCAGGAGGGACTTTCAGAGGTGGTACAGTTCACCCATCAGCCTTTCTGCTGAACTCAACCTAAGCTCACCTCCAAGTATGCCATCTCTACACTCTTTGGAAAGTCTCCAGAGAGAAAACCTATAATGGCCATCTTTAGAAATTGGCCAATGTGAAGCAATTTGTACTTTTTGCTAATACTTGAGTTTTGTATTATAAATTCACCATGCTCTATGTTTCTGCTGACACCTCCTAACAGGTTTTATATTTCTGCTGCTTAATCATATTTGGTGCACCTCTCCACATCGCCTGAAATTCTCCATACTTTTGAATCTGTGAACCACACCTCCCAGATAATTTAGATATGATTTATTAACTAGCATTCTGGGCAATTGCCTCTCACAGCCTGAATGCTGTAACTATTTATTTTTAATTTTTCTTTTATGTTTATGTTTGCTTGTTTCACATCATTCAGAAATTGTGATTGACTTGAAAAAGTGGAATTAGTAATCTAATACCAAAGATATATTTATTATGATTCATGCAGTATCCAAAGGAGTACACTCTATGGTAGCAAGTTTGTTCCCTAAGGCATTCCATGCCCCAGGCTCATTTCTACATTCTGTTCTGTCCCTCCCACTGACTCTCTAATATTTTCATCCTCAAGAAAGTCTTATGGTAAAAACTTGTCTTCCAAGTTCAAAATATCACATCCCTGTGCCAGGGCAACAGGGTCTGTCTTAGTCAGGGTTTCAAGTACTACAACAAAACACCTTGAACAAAATGTAACTTGGGGAGGAAAGGGTTTTTTAGGCTTATAATTCCACATTTCTATTCATCACCACAGAAACTCAGGACAGGAACTGACTCAGAGCATGATGGTGGGGGCAGGAGCTGATACAGAGATGCCATGGAGGGCATTGCCTTGCTTGTTTAGCCTGCTTTTTTTTAAATAGAATCCAGGAGCAGCAGCACAAGGATGGTGTCAGCCACAATAGACTTGGTGTTCCCCCTTTGTTATTAACTGAGAAATGCATTATGGCTGGGTATTATGGAGCAATTTTCTCAGCTGAGGCTCCTTTCTCTCTAGTTTGTGTCAAGTTGATACAAAATCAGCCAGTAGAGGGTCATACTAAAATATCACTACCATTAAAGAGTTCTCCCTTTGAAATATGTTTCCTGTAACCTAATGGAAAAATACTCAACTGTGTTTCCTTGGTCTGAATCTTGTACCACAGACACATTTGCTATTATGAAAACCTAAGTCATGGAATCTTTAAGTACATAAAGGCTGCTTTGAAAGCACCTGGGTCCTGTGCTGGTTAGCTTTTGACAACTGGACACAAATAAGTGTCAGCTAGCAAGACAGAACTTCAGATTGGAGTCACCTGTATCAAATTTTCCTGTGGACATGTCGGTGGGCATTTTCTTGCTTAATGAATCATGTGAGAGGATAAATCCCACTGTCCTTTATGCCACACCTCAGCAGGTAGCAAGATAAGCAAACTGTAAATATGTTAAAACATGTCTTGTTGATTTTGTTCTCCTTCTTTTTTTTTTTTTTTTTTTTTTACTACTTTTATTAGATATTTTCTTCATTTACATTTCAAGTGTTATCCAGCTAGTTCCCTATATCCTCCCCCCTCCCGGCCCTGCTCCCCTACCCACCCACTCCCACCCCTTGGCCCCTGCGTTCCCCTGTATTGGGGCATATAAAGTCTGCATGACCAAGGGGCCTCTCTTCCCACTGATGGCCNTAGTTTTAGCTCCCTTGTCAAAGATCAGGTGAGCATAGGTGTGTGGATTCATTTCTGGGTCTTCGATCCTATTCCATTGATCTACCTGTCTGTTGCTGTACCAGTACCATGCAGTTTTTGTTACGATTGCTCTGTAGTACAGCTTGAGGTCAGGCATGGTGATTCCAGCAGAGGTTCTTTTATTGTTGAGAAGAGTTTTCGCTTAAACTCATATTCAAGTACAACTTTTTTACATAATATGTTTTATTTTTCTATTCACCTGTGTAAGTGCTCTTTTAGTTAGTTAGGGAAAACAGCTACTACTAAAACCACAAGCAAGCCATAACACAGAAATGTAAACTTTATTATTCTACTTGTTAAAGCTTATCCATTTGGAAAATATATGGGGAAATAGAGTATTTTTGCACATTCTTATTATCTAACAGGAAAAGAATTCATTTCAACTAAGAGCAAATAAAAACCTCTCTTTAAAATGATGTGTTTAAAACTCAGATACATGCTCTAGAATAACGGTTTTATGTTATACTATTTGAAAAAAAAAAGCTATCTTTGTAGGCCAGATTTAGTAATTTAGAGAATATTAGGTGAATTTTATCAAATCACAATTGAAAAATCAGGTAAGAAATCACTGGAATACAGATAGATGGATGGCCTGGAAAATTAAAAATACCATATTGTTCATTCAAGAGAAGATGTGGCAGGGAAACTTCATACAAAATTTAATCAGGTAGATTTCAAACCTGACAAATGAGTCCTGAAGAATTGTATTAGAGTGCAGTTAAAAATCAAAGAGCGTGAATATGGGAAAAGATGATACCTTTTGTGCTTTGTGGGTACCAACACAAAATACACAGCTCCAATTTTAAAGGAAATAAGAAGTAGATTGTTCTGGAGCCATTTTCAGTGAACATTGCCAGGAAACACAGATTTAGCTTGGTCCAAATTCCATGCTTCAACATGGAAGAAGTTTCATGGATTTTTATATTTTTTACAGAAGAGAGAAAGTCATAAATCAAAGAAAGTTTAAAATAGATAGAACAGGTATAGCAAGATGGTGGGAAGGTTTTTCTATAGGCTGAAGATGCTAACTGAGATTTTGTATTAGTGGGATCTAGTAGTCTACTAACATAATATATTTTAGTAGGTCTAATAATAAATTTAGATAGTCTACAACACTTGATTCATCTATTAGTAACAAGATGTTAGTTTCTACATGACACAGATATGAACAAGTAAACGCTCTTTTAGAGAGCTAGAACTAGCCCTAGATAAGGTAATTAGCTTCTGTACATCCCTCGTTTTTACTTCTCTACAGCACTGCACTTCTCATCAGTCAGGCACCCTCTGCCAGCACAGCTTTCCCTTCAGGAATTCTTATGCACATGAGAGTTATCTGAACTAAGTAAAGAAAAAATAGTTTGATAAAAATAATTTCCAATATCGATTCAATTTATGCAAACTATTTTATATGATTATAACACTACTTATTATAAACTTTCCTTTTTAATTAATATTTCAATGAGCAAAACTGTTTTTAGAGAAACTGCATCATGAGTGGAATGAAATAATATCATGTCTTCCAAGGGGATGTTGGTTATTTCATGTTTCAGACTCTTAAATTCTTTGAGTTGCACTTTTAAGCTAGTTTGATAATCATAAAATATTTCTTAACCCATCTATAACTTCCATGCTGTAGACGAAGTGTATTAGAACAGTACAGTTCTCTGCTTCAAATCCAGTCATTTTCAATCACACAGAGCACAACTTGTTATATTGCTTATCCCAGTTATTGACTTTAGCATAGAATTCTAAAAGTCACCAAAAGCATACATGCCCCATCTATTGTCCACTTTCCTCAGTCTTCTATTCTTTTCTCTGGAACTCAATATCCTTTATTTATAAAACTGTGATATAAACCACTTGATCTCTCAAACATCTCATCTCTCAGCTTCTTGTCAAAGAGCAATTGACCTCCTCTGCTTCCTCTACAGATGGATAAAATTATTTTTTTCTTTCTTTTGCAGTTTTACAGTGATTTGTCTTGAAGCTGGGATAATTTCCTTTAATAGTATCATTGAGGAATCCTGATATCCTCTGTGAAGATTTCATGAGCTTCATAGCTCATACCATTATATTACTTTATACACTGTTCATCATCATCATCATCATTATTATTATTATTATTATTATTATTATTATTATTATTACATAGACTATCTTTCAAGGCATACCCTATTATTTCTCAATTATTACAGCTTTTCTTTTCAACATTATTTCTGCATTACTGCATACTAACTTCAATATGATTTCAGATAATATTTCTAACACTTCAATCTTCAGGTTTTTCTATGAAACCTCAGCTAATCACACTAATTACATTTAGAATCATGGTAAATTGGCCATTGTCTCACCTAATTTGTATTGTATTATCTCTATACTACCATTTCTACTTAGCTGTGTTCTTGCCTTGACAAATACATGTTAGAAACAACTTAATAGACGGATTACGTATTTTGATTTGGTATTTCCGAAGATCATACTCCATTGTGACAGAAATTACAAAAGCAACACCTATGGCAGTTGGAGTGACTTGTCATATGGCAGCAAAGCAGGCAGCAGGGAACATGTGGTAGGGATCATGTTTGGTAAAATCATCAAAGCCACCTCCTAGTGAACAACTCCTATTGCCCTAGCACATGTTCCAAAGGTTCTAAAATTTCTCAAAACAGCACCATCAACTAGGGGTCAAATGTAAAAAAAAAATAATAATAATAATAATAATTAATTAAAACAAAAGGAGTCAGTTGTGAATGTTTAACTCTCACACTCTACCAGTAGTTGTAGCCAAGTACAAGAAAGCCATATGATTTATATCACATTCATTCTTAGCTATTGTTTAATCTTGGTTCAATCACAGTTGCCCATGTTTTACTTACATTTGGATTTGTGACACAAAATAATATAAGAATAGAAGAGTTTATTGTGGCTCATAGTTTGATGATATAAACCAGCATATTAGGGAAGTTATGGCATCAGGGATGTGAGGTACATGGTCATGGTATATCCACAGGGAGGAAACAAAGAACACCAAATGCTGGAACTTAGTTCACTTTCTCCTATTCTACTTTTATTCAGCCCAAGATATGAGCTCATAACATGAAACCACCCATGTTCAGAAGTGATTATGAGTCCTCAGTTGAAATATTCCTGACATTCCCTGATGGGCACACAAAGATGTACTTCTCCTAAATGATGTCAAATCACCCAAGATACCCACAAAGTTTAACTGGCATGCTTATCTAACTGGGCCTTCAATTAATGATATTCTCTCCTGTCTGAGCTACTGAAGGAATCAGAAGAAAATATGCTGACTCCACCAGCTCTGTATTTCTACTACTGACATCTATATTTACACACATCTGACATCTCTGACCTATTACTATAAATGAACTACCAAATTCTTATCTGGGCCAACAGTGGATAGTGTGCCTTCTGCCCCAATTAACAATTGCTCTCATTTCATAGCATTCATTGCTTGCTTGGTGTAATTCTTTGACTTCAATATCTTTCCCTCTAGCAGGCCTGTGTAAAGAGAAGAACCAATAAAACACACACACACACACACACACACACACACACACACACACACACACTGGCACATATGGATACACACACTGATGAAAGGAGGGAGGCAGGCAGAAGGGAGGGAGAGATTATACACATTTGGTCATAGGACCAGAAAGCTAAGTATTCGTATGAATTGCCATTATAAAGACTGTTATAGTTAAATTGCCAGTACAGTAAAAATATAAGTTTAGAAACAGGAAAATTATTTAAAACAAAAGAAAACATTTGCCATTTTTTTCTAAAAAATGTAAAACGAACTGTGCTAAGTTGTCTCAGTTCAAAAGCACAAGAGACAGTAGTGACGCCAGAGACAGTAGTGACGCCAGAGGGAGGCACAGTCTGACACCTGGGAAGACTTACGGGCTTTTATTCCAATGTAACAAAGTGCATTCTCCAACTCTCTGTGTTTTTATTATTTGTGCTCTCAAAACATTTGGTAATGCCCACATATAATGATGAGGGCAGTCCCCTTGGCCACGTCTACCATCTAGTTTAAGGTTTTCTTCTTAAGTATGCCCTCAGTAGATTCGGACATCAGACATTTTGTCTTATTAGTTTCATGTTCATACCTGACTGGAAAACATCTACATCTTCTTCCTTTTTTTCACTTGTTTTCTGTTTTCTATTTTATATTTCTTCTCTCCTCTATCCCCCCATCCCTCTTCCCTGCTTTCTCCTCTCCTCCTGTCCCCTTTGACTGGTCCCTGTTTTTGTCTAGCCTTTCCTCTCTTCTTTTCCACTTTCCCCCCTTTTCCTCTTCCACTATACCTGCCCTCCTCTTCTATAGGTCTAATGAGCTCCCAGTAGGATCCCAAACATTGTCATCTTATGCCAATAATTACCAATCACATTTTCTATTCACACTAGAACGTAATTCTAGACTAGTACATTTGTCCGCTTACAGTCCTCTCTGGAATATCTGAGAAGTTTCACCAAATCTCTACATGTAAGCTCTCTTCTGCTGCCCAGAATCATTTCAATATACCTTATTCTTTCTAATTTGGTGGTACTTCTCTACATTTATCACACTAAAGTGTCAGACAAATATATTTCTTTTAATTTTCTATTTAAATCATCTAAATATTAATTCTGTCTTTTAAATATGTACAGAGCCCTGAGATTTTTTTTTCCTATTTGTGAAGTTGTCTAGGATAAACCCAAGATTATATTGAACATAATTGAGTAGAATACCCATACAGGTGGCCTTTCTTAGTCTATCATTAGCATCCTGTATTTCATCTAAAATTATTAAGGTTTTCCTTTAACAGTTGCCAAGTTGTTGCAAGGAATTTCACACACATTTTGTTTAAAGCATTTCCAAGCTTTTCTATTACATTTAAACTAAGAAGTAAAGTCCTCTGACAACATAAGAACCTCCTTCAAACTATGTACGTATGTATGCATGTATGTATGTATGTATGTATGTATGTATGTATGTATCTGAACACATCTCAAATTACTGTATCCCAGCCCCCAAAGTGCTACTTCCTTTTCCTTTTCTGAATTTCTGTTTGCTTCTTAAATACACTGGACTTGTTGTGTTTTTTCATCAATTTTCCATAAAGGTTAGAAAATTGATTTTGGATATAAAAGTTAGATTCTTTAAACATGGTTCTTTTCAGGATGAATTAAATAGTCCAATGTGTGAAGACAATAGTGGAAATTGATTATCTTGGTTAATAATTAAATTGGCATATTTTAAGAAAAATAATTTACTTCAATTATTCACAAGAACAGGATTAAATACTATTAAAAAGCTTTAGTAATCAGATTAGAAGTAGTTTTCTTACTATCTACAAGCATTTGTCTTTGTGTTGTATTCTGCTTTCAAATTCTGAGATCAGATAGAAACTCATTGCTTTCAGGTGGTGTGTTTGTGCATGCCTGTTTGTGTGTGTGTTTGTGTGTGTGTGTGTGTGTGTGTTGCATATATTTTGATCTTCTCATTTATCCTCTATTTATCCTATTTTCTTATATTGAAGTGAATATTGAGAGTGAAATGTATATACTGATATACTTATTTCTGATACACTTATTACTGATACATTTATTACTGATACACTTATTACTGATACACTTGTTTCCTCTTCAAACTCTTAAACAACTGTAGTCACTTTCAGGGTGGTTTCCAGCAGTTCAGCACGTGATAAGACCTACCAGCTAGATTAAAACTATCACACACTTCTGCTTTGATTGGAGCTGGACCAAGATGATGCCACAGTATAAGACTAATTATATATTCATTTTATAATATTTTGTTGCTAAGAATGCCTTAATAATATTCTGGATATTATAATACATATTTAATAATTGCACATATATATAATACTTATTTAATCTGTGTCTCTACTCTCTACAAACTGGATTAAAGGTACTTCTATAATTTAATCAGCATGAACTGTCAAATATGAGAAGTAACATTCTTTGGCATCTATTCAGCTAAATATGCAATACCCATACAAACCTGTTCAGAGTTACAAGAGAAAATTTAGGTCAACTTTCTTGTTCAGAAACAAAATTTATGTACTAAGATCTTGCTGGTTTGCTATTTAATCTATTGTTGGATTCTAAATAATAGCTGTTTATTGGTAATTTACTAGAGTATTAAAAAAATTTTTTCTCTAGATGCCACTGAGGATAAATAAGTATAAATATCTAATCCAAACTGGTATGTGTGAGTCCTAAAATGTACTAATGCTTAAAAATTATTTCTTTAATTATATTTATTTATTTATTTACTTACTTACTTACTTATTATAAAAGTAACTATTATTTTCTCAGAGGAACACATGAGATGAGAATCATACCCAAGGTGTATGAATACACTGCATGGGCTGAGCTCAGAACATTTCTTTCTCTGTTCTAACTATTCCTAGGCCTAGACCTAGAAGCCTCTAACCTCTTTACAGTCTAATCTTCCAAACTGACTAGTTCATACTGGCTTGCTTTAGCTTCTGACTGAATTGCTCTGCTCAGCCAAACCAGCTCATGCAATCTGTTCTCGTCTTCTGGATCCTTCTCATACTCTGGCTTATTCTGTATTCACCTGCAAACTCTTTCTGTAAAACTGTCCCACTAAAATTGCTCTCTCTCTCTCTCTCTCTCTCTCTCTCTCTCTCTCTCTCTCTCTCTGTGTGTGTGTGTGTGTGTATGTGTGTGTGTGTGTATGTGTGTGTATGTGT